>JAHTLZ010000127.1:2133301-2217880 GCA_023846285.1 Phrynocephalus versicolor | reverse complement strand
TTATTTTTATGCCGCCTTTCTCCCCAAAGGGACCCAATGCCATCTGGACTTTGAAACTATTGGTTCTATTTTGCAAGGCGGCAAAAAGAAGCATTTGAAAAGCAATTTAAGCCTTTGGTGTGCTTTGTGGGACACACACACTCTCTCTTTCTCCCTCCCTCCCTTCCTCTCCTCACACTAATCTTTCTGTTTCAGTGATATTGTGTCTTCCTTTTATCACAATTATGAAGAAGAGCAATTTCCTCTCTGGCCTGATGACTGGGACAAAGGCCACAGTCACATCAGCCAAATGCTCCCTTGTGGTTACGGGGCTTTTAATCATAGGCCTGTTGCGCTCTGGGGCCACGCAGCATTTATTCCACCGTTTGACAGAAGTTAATTGATGCACTGACACAAATGCAGCAGAAGATTTTCAAAAAGTAAGAACAGTTTTAAAGGACCGGCAGGGTGGGGTGGTCGTAGCTCAAAAAAGCTGCAATAAGACAGTTCACACAGTTGGAAAAGCTACATTTAAAAAAAAATCCCTCAGGCACCAAAATGGTTTGTGATCTACTGTTCCTAGCCAAGACTGCTTCTCTTATCCATGGCAGTGCAAGATGAGAAACTGTTTTATAAGTATTATTTTACTGCACAGTTCCATTTTATGATCTACCTAAGAGAGAAGCAGTTCTCAAGAGAGGAGGTGTGCATGCAGGTAGACTTCTTTCCAGAATGGCCTTCCCTGACTTCTTAAACACCTAGCAAGACGCTATCCTTCTTTTACCGCTTATCTTTATTTTATTTTATTATTTGTTATTTGATCAGTTATTTGGTTATTTCTAGTTTTATTTTAGTTCATTGTTGTTGATTTATTTGGTCATCAATTGGTACATTATGTTGTTTGCATTTTCGGTATTTCTGTTGTTATTGTTATTTTATTCTTATTGTTATGCTATATTGTGTTACGTTATTGTTATGTTATTTCGTTATTTCTGTTGTTATTGTTCTGTTGAGATTTTATGTTGTAAACCGCCCAGAGTAGCCCTAGGGAAGTGATGGCGAACCTTTTAGACCGGGTGCCCAAACTGCAATTCAAAACCCACTATTTTTTTTTTTATTATTATTATTTTTAAAAGTGCCAATACAGCAATTTAACAGGAATACAGGTGGCTGTGAAGGGGTGATATCGGGCGCCCATAGAAAGGGCTCTGAGTGCCACCTTTAGCACCAGTGCCATAGGTTCGCCAACATTGCCCTAGGGCTAGATGGGTGGTCTAAGAGTCAAATAAATAAATAAATAAATAAATAAATAAATAAATAAATGGCCAGTGGCAAGCCTCAAGCCCCTTACCTCAGCAAGAGCACACGGCCCTCAGCCCCCACTGCCACATCTGGGAGCCCGTCTCCAGTAAGGTCTGACCCAGCACCAATCGCTTGGCCAAAATAGTGGAGCCTGTTAGTAGCCAGAAAGCCTTTGATGCGCTGTGGACATGAATAAAAGAGTAAGGCCCCAGACTCACGACGATTTTGCTGCTCTTTTTGCTGCAGAAGACTGAGAAGCAAAAAATCGTGCCTTCCCTCCAAAGAGCAGTATTTTGGTACCTCGGCCGACCACGCCCCCTGAAGCGCACTTTAACCGCAGCATTTTGTACCACCGCTAGGAGTTTTGTTAAAATACTTCTGTTATTGATGCACACTTTTAAATGCCTCAAACAAGGTGCGACCCCAGAAAATTCGCACCAAATAGATTTGTACCCCCTTTTCTGTCACTTCCTGTAGTTCTGCCTCGGTAATCGCTTATGCTACTGAATTGGTGGCATACCAGCATGCCGGCACAATGTTTGCTGGCTTTCTGCTGGCAATTAAAATCGATTTTAAGAAGAAAGACTGCTGCCTGGCTGCAACGCATGTATTTGCCACAAGGGGGCATCATGCTGTGTCGCAGGGAAAAGATGCACAGTAAGCAAGTCGGGGCGGACGCAGAGAAGTAAAATACTCCCCTGTCGTCGGGGCGCTAACGTCACGTGACCGCCCGAAAAAATAGTACGCATCATATAAAGATGCACAGATAACGGTAGTGAGACCGGGGCCTAAGACGAGGAGGCTGGGTTAACAGCAAACCAAGACTCTGAAGAGATGACAACTGCCTTCTTGGCGTGGCGAGCAAGTGGCATGGAAGCAGATGGCTTACCTCAGGGGTTCTCAACCTAAGGCCCCGGGGCCGGATGTGCCCCCCCCCAAGGTCCTGAATCCGGCCCCCGGGACCAATTGTAGCCCCCCCTCCTACCCCCTGCTTTCCGAGCAAGCCAGACTCTGCAGCTGTTTCTATTGCTGAGGCAGTCCAAAGTAGTGGGCTATGTCGCTTCTCCCACTCCCCTCAACTACCGCCCAGATGATCATCATGCTTGCTAGTGGGGCATTCAAAGTGGAGTGGCTACGGCAAGGTCCCTTGCTCCCCACACCCACTGTCATCCGGCCCCCTGTGGTGTCTGGGACGTGGTGGACCGGCCCACTGTTTGAAAACGTTGAGGACCCCTGGCTTACCTGGCTGTATGCTCCGTTGAGGGATCTACTGCTTCCCCGGAATATGTACACAGCTCCTTGATTCTCGTCTTCCATTGGAGCTCCAATGGCCACATCGACCCATCGGTCGCCAGTAATTTCCCCTATTTCCGCTATGGTGGCCCCGAAACGGCCCAAGGGATGTTTGGCCTCCCCCTGCAACTCCTTCCTGCAAAGAAATGTCTCTCCCTGGCAAGTGAAAGGGAAAAAAAATTGGGATTATTCCTGGAAAAGGAGCTCAGGAGAAAGAGTGGGTGCCAAAGGTGGCACTTGGAGCCCTTTCTGTGTTCACCTGACATCGCCCCTTCATAGCCACCCATATTCAGGTTTAATTGTTTGCAAAAAAAATTAGTGGGTTTTGAATCACAGTTTGGGTACCCGGTCTCTAAAAGGTTCGCCATCGCTTCTCTGTTCTATAATTAACACTGCTGTGTAATACACCCATGACCCTTCCTTAATACATTATTTTTTCCATGTACAGTGGTACCTTGCATAATGGAATTAATTCATTCCAAATGAAATTATGTTAAGCAAATTTTCCTTTATACAAATTTCCCATAGGAATGCATTGAAAACAGAGTAATCCCTAATCATGACCATTTTTATGTTGTACGGCTTCGCCCCATAGACGATTCTGTTAAGCAAATTTCTCCTATCTCCAGAATTTTTTATGTTGTAGAGATTTTATGTTATACAAACCGTTTGTTATACGAGGGTCCACTGTATAAGACTATATTTTTGTCTTAAAAATTAAACTAAGAATTGAGGGTCATCGTATACGCAGAAGTAAGCCAAGGAGAGAACCACATGGTTGCAAAACTGTGGTTTTGGGTTGGAAATGTGGGGGGTCATCTTATACATGGAGCGTCTTTTCAATTGGGGACAAAACAGTAATTGTCCTTGATGACTTTGTAGGGTACTAAGAGAAAAGGTCAACTGAGGCCAGGCATCTTCATCACTTACCTGCCTCTCACAGATGTAGACTCTCCCTCCGCTCACTGAATCATAATACATAGGAGCACCGATCAGCACTAGATCTGTGTTTGTGTCTCCATCAAGGTCCACAGAACAAAGGGCAGCCCCAAAGTATGAGCCAATCTGGGGGGACTGAAAGTTTCCATTGTTAGTAACGGCTCTTTGATCTCACTGACCTCCACCGATGCTCCCATCTGCTTACCTCCCACTGGAGATTTCCATGAGTTTAGTGAAGAAACTAGAGCAGTGCTTCTCAACGTGTGGGTCCCCAGATGTTCCTCAACTGCAACTCCCAGAAATCTTCTTCATCACTAGCTGAGCTGACCAGTATTTCTGGGAGTTACAGTCCAGGAACATCTGGGGACCCACAGGTTGAAAATCCACTGAACTAGAGGCTATAACCCTCATTGGCAGCTGTGGTACTTCATTTGGCTTTCAACAGGGATGTGTACCACTTCCCATATGCAGAGGGACAAATCCTTTTCATGGGCCTACTGATGATTTTTGGTGTGGCCTTTGTGAAAGCTGAGAGCCACAACTGCTGGATAGCTCAGGGGTTTCAGTATCTGGCTGCAGACATTGGGAGTTCGATTCCCTACTGTGCCGCTTTGACAAAGACTGAACTTAATTGGCCATTGGGTCCCTTATGGCTCTGTAGTTCTAAGATTATTATTCAATTCAGAATTGAATTCGATTCAGTTCAAAATGGCATGGTTTTTTTTTTTTTGCCAGAACTGAGGGGTAACATTTCAACAACAAAAAGATCCCTGTACAGTCTGTAAGCCACATGGCCAGTTTAATTGATACAAGCCAAGAGGTGGGCTAGATCTCTATACAATCAGATTCAGCTCACGCTGAATCGAGCTCACCTGCTTTGAAGACAGCTCTGACTTCCGTTTCCACTCCCCATTCACCTGGCTGAACAAGACGACCTTTCCAGCATGCTGGTAACGAGGAGCCCCCACCACATAGCTGTTACGTCCATTCACATGGACAGCTGCCACTGAATAACCTTTGAGGGAAGCAAAAAAAGCCAGTCAGAGAATTAAGGAAAGATATCTTTCCTCATTAGGAGGCAATCTGGTTATAACTTTATCAGGGGAATCTTTCATCAGCAGGGAGATGCCTCTGGGTGAGCCAGAGAGAAGAGAAAACGCATCACCATCATATACCCGACTGGATGCCAGAAACAAAGGTCACAAGTGCAAATTCTCCCAAGAGCACAAAATATCACAAGAACATTCATCTTTTCACACTGGAATTTTGGAGGTGTGTTGCTTTGTATGTTGGCAGGAATCAATGGATGTGATTAAGCCACTGAGTTTCCATGACACATTACTTCAATGTGCCATATCTGGGATTCAGATTAGTTTGGTCTGGCAGAAGGTGGTAGGAAAGGGTAGCAAATCAGCAGGGCTGGCACGTCCATTAAGGCGAACTAGGCAGTTGCCTAGGGTGCCAAAATGGACAGAGGGCGCTGGCCAGCCTGCTGCCCCCCCTCCACCTCCCCGCCGCTGGCCACCACCGTCCGTCCCCTGCTGTCCGTCGCCGCCCGCCCGTCGCCCGCCGCACCCATCCCCCGTGCCCGTCGCCGTCCCCCGTCCCCCGCCCCTCCCGCTCCTCGCCTAGGGCACAAAAAAACCTAGCGCCGGCCGTGCAAATCAGAAATTCTATTTTTTATTGAGTTAAGACCAATGCCAACCAAACACACTTTTTCATTTCACATGACACCGAGAGGGTTTCCCCCAGACAACGCCTACAGTCAACACTTTAAAAAGTCTTGCTACCTCATTCAGGACACCTTCCTGACTTCCTTTATCTCGTCCTCATGAAGCTGCTGGCAGTAAATTGTTTCATTTTGCTGCAGGGCCTCACCCGCCTTGAACGAGACGCATCGCGCAATAAGGAAGATTCAGGAAGTATCTTCTACAATTCAGCCTATGCATCAATAAATTATTAGAGAATCCACAGCAGAAGTCTGTGGTATTCCCTCCTCCAAAAGAGAACATTTCCTCTAACGGTTGCTTGGGCCTTCCTTTCAACCAAACTATGGAATGCCCTTCCAAGTGAGATCCGACTAGCACCAACATTGATGACATTTCGGCACCAGGTAAAAACTCTCCTGTTCCAGAAGTTTTTTAATTGATACAACATAGGCTGTGGGTCCTTTGATGGCAATTTTAGTGTAATGATGTTAGTGTAAGGTTTTTATCATTGTTTTAATTATTTATTGATATGTGATGTTTTACTGTTTTAATTCTTTGACTGTAAGCCGCCCAGAGACCTTTGGGTAGTGGGCGGCATATAAGCTGTAAAAATAAAGAAATAAAGAAATAAAGAAATAAGCGGCACAATTCTAAGAGTTCAAAAGTTCAACACAAGAGCTCAAGAGACAACAGCTACTTTTGACTCTTACCAAGGTAGGCATCTTTCATATCCTTACTGAAACTGGACATGTTGATAAAACTGGAAACACCATCGTTCCCGTACAGGAAGACCCCTCCGGACCAGTCGTAGGCTCCTACTGCTCCCAGCATAGAACCATCCTAAGTCATCACAAAAGATGGCCCGTTGGAAGAGATGATAGCACTGTATCAGCAGCCGGAGCAAAACTGACCAAGAGAGTAAATAGTTCCCAAAATGTAGGTTCCCTTTATGGGCGTTTATACACGACCCCTAAACTCCAAGGCAAATGGCTCCCAGCTCCGGAGCTTAAAAATGTTTCCCCACCAGCTCCGGAGTTTACAGGAAATTAAGTGCGACCACGCCCACTTTAGCGCGTCCCAGCGCACCTTTCAAGTACCTGCTCTCTGGAGGTGGAAATTCCTTGATGCTGTGTAACGATAGTGAGTGCGGGACTCTCCTCGCTTCTGTTTGTTGTTTTTTTGGCTCCCGCCCCTTTAAGAGCTACTTAAGAGACTGGAATGTTGCCACGGCAAGAGCGAGAGGCAGAACGGAGGTGAGCCACACTCTTTTCTTCCTTTTTTCTCTCCCTCCCCTCACGCAGACAGGAGCAAGGAAGTGCAAAGGGGTGGGGACACAGGAAGAGCGACAAGCCCCTAAGATCTCTGGTCCAAATTTAAGTGGCCAGTGGATCTTACGGGTCGTGTAAAAGCACCCTATGTGACACTAGGACATTTTGCTCTGGCTTGTTCTCTGAGGAACTCACTGTCATACCGGTCCCAAGCGGGACGGCGAACCGCGATGAGAGAGACGTGAAGTAACCACCTTTATAACCTCTCCGCTGACCTTGCCCAGCAAAACCAGGCCTTTGGAAATGCCCCAAAACTACACTGGAAAGACAAAGCAAATTATCTCTTTGGTAGTCAAGCTCCCTGACTCTACAAACTTCCCTTCTGCTCTTTCAGACACTGGAAGCCCTGTTGAATGGGGCACCCATCATGCCGATGTTTTGCCCAAGACTTTCTATCTGCTGCCTACGTAAGCATTTTGATCCGGTGTCTCGCCCCATCTAAAGAGAAATGGCCTTCAGATGGCATCAGTCTGGTTCTCTATTTTAATTTTATTCAATTCCTTTGTTACATTTATATGCTACCTTTTCTCAAATAAGGGAGTTCAGATTGCTCGTCTCCTCACCAGTTTGTCCTAACAGAGACCTGGAGTGGGGAGAGATTAATCTGGGGGAGTGTCTTAAAACACTCATTTTCATGGCTAAGTACCAATTTGAATCCAGGTCTCCTAAATCCTAGCCCAATGCCCTAGTGGAGTGATGGCAAACCTTTTAGAGACCGAGTGGCCAAACTGCTATTCAAAACCCACTTTTTTTCAAACTGCCAATACAGCAATTTAATCTGAATACAGGTGGCTGTGAAGGGGCGATGTCGGGTGCCCACAGAAAGGGCTCTGAGTACCACCTTTGGCACCCGTGCCATAGGTTCGCCAACACTGCCCTAGTGACTAGAACACGCCGGCTCTTGTAGAAATCAGCTTAGGTTCTGTGAACAGAGGTATATTAATCCATAGAATAAACAGCCTGGAGATTGGAATGACTCACCGGGGTCAGCAAGGCACTGAATCCCTCCTGTGACATCTCTAATTGGAAGGAACTGCTACTCTGGGATTGCGTTCCTACAGAGGGAAGAGGGAAGTACACAAATCTGGTAAGCCAGGTTGTCTTAATGTCCACTGAGTGGTCATCTTGACACTTTGACTTGGGTGATGAGATCCATAAAGCACACCAGGGCCTGATCCATCATCTGCCTGTCAGAGGCAAAGATCACAGCATCATCTCAGCAACATCCCTAGACCCCCCCCCCCGGAGAAAGGGGGGGGGGGGGGGGGGGGTGGGGGCGGGGGGGAAAAGTTTATCCTCAAGGTTTTTCTGGATGTCCTTCAGAGCATCAAAGTTGCTCACGGGGAAAACATGGTCTGTGGCTGGGCTAGAGGCAATAGTCTGGAGCTCCTGGAAGGCCGTGCCCTGCGAGAATGCTTGTCCAACCTTTGTAGGAGGAGGGAAAGGGGTGAAGGATGATGGAGAAAATGAAATATATTTAAGATAGCCACACTGCTAAAATTTATGGTTCCTTCCACTCACAAAGACGGTTACTTCACATCCCTCTCATTGTGGTTAGCGGTCCCGCTTGGGACCGGTACGAAAAAATGTTACTGCACATCCATTGCGTGACAACGGGAGTTCATCCTGACCATGCCCCCTGAACTGGGATTTAAGCGTGATGAGCCATACCTCTCCCTGACCTCGGGAATTCTCTTGTCTTGGTTCTTGTTTCAAGATGAGAGCCCGTGAAGTAAGGCTCGTCATGCAACGTGCACATTATCCATCTAGTGGCAGGAGTGCAAAGTTGCAGTCTCAAGTACAATCCCAATGGCATATAAACAATGCATCACAGAGAGGGAAGAAAGCATAAAACCTCTAACTTTGCTGCTTAACGCATGAAAGCCAAAGTTACGGAGAATCGAAATATCAAAAAACAGAAGGTCGGACCAAAAAAAAAGGGGGAACGAAGGCAAGGAAGTACATATGTTGTCACGAAACAAGGATGTGAAGTAACAGTCGTCACAATACCATCAATCACACCCGTGGGTAAACGGAAACAGGGACAGAACCGAGACAAGACCACGTGACCGCAAATGACATTATCACGAAACAAACGTAATCTCGGAATGAGGAAGGACGTGAAGTAACTGTCTTAACCTCACCCTGATGCGACCCATGCAGGACGAAGGTCTCTCTCACACGTCCTCATTAGAGATGGGCACTTGGTATTCATATTGTGGTGATATGAATACCAACCATGGCATCACAGGTGCCACAATGGCACAATATCCTTCCCCAGGACCAACCAGGTCCACTTACCAAGCTCTTTGGGGAATGACACTCCCCTGATGGCAGCATACCAATCCCAGCTAGAGCACGGCTGGCGCTTAACTGTCTCCCTGCATAGCCGGCCACTGATCAGCTGAGTGGGTAGATTCCTCAGGGTATTAATATGAAGTGCCCATCTCTGGTCCTCATCGTTCTCCTTGTCTTTCCTCCCCCTTAATTCTCTTCGTCACTCTTCCAGATGCCAGAAACATGCCCTATTTTGACCGTTTCTCCGGCATTTTTGAAGAAAGGGATTTTACTTGGAATTTGTGATGGACAGCATAAATGCACCTAGTCCTTTGAGTTCCAACTCAGAAATGCCAACTACCGAGTAGAAAACATCCCTTTCCGCCTTTATGCTCTTAGGAACAGCTTGACTGGCTGATATGCCTGATTATCCAAAGCATTTTACAACATCTAATTGCTACCATTTATAATTTTTTAAATGTGTTCTAAGTTTCAAGTCCACTTTTGTTGTTGTTCCAGCACTTTGAGAATTTCTTGGGTGGTTTCCTTACCCCAATAGCAAATCGGATGATCCCGGCTTGCTCAGCTTCAGGTATGACATCCGAATACTCCAGGGGGTCCCCTGTTTTAGCTCCATCCGTTATCACAATGAGAACCTTAGAGGCATCGTGACGGGCTCCTTTTCCTGGGAGAAAGTGATCACGCCTGAAGAAGATTTGCAGAAACAAGAAATTAAACTCTTTCTCTGCTTCCTTCTTCCGAAAGTATATCACACCTATCACACATCCTTATGTGCCATAACATAGGCAGCAGAATTTCTGTCAGTGAATGAAAAATGGAAATTCCATTACTAAACACAGGAACAAACTATATTTTGCAGAGGAGCAAATTAATCAAAAGAATGTTGCTTACACTACTTTCTGGATATAGGTGGCTGTGTAAGTCAAACCACTCAGCTGTTGTACTCTGCGGAGAAGTGCATTAGGATCTGGTGTTCTCTGGAACTCAAGAAAGTCAAAATGTTCTCGATATCTGTCCGAGTACTGGGACAAGGCAAACTGAAAGGTGAAAGAATAGAGGGAAGAGTGAATGGAAAAAACCATCAGGGAGCAGGGAACAGAAACTTTGTAAGTCCTTCACTGACTAAAAGTGACACAAATCAGATGTCTGGCATCTACATTCTGCAGCATGCAAAGCTGAACTCGACAGCCTGTATAAAGTATGCAAATAGAACACAGTTGCCTTTATTTCATTATTACAGTCTATATTAAGTACATTAAGCAAACACATATGCAGACCTCCTCTGCATATGTGTTGCACTGAACAGTGTTTTACTCCTTCCAAATTACACAAAGTTTCTGCCTTTATCCTTCGCATCTAGAAATGCTTCTGTTGAGAACATTCAGCAGAAATAGAGTGCCTTAAATTTATGTATGAACATGCTATTTTACGGGGAATTTTTTCCTTGCATTTTATCTATGCCATGATTTAAAATCTTAATAAGATACTACTACTATTGTTTATTTATTTATTTTATTTAGTTTTATACTTACTAACCACTCAACGTTCCCTCAGGAACTCTGAGTGGTGTACAACAAATTACAATGAAACAACCTATCCAAACGAAAGCAAACCCCAACAATAAAAATCAAATAAAACACAACAACAACGACAAAAACAGACTGCAGCAGCCATACACAAAGTACTACTACTACTACTCCCTTGTATGTCCTTCAAAAGTAGTAGTAGTAGTGTACTATTTTAAAAAGTAATAAAGTATTAACTATTGATTATTTTTATTAAAAAGCAAAGTAATTCCTAGTGACTTCCTTCCAAAATAATTATTGCCTGACTGACTAAACGATCAAGTATCATTTGAAACACAAACAAAAGAGAAGTGAAGAATCAGTTTGTTGAGGTAAAATACCAAACCAGTTGGTTTCTTGGGTCTTGGTCTGACCTGGCAGGCTTTAGATTTTGCCTGGAATTGTTGCACAGACTAACACTGCTACCTCTTCCAAAACTATACACTGATTCATGATTCTGTAACTAGCTATTTAGTAAGTGAAACCAAACTTTGGTCAGTATCATTTCATTCTGTGCTTGATTGCCACATTTCAGTGCTACCTGAGTGTTGGTATTTTGGAAACGCTTCATGACTTCGACTATAAACGTCTTCATCTGTCGGAACTGCCTGGGCTCAATGCTCCCCGAACCATCAATCAGAAGAACTATGTCAGTGAGCCGCTTTGGACATTCTGAAAGAAAACAGATGCAAGGAGAAGAGAGCTGGGAGCATGCAATAAAACAGATAATGACCATGTTGTGACAGTGCACAATCAGGTTTTGTAAAAATTGGACACTTCTCAAATTTCAGCCCATGTTTATGAGGGAGGGAATGATTGCACAGCTGACATTTTTAGTAGCCCTCATATTCCATCCTAGCCTTGATCTTCTTTCGACAAAGACGTACAGCTGAGAACTGAGTCCCACAGCATAGACCAGGCCTGCCCAAAGTCCGGCCCGAGGGCCAAATCCAGCCCGCCAAGCCATTCTGAGTGGCCCGCGACTGGCTGGCCCACCCCTCCCTCCCCCTCCTTCACCCCATGTTTTTTTAAAGAAAGTGGGTGGGGCTTGCAGTGGGGTGGCAGGGTTGGGGAGCAACCGGCCCCTGACACATTCTCAGCCACCAAATCTGGCCCTCCTTACAAAAAGTTTGGGCACCCCTGGCATAGACATTTTCAGGGGGTACACTTATAAATATTCCCAGTGCTGCCTTGTATGCTCTTCAAAAGGTTCCAAAGGGGTCACTTTAGCCTCTAGCACCGATGACAGGTGCTCTCACTGGGGGGTTTGTTGGCTCCTCTCGTTCCTTGGTCTCACCTGGCAGGCTGTCAGGAAAGTGCTGTGTTTGCCTCAGATTCTGATCCAGTAGAAAGCAGTAGCCCTTCAGATATATGTTTTCACCGCAGGTCTGATACACTGTGGGACCACACACCTGTGAAACCAAGAAGTAGTCAGACACAAGGTGTGGTCAGCAGTCCCTTAATTTGGAAAACACATTGGGTTTTCAGTAGGTTCAGAAGCTATACTCCCTGAAAAATCTTCTGCACAAGTCATTTGATATATATTTTCTGTTGTAAGCCTCCCCCGAATGTCCATGTGGCCAGATAGATGGGGTATAATAATAATAATAATAATAATAATAATAATAATAATAATAATAATAAAGCAATCAGATGCTAATTATTTTGCTGAGGATTTTAAGAAATGCATCTTGCCCGTACTCAAATGCTCTTTTCGTAACTACGAACAGAACTACACAAACAGAAAGTACCAAAATCACTTTCCAGCAACTTCTTGTTTCACATGACACAAGCCCTGGGACAATTTTTTAATAAGTGTGCACTGGCATCGTTTTTAGACCATGCCTATGCTTCTTCCCAGCCAGCCATAGCTGTTAGACGTCCTAGGCTAGTTATTGATGTCATCATTATGAGACAGAACTGGAACTGCTGGAACTACCCCTGATGAGATGCCCAACCCATGTTTTGGCTGGGTTAGGAGCCATTCCGGAAACTCCTTCCCCTCTACTTGCCCAGTGGATGAGGATCTCTTGATCCTATATTGTCAATAGTGTCAGTCTGTCTCCGCGTCGGCCAGCCTGCAGGCAAACGGCTGCTCCACATCCTGCTTAAATATGAAGATCCACATTACAACAGGACGTCTGTGAAGATTCTCAGTCATCCAGGCGAATTTATCTGGAAGTTTAGTCATGGCTACTGGACTTCTGACTAGTCCAGTAGCCATGACTAAACTTCCAGATTACAGCAGGACATGTGAGGCAGACTCACACTTGTTTTCCGAGAACCTGTGTTTATTTGAAAGTTTTAATACCTGTCTACGACATACCATATTCCTTTATTTAAGCTTGCCCTCCTATGCGGTTCTTGGAGCTGAGCCCTGGCTAAGATGAAGTTTTAGGCAGGCTCTCAAAAGAGAAGAATATGGAGCTCAAGCAAGGCAGGAAGCAATGGGAGGACATGATGGAAAAGAGACAGGAGATTGGTCCCTGTCATGGGACTGGCAGCAAAACCCATGAAAGAAATTTCTAGCCCCATCATGTTAAAAACCCTGTGGTCATTTGCCACCTTCTTTCTTGGAACCTCCTGAGGTTGCTATGGCTACAGTTAGGCCTAGTTGACCCCCTTTTTTTTGCAGCTTTATATATTCAGGGTTCCTTGGCCTTCTTCGTTTTATGACAGATCCCAGAGCAGATTCTATTCCAGAATAAGAAGTATCTTTTAAAGAATAGAAAAGAAAAATGCCACTGCTGGCTTACCAATGACTGAGAGCCATGGGCGGAAAGAGATAAACCAAGAGACATGTTCACTGCATCAGCAGGTCCTGCCAGGAAAAAAAATGCATCACGCAATGAGGCTTGTGTCACTTATTGATAAACGAGCTTATGGAATGCTTTTAGACTGTAGCCTCACCCACAGGAGAGAAAGATGCAACAGTCTCACGGAAATTGCTGATTAGGAATACTAGGAGGTGTTTTTCCTGAAGAATATTTGGTGTTAAAGAAATGACTTGACTGATTCTCTAGAAAAAGCTTCACCAAATATAGCACCATTTTCTTTTTTCAATCTTATTGAATGCTTAGCCTTCACTTACATTAAGTCAGTAATCTTGAATAATGCCCTAGCATTAATGTAGACTCCAAGTACCTGTATAACTAAAGTAGAAATTACATTTCAGAGCCACATGGACAGAAACACTACAGTGGACCCTTGTATAACAAACAGCTTGTATAACAAAATCTGTACAATCCAAAAAATTTTGGAGAAAGGGGAAATTTGCTTAACATAATCACCTATGGGGAGAATTCGTACGACATAAAAATGGTTGCGATTAGGGATTGCTCCGTTTTCAGTGCATTCCTATGGGAAACTTGTATAAAGGAAAATTTGCTTAACAGAATTTCATTTGGAATGAATTAATTCCTTTACACAAGGTACCACTGTATTAATAATTGCTCACTGTCAGTTCAATTTTGGCTTACACAGCATCCCTTTCTCTGGGGTTCCGGGCACAGAGTACTCGAAAAAGATTTACCATTTCCTTTTTTTCTGGAAAATGTATTGGTCACTTCTTTGTTTGTTTGACTGCAGTTCTCAGAATTCAGCGGATTCAGAGAGCTGTAGGATTCAGAGAGCTGTAGTCTAAAATATCACTTTCCCCTCCCCAAGCCGTGCATTATTATTATTTTTTTAAAAAAAACCAAACCATTCCAGAACATCATCTTATTTTGGTAACATGTTAATAGCCAACTGTACATCCTGAGACTATAAGACAATGCACATTGCATCTTTTTGGTATTTTTGTTTCTCTTCCTCTCTTCTGAGGTCTCTTCCTTCACAGGCTCCAGCCTGAGTGCCTCCCTTCCTTTAAATCTCACTCATGCCCCTGCAAATTTGAATTTACAGTTTTTAACTGCCTTTGGATGCTACTGCCATTCAATCACAGGCTATTTTTGGGAGCCAATATGCCCCACAATGGAGGCCAAACCACCAAGGGGTTATGACTCACAATATCTACATTTTACAAAAATTTCCTGACCAAAAGTGAAACCAGACAAAACATTACTGCGTGACTGCACATCCAAAGGATGAAAGTAATGGTAACAGTAACTTAATTAACAGCCGCTTAGAGTTCATTTGAAGATAAGCGGGATATAAATGCAAAAATAAATAAATAAATAAATAAATTTGCAGGCAGGATTGGACCCAGACACATTGCTGCTTGAGGCAGATAGAGGCCATAGACATTAAGAACATAAGAACCGTCTTGCTGGAACAGGCCACAGCCCATCCAGTCCAGCATTCTGTCTCACACAGTGGCTCACCATTTGCTTCAGGGTATTCCCAAGCAGATGTCTTCACTTGCTTACGATTCCCTGCTAATGGCATTGAGAGTTATCCTGCCTATCTCTCCAACCTGGAGGTTGTCCTTGGACATCCATAATGATAGCCATTGATACCCTTGTATCTACTTTGCTTCCAGTCTTCTTGTCCTGATGAATAGAGCTGGCTCAAGATAGTCTGCTATCTGATTCTGTAGCAAAGAACAAGATGGCACCCTTAACCCATTCTTTGCACTGACCACTGAACTTACTTGAGTGCTGTTAATGAGGAAGGTCCTATTTGATGCAAGCTAGCATGGCGCAAGATGATCAGTGTGAGGTATCCCCTTATTGCCTCCAAAAGTGAGGAATGTTCTAGAAGCTGAAGCGGAATGGCTGGGAGTCTATCAGTGCTGCCCCTTTTCATGTGCCAACCTGAGGCAATTGCCACACTCTGTCTAATGGTGGGGTTGGGTCTGCAATTAAATATACTTCCTCCAAAGCTCTTATTTGGTTTGGATGTGAGACTGGGTTTTGTTTGTTTGTTTGCTTAGAACCACAGCAACCTTCCCCAGTGAGGAAGAGTGGGCTGGTTACTGCAGGAGAAAAAATTTAGCACTATGGTTTGGCCCCAAACCAGCTTGGTAGCTTAAAAAGACAAGGAAATCCGTTCACATCTTTAATGCACCAGGCAGCTTAGCTTTTGGGACTGGTGATCTATGAGATTCCAGTAAGAACCAAAGCCTGTCGCTGCCCATGCACAGGTTGCAAAACTGCATGCAGACATGGGAGTAGCCTCCAGTGGTAAGCCACAAGTCTTGGTTGTGAAGTCCCTTCCTCTTTTGCAGCTCCACAGGAAAGTTGACGCCGATGACTTACTTTGCAAAGCAACCTCCTGGCATCTGCCCGATTTGCCTGATCGAGGCTGGCAGCTGTACAGTTTACCTCTTTCGTTCATATCTCCCTTCTGGAGGGGGGCACTGACAAGCACCCTGCCGGGGGTAAGAACACACAGAATTCAGCAGTGGTGGAGTAGACCTGGACATGCCAACAACAGAGTAGCTGATGCCCATCGATCAGCACACAGTGGACTGTCATCTGGCTTACCCTGCATTTGCTCCTCTTCCAAACTGCGCCACACTCTGTCCAAAACCCGCTACTGCTTCCTGGAAAATAATGGGTTCCTCTGTATCCAAACTGAACGCCCAGCATGGTGCCAGCACTGCAGGAGATAAAGTGGAATTGTTAGACTTCCAATACAGAAAGAAGGACATGATCTCAAAGACAACAAAGTACAGTAGACCCTCGTATAACAAAACAGTTTGTATAGCGTAAAATATGTACAACATAAAAAAATTCCAGAGATAGGGGAAATTTGTTTAACATAATCGCCTATGGGGCGAATCTGTACAACATAAAAATAGGAACACTCTGTTTTCAATGCATTCCTATGGGAAATTTGTATAAAGGAAAATTTGCTTAACATAATTTCATTTGGAACTAATTAATTCCTTTATACAAGGTACCACAGTATGACAAATGTAGAGAATATACAAAATATGAACAATTTTATTACTGTATGAAGATATTTAGAAGGAGGACACAGTAAAAGGTAATGTAAGTAAATTATATAAAATAATTTTGGATTTAGAAGATGAAAATAGGGATCGAAGTTAATTTGGGAACAAGACTCTACAAAAGAAATAAAAGAGGTAAATTGGGCTAAAATATGGAGAATGAGAATACTTACCGTAGGTCTATGTCAGTTAGAATAAAGGAAAAAAAATTAAAAATAAGTCTAAGATGGTATTTGACGCCAGAGAAATTGAATAAAATAAACGGTAACTTCTCTAAGCTTTGTTCGAAATATGACAAGGACATTGGTAATTTTTTTCATTTGGTGTGGGGATGCAAAAAGATATAAAATTTTTGGAAATGCGTCTTAAAGAATTAAGTGATATATTACAAAAGAATATAGCGCCCAATTCTGAATCTGCTTTGTTGTCAATATTTGTTGATAATAATTATGATTTTAAAACTAGAGAGTTATTATGACAGCAGCGAGATTAATAATAGCTAGAAACTGGAAATCCAAACATGAACTATATTTAGATGAATGGTATAATGGAATATTGCTTTAAATGATAAATTGGTATGTACTTTACAGATCAAAAAGGAGAGTTAAAAAAGAGATATCTTTTATGATATTTGGGTAGTAGAGATGGGCACGAATCAAAAAAATGGTGTTTTGTTTGTCGTTTGTCATTTAGGGGGTCTGTTTCGTTTCGTTTCCATTTTTTGCAAATTTTTGCAAAACATTCATTTTCGTTTTTGTTCATTTCGTTAATGTTTCGTTACCATTTATTTCAATTTTTTGTGATTTTTGTGATTTTTTAAAGCAATTCAACTATATTGCCGTAAAGAAAACGAAACACACAACAAAATTTCCAGTGTTTCTGTTCGTTTCGTTTCATTTGGGAGGCAAAATTCGTTTGTCGTTTCGTTGCATAACAAAATGAAAAAACAAAAACGGAAACGAAAAATTGTTCGTTTTGTGCCCATAAATGGTAACAAAATGGTAACAAATGAACGAAAACGGAAATGAATTTTTCAAAAATTCACAAAAAACGGAAATGAACCGAAACAGACCCTCCAAACGACAAATGAAATGCCATTTTTTTTATTCATGCCCATCTCTACTTCCTATATCTCACAGTGGCCCCACCAAATGTGCCTAGAAGCGCACTGGCCCCTGAAGTACCCTGGTTTTAATCCTGGAGATGACCCATCTCCATCATGGTTTGTAGCCTGTGATGGACTTTTCCTCCAGGAATCTGTCCAATCCCCTTTTGAAGGCCTCCAGGCCAGATGCCATCACCACATCCTGCGGCGGGGAGTTCCACAAACTAACAACCTGCTGGGTAAAAAAAAAACCTTTCTTTTGTCTGTTCTCACTCTCCCAACCCTCAGTTTTGAATGGATGTCCCCTGGCTGATAGAAACACAGAGGCTTTAACCAAGAAAAGGGTGGCACCCCATGAGGACTATATCTTAATTACTGGGGCTGAATAGGTGCAAACGAGAACACAGAGCCGCAGCACAGGGTTTTTGCAAAAAGGCAGAGGCTGTTGTAGTGGGGTGCAGAAAGGATAATTATTCTCAGTGCAATTGGTTATCTCTGCCTAGGCAGGCTAAGCCTTGACTTCCATGTTTATTTGTGCTTGGTCATACCATAAACTATTTGCAATTGCTTGTTTTCATATGACTTCCTTTGGCGTGAGGTCTACTGTGAAGAAACCAGACGAGGAAAAGGCAGAACTAGGAGAAATGACTAGGGGGTAGAAGACAGAGGGTGAGGTAGAATGTTTCCAGTCAGTCTGAGCGCTGGAGGTTCTGCAGTCAGAAAACAGGGTGGCACTTAGGAGAAGTTAATCTTCTTTACTGAAACATAAATATATTTTTTTCTGTGGCCATAATTTATGGACTTTTCTTCCACAAACTTTAACATCTACCTTTCTGCTGATTATTTCTTTGAACAGTGAATATGTACATGATCAAAACACTGCCGTACGTTATTTGCTATCTTAGGACCACCCCTCATAAGAAAGTTAATTTTGGGGTTATAAGAGCCTGACCCCCCCTTGCTGATATGATTTTAGGAGTCAAAAAATTGAACATTTCAAAGCTCTAGTGGGGGAAAGTGCAATAACAAATAAAAACTTTCATCTTGCCAAAGTAGTAGAGGAAGCCCCCTTAATATTTTCTGTCTTATCCTCATATAGTGATACAGCTAATCTGTTTTAAAAGTGTGTCTTTAGTTGTGATTCTTTGCACAGGGATGCACACAATTAGTTAACTACTGCTTTAGTTGACTGATCTACTAGAGGCAAGTTAGCTATTCTACTTCTGCAGCAATATTATGTACCATAAGATCTTTGACACAGTGCATATCAAAAACAGGACTGCCCAGATATTTAAGCAGAATGTAGAAGTGATACATCCTGAATGTAATTTAGTACATATGCTTCCAACTTTATTTAAGTTGGCATTTTTTCTTCTTTTAACTGGGCTGAGAAGGGTTTCACTCTATGTCCCAATAGTATGCCTGCTTCTAATAGGAAAAAACCACACTTTTTCCACCCATGTTTTCCTTTCTTCAACCATTTTGTAAGCTAGCAAATTTTTGAAGCCTTTGCAGTTCAAAAGAGTAGCATCTCAACATCTCTTATCTATCTATCTATCTATCTATCTATCTATCTATCTATCTATCTATCTATCTATCTATCTATCTATCTATCTATCTATCTATCTATCTATAGAACTGCAAAGGCTTCACACACACACACACACACACACACACACACACACACACACACACACACACACACACACAAAACTATCAACTCTTTTGTTGAGTTGTTTTATACAATACACTAGATTTTATTATTTTATTTTCGTTTTTTATTCTCGTTCTAACTGATGTAGTGTTCCTTTGGGTCTGTTTTCCCCTCTTTGTTCACCGCCTGGAGTTCCTTCGGGAAGACGGGCGGTATAAAAATGAATGAATAAATAAATAAATAAATAAATGTTAACAGAAAATCATGATCATTTGTCTTTCATTCACAAGCTAAAGGCTGCAGAGTAACCCCCCTGGCTCTGTATTTCAATTTACAAGCCTCTCGATGACCTTGACTGGTTTGTTCCCAGTTCTGCTTTAGCTGAGGGATGCCCCTTCTTCTCCAGTGAATAATAAAAAAAGGACTTACCAAGGGTGCCCAAACAGATGATGAGAGGCAGAGGAACCATCCTTGATGGAGGCTGGCAGAGCAGAAGCCTCAGCCTGGCTAGAGATGCATAATTAGAAGAGTCCTGGAAGAAGTGGGTGTCTACATCAGGGCCCTATATGGGACTGGCGTCAAGTGAAGCAAGCCTCCGCTGTCTTTGCAAAACCAAGGGATATGAAACAGAGGGGCAAAGGGGAAGATGAATCAAGAGTAGCAGAGGAAAGTATGTGGGGTTTTTTTTTGTTTGTTTGTTAACCACAAGAGAGGCAAAAATAGATTACTTGCTCCATCTCCTAGTACGGCAGAGTGGACTGACATGTTTCCTCTTTTATGCCACCTTGTAGACACAAGACTTTTGAGGCAGTTCTGAGCTGTCCAGTCAACATAACGTGTATCATGTCTGATAATAAAGACAGCTCCTTGCCCACGGAGTTTACGATCTGAAATACCACTTGGGGCGGAGGGGAGGGGGAGAATAAGCAAAGAGAAAAACATTCATTCTGTGGTGGGCGCCTCGATGAGCCACATCGAGGAGAGGTGTGAATGTGCGTACATGAGCCGTGACATAAGTTTGGAAGGACTGGGGCAATAAAACACCTCCCTCCCTTCATTTCAGATGCAGCCTAAGAACATCCAAGCTCCGAACCTCTTGCCAAATACCTTATATCTAAGAAATAATTCCTGGCAAATCCATCTATTGCCATGTTACAACCTATTGGTACTACTCTGAGGAAGAGAGTTTTGCCCTCGAGATATTAGGAATGTTTTTAATTTTCTAGTAGAATAAAAGTATCAAATTTTTCCACTTTTCTATTTTAAACTTTAGAGGATAGAAAACAAATGAATGATTGAATGATGTCCTTTGTTGTCATGGTGGGGGTGGGCAGGGCCTATACAATAGGACCCTGCTATCCGCTGCGGATCGGTTCCAGGCCTTCCTGTGGATAACAAAAACTGTGGATAAGAGAGAACGCCAAAAACCCATCAAAACTGCTGTTTTGTGACAGTAGCTTGCTTTACTGCTGCTGTTTTGTGACAGTAGCTTGCTTTGCAGCTGCTGAATTATTTATTTAACTTTTTTCCTTCTGCCAACTGTGGATAACTAAATCAGTGGTTAATGAATCAGTAGACATGGGGATCCTACTGGAAACTCTGTGAAAAGCACTGCCTCAGAGAAACAGTTTGCTGACTTCCCTTGCTAATTTCATTACATCCCCCCCCCCCCGCGGGTGCAGGTTCTGTTCCTGCAATTCACATGTGCAAGCTGATTTTCCTCTTTTGTCTTTGCCCCTTTCTAATTTTGTATCTTTTAGACTAGACGTCTGCAGGCCAGGACAATCTTGTTTGTATTCCTCTCATGTACGCTACTCTAGGTGTCTTTTTGCCTGAGTGGTAAAGGAAAAAAAAAAACCTCCTGCTCAAAATGGCACAGCCCAGGTATAGCTTGAGGATTTAATGCTGAACAATAATGCTAGCCATTAAGGTGGGATGTTCATGGCTTTATTTCTGCGGATAAACATAACTGAAAAAAGTGATACTCCCCCAAAGATGTCACTGCAAAAAAATCTACATATTTCACTGAGAATACATATTAGGGGGAAATTGTGTGCCTGATTTGGTTATGCTGCGTATATATGTCATGACTGGTATAAGCTGTTAACCCCCCTGAGGTCAGAATGGGGGAAAATATATAAAACCACTCACCTGGTTGCCTGTGGTGAAGACAAATATTTTTAACAAAAGGTTTTTAAAATATTTTGTTAAAGGTTGATGATATACGAATAAACAAACAGCGTAGTAATTTTAGTGGACTGCAAAGTGACTACTGTATTGCATTTATATTGATTCCAGCACTTCTCGGTTCAGGTCGTTTTAATGAAATGAACATTTGGAACAAATATCTGTAAGTATTATCATGTTTATTTGAGACTGTCATTATCAAGTAATCTACCCAGATGTCTGCTCTCCCTTCCTTAAATAAGCTCATAGGTGTTATTTGCCCTACATTTGGACTTCAGACAAGTGAACAGGTTGATAGGGGCTGGTGTATTTTGAATCTGGTGATTTCTTAGCCATTGTTTACAGCCAGAGCTGTGCTAAAGGAATGATGATTGAATCTCTATGGGAGCTGAAACAAATGCTAAGTTTATTACACACACATCAGAGTTTGATACTAAGAGAAATGTAATTCCATGCTGGGGGGAGTGTGCGGGATAGAGATGGACACGGAACGGAAATATAGCATTTTGTTTCATTTTGTTTCAGTCTTTGTTTCATTTCGTATCATTAATAACAGATTTTTAAAAAGAATTTTCATCATGAAACAAAATGCTTCGTAAGGCTATAAATAATGGGGAGCTTTCCTTTTTTTATTTAACAGGGAGCCCACTGCCATAAATCAAAGACCCTAAAACCTTCCAATCAATTTGCTTTCAAGCAAAGAAACCTCTGTAAACAAGCTAGAAACCTAATAACTAGCTGTTGCACAGATAGACGGGGAGATAAAGACAGCTGATCCGTGGAGTAGCAAGGGAAGTAAAGAAAAAAAATTAAAAACTAACCTCCACAGTCTTACTTAAAAAGGAAAGGAAAGCAATCAGTTTAAATCAACTTGCAGTCAAGGGAACAACTCAGCTCCTGCCTGGTTTCAAGCAGATCAAGATCGGAGATAAGCGATCTCAACAGCTGAAGCATGGGAAGAAAGGAAAACAAATAAATTGGTTTAAAAACAAACCTCCTGTTCTTAAGAAGCCTGAATCAAGAAGCTAGGGCAAATATTTTCATTTCCGAAACATTTCATTTCATTTCATTCCTTGATTACACACTGTTTGCTGTTTTGTTTCATTTCATAAGGTTTTGTAAGCTTACAAAATGACAAAACAGCTTTTTGTTTTTTGTAATGTGCCCATCCCTAGTGTAGGAGCTTGCACAAACATTTTTGTCCCCGCCCCACACACACACAATGCATTGCACTTTCAAAATCTAGGCTTTCAAATAATGTCTTCTTTTTTCTTAATGGTGTGTGTAAAAACATAAAGAAGTGAGCAGAAATAAGAATGTGTGGGGTTTGGCTTAAAACAACCAATGCAGAGGGAAGCAGTCACCGGGGAGGTACCAGTGCTCCATAACCCTTGGCCACTGGGGTTATGTCCAAATCTTTCTTCCAGTTTGGGAGTATTCCGGCGTGCCTCATATATTTCTCAGTTTTATTGTGCAGACTCTATGGAAGAAAACTTCCATTTTTAAAACCAAGGAGACAGGTGTGATTTTAACTTTAGTGGCCAACTGTGTTTATCCTCAAGCAGACAGTTATGTAAATACAGTTGAAATACAGTTGAGATGTCTTCTGTGGTATGATGTTACAATGGGAAGCAAATTTTGTGGGGGGCAGGATGTGGCTTAGTCTGGGATTACCAGTTTGCATACATGGGAGGGGGATATTTTAAACAGGGTGCTGTGGCTTATTGTGACTACATACTCTAATAAGTGACTGGTGATTTCAACTGCTTGTCCCCTCAGGGCACAAGCTAGTTACTGCCCTTCTCGCTCAGGAGTGTAGATAATCAGTGGGTGGCTGTTTTTGCCCTTATCGTGCCAGCAGACATCAAAGAAAGGGTAGACCGTGCCCGAGAAGCGCTCGTGGAAAGCGAAGATCTTCACCAGGTTGTCTTCATCACTAGCATCGTAGAAAGCCAGGACACCATCTTCAAAGCTGAGGTAGATGCCAATACGAGTGGGCTTCCCTTCCAGCTTCAGCGGCCGTGGTTCCTTATGCTCCACATGAGCCTCATAGTTCTTGCCTTCCTTGCAGCCCACCAGCCAGAAGCCGTTGGAAGGGGTAGCGTGGAGGCGGCCCTTTCGACCGGCTTCGGCGGAGATGACGCCCAAGGCCCAACGGGGCTTGTCTTTCACAGTCACCTCCCAGTAATGCTCGCCGTGGGAGAAGCTCTGGTGTGCTACCAGGCAGTTGGACTTGTCGAAGCGCTGAGGGTCGTCGGCGCTCACCGGCTGCTTGTGCTCCACACACTCCACCCGCTTGCCGTCCTCAGAGACCAACAGGTTGGCTTGAGCGGTCTCGGGGTCAAAGGTCAGGTTCTCCAAGCCTGGGGAGCGGGAAAGCAGGAGGAATAAAATGCAAGTGTATTCACACTTCTGCAGAGATGGGAATTTCTTTCCTCATTTGGACGACTGGCCCTAGAATTCTGAAGCCTGCATAAATCATGGTCTATGTTCACTAATGGATTCTAGGCGCTTTTATTCAAAAATGTATTACCTGTACTTCAGAACTCCTGCTCCCCCTACCCGATCTTCTCCGGCCTTGCTGTTGCAGGTAGGGACTTCTAGAGAAGCCTGAAAGGCTTCTACCAGAAATGGAGACTTCTCTGCTGTGGTCCCGTCCTTATGGAATAGGTTCCCCCTGGAGATGTGTCAGGCCCTGTCATTACTGACTATTAAGAGACTGCTACAAACTGTACTGCTTGAGGAAGCATTCAAATGATATTGTTCCCTGAGGTGTTAGGAGGATTCAGCTTGACCTCATCCTATGGCCATCACCAGATGATTGCCATATAGGTCTTATAATTTAAATTTTATCTTAATTTTTTTATTTTTTAAACGGTTTGGGACCCTGCTATCTGTAAGAATGGCTCCTACCACAGAATAGTGCCCAAAACACTCGATCTTATCAAGCAGGTCACTTGAGGGTGCTCACCCCAAAGGAAGCCTGGAAATCAGTAACGAGGAAACATGCTTTCTCGGTGATGGCCCCTTGCTTATGGAATCAGCTCCCTGCTGAGATTTATCTGACCCCTAGGCTGTCAATTTTCAAAAAACAAACAAAAAAAAACTCAAGACATGACTATATAGAAAGGCCTTCCCTGGCTATTAATTCATCCTTTCTTGATTCAATTATCTTTAATCTGCCCTTTCTGTTTTAGTTATCCCTCTGTTCTTTGAGTGATTTTTATGAAGTTATCATTGATTTAATTATGTTCATTTTGTTTATTCACCACATTTTTACATTGTATACTGTTCTTGTTTTGTTTGTTGAATTATTTGTACACCCCCCTGGGTGGCCTTGTTGCTAGATTTTGTAGTATATATAATTCTAATAAATAAATAAATAATGTTTGTTTGTTTGTTTGTTTATTTATTTATTTATTTATTTATTTATTTATTTATTTATTTAATGTACTTTTAGGAACTCCTGTGTGTGTGTGAATACTGTGGTACCTCTTAAGACGAATACCTCGTAAAACAAAAAACTTGTAGGAAGAAAAAATTTCCGGGAATAGGCATGTTTTGCATGACAAAAAAAAGTTCCCTGTGGGATGCTTTGTAAGACAAAAAACCGTTCCGCATGTACCCAGGAAAAAAAGGGTTATTTTTGCCTTTATTCTAGCCTCTGGAATTGATTAATCCATTCCCATTGCATTCCTATGGGAAACCGTGTTTCAAAAGACAAAATTTTCACAAAATCAAGCGACCCATAGCCTCCAAAACAGATTACTCCATTTTCAATGCATTCCTATGGGCAACCGTGTTTCAACCCGTAGAATAAATTAAATTTGTTTTAAGAGGTACTGTACCACTGTATACTGTTATGTTTATGTATGTTGTTAACTGTCCCAAGAAGTGCTTTGCACTAAATCAGGCAGTTTGTTTGTTATGTACAAAGGTACATAACAAACAAACAAGCAATCTCCCGTCTCGTGATTTAAGTGAATAGTTTTCTATTTTTAAAGTAAAGAGTTCAGTCCAAGGGTGAATGCACCATACTTACTCTTTTCTGACTAAAAGCTAGAGGTTGAGTCAGAATCTCAGGACTCTTTTTACTATACGAACAAGGACAACACAGTGAAATCTTCAGAGTGACAGTGGCGTTCTGAGGAATTCAACTCTTCCTGTGGGTGTTATGAAATATTTCCTTTTCTCTGAATTCTCTTGCATCAATTTCCAGAGCGGCAGCCATGTTTCAGCAATACACCAAAAAGAAGAGCACAACCTAGAGAATCGTGGCACTTTTAAGATTAAAATATATATTTTAGCATGTACTTTTGTGAATAGCAACCCACCTCCGCAGATACAGTATCTGAAAAAGTGGACTGTAATCCATGGAAGAGCCCACTGAAATCAATTTGTCAATCCTAAAAGTGACACAATCCTTTTTTGCTTCTTTAGTTGTGTGTTTTTTTTCTACACTGGTTTCCTGACCATCCTACACTTCTTCAACCATCCTACACTTCTTCAAGCAAGCAGTAGTCCAGTTTGAGGAGGGTGGAATAAGTTAGGTCCCACATATACTCAGAGAAAAATGAAGAAGCAGCAAAATGGTGGATAATTCTGACTTTCAACTATCAAGGCATTAAATAACTTACAGTGACCCTAAGAGGGCTTGCAAGATAAATGAGGTATTTATCACACAAGAGGTCTGACTGCTCCCCACTTTGCTATCTTTCCTCAAGCAGGCAAAAACCTTTCTCTTCAGGCAAGCTTTTCCCTGAGGGACTGACTGTGTGTGGGGGAAATTTTAAATGCACTGCATTCAGATCTCTTAAAGGGGTGGGGGGCAAAAAAAGAACAAACAGAAGCAAGGAGAGCCCGGCAGTCACTATGTTATATCCGCATCAGGAATTTTCACCTCCGGAGAGCAGGTACCTGAAAAGTGCGCTGAGACACGCTTAGGTGGGTGTGGTCGCACTTAATTATCTGTAAACTCCGGAGCTGGTGGGGAAACAATTTTAAGCTCCGGAGCTGGGAGCCATTTGCGGCAGAGTTTAGGGGTCGTGTACAAATACCCTAAATAAATAAATTTATGGAGTGGTTTTTATCAGTTCTACTTCTCCAGTGAACTTGCATAGCTGACCAGGTCTCCTAAATCCTAGTAAATCATGTTATCCACTACACCACACTGGGTATCTGCAACAAAAAAGCATGTACGCCCATGTCCCTTCATTGCTCTCTCTTGAGATCCCTACCTGGCATCAGTGCACGATACATCTTTCGCCACACCTGGAACTTGAACTCATCAGAAATGATGGGCAGCTGGATGTCCATGCGAGCAATCGGTGGGGACTCCCCAAGAATCTTCTGCAGCCTAGAGCAAGGAAGAGACAGGGAGGGACCCACAAAATTTAAAGACAACGTTTAAAGAAAATCCTTTGCACCACTCACACTTCCCTTTTTAAAAACCCTAAATCATTCTCGTTTTGAAGATTTTCAAGAATGGTGAGTGGACCCTATGTACTAATAGTGAACTAATTTCCTACTAGCTCATTGAGTTGGCTATGGAACCAGAGGCGATCAGTTTAATCCTGCACAGTGCCTCCCAGGAGAACAGCAGGCCTCAATAGCCTTGGGCAAGCTGCACAATCCCAGAGCACGCGCAGAAACAGAGTCTGTTGAAACAATTATGCGTATTCTAGATCTAGAAAAGGCTGAAACAGGCTACCGTAAGTCCAAATTCACTTGCCGATATACAACAATTATTATTGTAGCGTATGACCCCCATATCCATGGGACTGGCTGCTGAGGTTTCACATATCCACAATCTGAAAATATTAAACATTACTATATTTAAAACCCAGAAATATGTGTTTACATGTTGCAATTATCAGAACTGGCCACTAGAGGGAACCAGAGACTATGGTATTTAGATATGGCATGGCCATTTCACCTAGTCTCCTGCCAGCTTGGGTTGACTCTTTACCTTCTAAGTGTCAGTGTCACTAGCCATCCTTGTTATTGTCCTTAAAAGTACAGGAAGAGCCTTTGTAGGTACAAATTATAGGGTTCACTATTATCCATAGCTTTCAGTAGCAACAGGGGGCTTGGAACCAATAGGTGAGCACAGGATGGAGGGAAGGAGCAGAATTTTCTTAAACTCAGGATGGCCAACTAGTTCCAGCCCTGGACAGCAGTACTCTACACATGTGGCAGCATTTATTTTTACAGTCACATGCATTTTAGCATAATAAGGAAATATGTCGGTGAAGATTCTCAGTCATCCAGGTGAGTTTATCTGGAAGTTGAGTCATGGCAACTGGACTTATTTTCTTGAAAGAAAAGGAGCAATATAGTATATGTGGTTCAATGCAGTGAGGAGCGTGCAGACCTCTACAGTGGAGAAACTAAACAGAAATAAAAAAGGAGGGTGGCCCAACATAGGAGGGGCAACAGCTCAGGACCAGAATCAGCAGTACACCTCCACTTAAAGGACAAAGGGCACTCACTCAAAGATGAAGATGTACATATATTAGAAAGAGAAAATAGGTGGTTTGAGAGAGGGGTCAGGGGAACCATTCATGTAAGTATTGAGAACCCCTCTCTCAACGGGAGGGGGGGCTCAGGCACAGTCTATCAGCTACTTCTCAGGCAGTGATTTCAACAATACCCAGACAAATAAAAAATACTTCATACCTCCACCACCAAGACCATAACTAACAATCCATACTTTATGGGTTTCAGCACCTTAGGCCATTGTTCACCTAATGGCCTATAGAGACTATTGTCCACCTAACGACCCTATTCAGGCCATTGCCCATCTTATGAGCCTATTTCAGACCAGGGTGACATGAGGTCAAAGTGAACTATAAAATGGAGGACTTGCAACTAGCTTTCCTCAGACTAACAAAGCTATTTGGATGAGCAGCGAAACATTTCAATCTCTCAAGAAAAGAAGTCCAGTTGCCATGACTCAACTTCCACACAATAAGAAATCCAATTAAACTGTGATGTCTTATAAGAGCAGGCATCATATTAATATTAATAAGATTAAATTATACTAGAATTACATATGTTTCAGATTCTCTGGAAGTTGAGTCATGGCTCCTGGACTTCTTTTTTGAGAGACAGAAACGTTTCGCTGTTGTTTGGATGAGCAGCGAAACGTTTCTATCTCTCAAAAAAGAAGTCCAGGAGCCATGACTCAACTTCCAGATAAACTCACCTGGATGACTGAGAATCTTCACAGACATATGTTTCAGATGTTTAATTTGGGGAGGCTAAACTGCAGTATGGTGAATTTGTTACAAAGCAAAGCAAAACGTTCTGCTTATATAGCTTTGCTTTCTTCCCTTTCTCACTCCCACCCATGCCTAATAGTTGATATTTCACTGAGGACATGTTTCTAATAATGGGTTGAGAAGATGACACTATGCTAGAAGGAAGGAAAAAGGAAATGTGTGAGATGGCTCCCTTGTGTTGTTTACAGGGAGGGGGGAGGCAGGCAAGGCTGATACGATGTTGGGTATGGCTATATAAGGAACAGCTGCTTACCTCTTTGCCACCAGGCAATATTTCTGTGGGGAGAGGAAAAAAGAGGTGTTAGAATAAAAGGCTTCTGATCTCTAGCTTGTGGAGGCGCCCATAACTTGAAACTCCTTCCTTAAAAACAGAAATAATTTCATCCCCAATCTCTTAGCTGCAGTTTCCATGTTTTACAGATTTTTAACTGGTGAGAGTAAAAAAATAATACCGGCGAGGCAAAAATACAGCATTTAGCAAATGGGTTGCAGAATGGAATCCAAAAGAAAGGGTAAACACAATTGCAATCTGGATTTTAAATTATTTGCTTAAAATTAGAAGTTTGTCTTTAGCATTATTATTCGTTGTAATTGTATCGTTTTCTATTGTGTGCCACCCAGA
Source organism: Phrynocephalus versicolor (assembly GCA_023846285.1). Lineage (NCBI taxonomy): Eukaryota > Metazoa > Chordata > Lepidosauria > Squamata > Agamidae > Phrynocephalus > Phrynocephalus versicolor. The sequence goes on along the minus strand of JAHTLZ010000127.1, from coordinate 2,188,720 downwards.
GTTGCCTGATGGTCAGTATCTATCTATCTATCTATCTATCTATCTATCTATCTATCTATCTATCTATCTATCTATCTATCTATCTATCTATCTATCTATCTATTAAATAAATAAATAAATAAATAAATATTATGGCTGGGCTGTTGCAAAGAAAGAAAGAAAGAAAGAAAGAAAGAAAGAAAGAAAGAAAGAAAGAAAGAAAGAAAGAAAGAAAGAAAGAAAGAAAGAAAGAAAGAAAAAGACAAATGTTAAGTTTATTACACACGCAACAGAGTTTGATACTAAGAGAAATGTAATTCCATGCTGGGGGGAGCGTGCGGGATAGAGATGGACACGGAACAGAATTATAGCAACGTAGCTATATTGTCATGTTTTAGACATTCCAGTGACTGGAAAGGATCACAAAGATTGTGTGTGTGTATGTGTATGTGTGTGTGTGTGTGTGTGTGTAGATGACTTACCCTGAGAAACTCAGTCTGCGGCTCGTTCTCCACCTCCCCCAGCACCGCCTCCATCTGCTTGAGCTGCTCCAGGTAGCGGATCATGGTCTTGCGCTCGTTCTGCAAGGCGTCTGTGGCCTGGTGCTGCACCCGCTCGGCTTCCTGGCCCAGAGAGGCCTCCAGTGCGCCGAGGTAGGCACGCATGACCCCTAGCTGCTCAGATACTTGCTGCTTGAATTGAGACACAGTATCCTGAATGGTGGGGGGGAGGCAAACAGAATCGCATCCTATTTGGGGGAATCACCCACATTCTATTTCCCCTCCCCTCCTGAACTCGCTTTTCTCCCCCCAAAAACCAGCCCCTCTTGGGATATTTCATTTTTTTCTACACCTCTTTTGTTGCCTGCTTGATTTTCCCAGCTGTATAGGAAGAGAGTAGTTCAAAGCAAAGTGTTCTGGTTATATACCACCCCATACCACTTCAAGTAGTCTCTGGGCGGTTTATAGTTTTAATTATAGTATGCAGTCTACACATTGCCCCCCCCCAGCTAGTGGGGTACTCATTTTACCGACCTTGGAAGGATGGAAGGCTGAGTCAACCATGAGCTGGCTACCTGGGATTGAACTCCAGGTCGTGAGCACAGTTTTAGCTGCAGTGCAGGCATGTAACCACTGTGCCACGGGGCTCCTTTTTGAGATGTTCAAAACAGATCCAGTTTTTTAAAAAATTAAATTAAATTTTTAATGTGCAAGTGTTCAGGCTGAGACTAACGATGGAGTAGCCCTCAGAAAACACAACCATTCTTCTTTTGCTGGTGGTTGGTCACTCAGGAAAGGCACACAGGATTTCCTCATGAGGAGCACACATCCACTTGCCCACGAATAGAAATGACTCACCTCCACTTCTGCAATTTGCCGGTTCAGCAGGGCAATGGTTTTCTCCTTGCGCACTTGGGCTTCTTGCAGCTGTACTTGTTGCTGTGGAAGTTGTTTCTGGCATTATCCCAAGGGGGGGGGGAGAGAGAAAATAAGCACAGCTCTCAGGAGGAGCAACTGTAAACAAAATATGTCACTCTGATTTGAACTCAGTGCCTTCAATCCTGAATGGTTACCATGGACTTGATGATTTTGCTTTTGGTAATATCCGCACAGAAAACCACCCTTTAAAAACCCAAAATAGAGGCCTTATATAGTCAGCAGCAAAACACCTATTTTGAAGGAGGAAAAATCCAAATTTCTATCCCTGGAACCTCCAGATAGATAGGGCTGGAAAACACCTCTCAGAAACCCTGGACACTCATTACAGGAAAGCAATTAGTTATATATGTGATTTGGTGAACTGTAACTAATGTATTATTTGAGTAAAAAGCATGTCGGCCACACCATGAGCAGGAATGAAGTTTCCTTATTGACATAAACATGCCATAAAGCGTACTATTTTTGAGTCACTTTCAAACGTTCCTATTTAAAAGGCATTTTAGAAGCATTTTTGACTGGGGCTTTCCACTAATTTTCCCTGCACTTTTATATTTTCATAGTGCCTGATCAAAATTTGTGAGTTTTGACTCATGGGAAGTAAACCGGAGAGCATTTACCTGTGTTTTGTTTTAATTTCCTAGTGTGCAAATTACTGCCATTATTTGTTAGTGACATGCAATGGAGTGAAGCACATCCCTGCATAGAAAAGCAACACCATGGACATCTGGTTAATGTTACGAGTAAATTGTACACTTAGATTGATAGAGAGAAGAGATACTATTGTGCCAAGAGTGTTATGGAACAGGGAGTGACATTCATTCTTAAGAACATGCTGGATCAGGCCAAGAAGCCATCTAGTCCAGTTCCCTGTATCTCACAGTGGCCCCGGCAAATGCCTCTGGGAGGGCATGAGACTAGATATGTCTCCTGATACCACTCCCCTGCATCTGGCCTTTGAAGTACCCTGTTTTTAAGCCTGGAGATTACACATCCCCATCATGGCTTGTAAGCTGTGATCGAATTTTCTTTCAGGAATCTGTCCAATCCCCTTTTGAAGGCAATACCACATCCTGTGGCAGGGAGTTCCACAGACTAAGAACACAGTGGGTAAAGAAGTATTTTCTTTTTTCTGTCCTCACTCTCCCAACCCTCAATTTGAGTGGATGTCCCCTAGTTCTGGTACTGTATTTTGTGAAAGGGAGAAGAGCATCCCTCTATCCACTGTACTCGTGCCCTACATAATTTTGTACGTCTCAATCATATCCCCCCTCAGGTGCCTTTTTCCTGACTAAAGAGCCCCGAATGCTGTAGCCTTTCCTCATAAGGGAGGTGCTCCATCCCAGTAATCATTTTAGTTGCTCTCTTCTGCACCTTTTCCAGTTCCACTATACTGTATGTCTTTTTGAGATGCGTGGACCAGAACTGTCGATTCGAATGGTATCACACCCCTATCCAGACACCTACCTTCATCCTCTGGTGGGCCTCAGAAGCTGTGATGATGTTGTGGCCCTTGTGTTTGCCCAAGGAAGCGCACACCCCGCAGATGACTTGCTGGTCCTGCTCACAGTAGACGCTCAGGGGGTCGAGGTGCTCCTCGCAGTGGTCATGGGGGACCTGCTTGAATGCCTCCACCAGGTGCTCCATCTGCTGGTTGATGCGTAGCTGGTCCACCTTGGTGAGCCCCTGGCAAACAGGGCAAGAGGTGGACTTACCATCCTCTTCCTTGGGCGCTCGGGACAGGCAATCTTGGCAAAAGCTGTGCCCGCATTCCGTCGTCACAGGGGATTGGAAGAGTTTGAGGCAGATGGGACAACTGAGGTCCTGGTGCATGCCCTGAATGAGACGCTGCTTGGAGCTAGACATGGTGGCTGGCCAAGGGTGGTGGCCTGAGGACCAAAGATGCTCCAATTAATTACTTATTTATTTATGATGTTATTTCTCAGATCATTTCTTTAGAATGTGCTTAGACTATAAATACCCTGCTTTCTTAGCTATACTCATATATCACACTGTCAGCTTCCCAGGACCTCTTGAGGTGGGACAACAGAAGTAGGACACTAAAACAATAAAATGTATGCACTTCCAGTCTGGTAACCAGGACAGAGTCCCCCAACTTTTCATCCCTACAAGCCAGCAACACACAGAGAACAAGGGGATTTTACAGTAAGGGGAAAGAGTTTTGTGGAGTCTTCCAGGAGAGCTGAGGAGCTTGGGTGAAAAAGCAAAAGGACTGAAGATATAAAAGAGGACAGGAGTCCCAAAGAATCTACAGAAGGAAGACTGTGGAAGCTGAAGTTGTTGTTACCACCTTCTGCACCACAGCCAAAGGATGTGATAGACTCAGAGGCCCATGTTTGCATCCCAGGACTACCAGATATAGACCTTATTTTACTTTTACTTTTCTCTTCTTTTCCTAGTCAAACCTACTTAAAAAAACATATCTCCAAGTACCTTTAAAGTTGCCTGTCTTTATTTTCAGGAAATATGAAAGCTGACCAACTGAGTGCATTTGGAGGGTGTGGCATTATTTCTTCTCATCTAGTTCCCTCTGCACAGACAAAATTTGTGGACATTGGGTATCCCCCCCCCCATATTGAGGAAGATTTGTGATCTAAATCCAAGGACTTAAAAGGAATGTTGATGGGCACCCAATACTATTTGGCCTTTTGAAGCAGTTTCGTTGGTTGTAAAGTATCTGTTGCAATAAATTTGGTGTTTGTTCTATGAGGAGTGGGTGCATTTAGATCAGTGGTTCCCAACCTGGGGGTCAGGACCCCTTTGGGGGTCAAACTGCCATTTCACAGGGGTCGCCATGAGCCAGTGAAGAAAAAGGCACAAACGGCTTGGGTCTGGAGGAGGAGGAGGAGGAAGGGGGGAAAGAGTAAGTTACAACTTGATAGGTTGGAGGGGATGTCAGTCAGTGGCACCAGAGGCTACGATTGGCTGAGGGTGCCTGTAGAAGGAAGTTCTCTATGGCACCTGGGGCAGTGGTCTGGCAAAGGTGGCTTGTGGCCTCTTCCAAGCAAAGAAAGGGGTCACCACAACATGAGGAACTGTATTAATGGGTCACGACATTAGGAAGGTTGAGAACCACTGATTTAGATCAATAAGGCTTAACTTAGATGTCATTAACAAGTACCACGAAATCAGTGGTTCAGCTCTAGGTTGAACTATAACTGGATTTTGCTCAGTAACTCTTTTGTTTTAAGCTTAAATTAGTATTTATTTATTTATTTATTTATTTATTTATTTATTTATTTATTTATTTATTTATTTATTTATTTATTTATTGTCATCTCGAATGTTATTCCAAATTGAAAGCTGGGATTTAAAATGTGAAAATGATAAATGGATAGATGACTTTCCTTGCCGGAAATAGCCGGTCGAAGAACAGCTTTCGCCTGCCAAGAGGGAAGAGTCTCTCTCTACGCTGGGTGCTCTAGCCTTCCCAAACCAACCAACTCAAACAGCTCTCTTGACTTGACAAGATGGGTGTCTCTTGGTTTCTCAACCACCACTGCCCTCTTCACAATCTTGTGTCTTCGTTGCAACCAAGGCCGCACCCCTCTGACCTATTGCAAGAAGCCATCCCAGGCCTGCAAAGCAGCTGCTGGGCATGGCGACAAATGCCCTATAAATAGTCCAGAAGGGGAGAACTATCATGGTAACAGGAGCTCAGCTCTGAATAATGTGTGCTTGCTTCTTTCTGCCTCTTCTCTGATTGTAGATAAGAGTCATGATTCACAGCAGCATTGCCCTTACGCCACTGTTATTGTATGAAACCAGCCTTAGCCAGGGGTTCACTTCCCGTTGTGAAATATTGGTATTTTAAGGGACAGAGGGGCCCTGTAAATTTTATTTTTATTTATTGCCACCCTTACAAATTTCTAGGAGTAGCAGTTCAGTTTTTTTTTTAACCAGAAAAAGAAGGGAATGGAAAGCATTAGAGCATACAAAAACAGGCTGCATGGCCCAACCCTGCTCTAACCACTGAACTACATGGCTTTTCAACCCCAATTTGAAGGGGTCCCGTGTTTAAATCTTGCTCCAGCCTGCCTCAAGGTGGGTGGGTGTTTGTTTCTTAAGAAGGTTGCACGTGCCATAAGCACGTACAACCAAGTTCTTCCACCACTCATGGCCCCAGCAGCATTCATAGGGAAGGAAGGAAGGAGAAGCCAGTGGTAGAAGCTCTATTGCTATGCCCGGTGCTCTACCACCTGAAGTGACTACCGGCTCATGGCCGGACCAGCCCTGAACCCAAAGCCTCTGTTTTTCTCATGTATGTGAGAACTTCCCTGTTCTTTGCTGGTGTATTAGCTACTGTAGGGTTTGGGGATTTCATGCAGTCTCACATTTTTATCTCTCAATGCATCTTGGACGATGTGTCTACCAGATTTCAGATTTCTCTTTAAGAACCTCCCCTAGAAGTCTTCAATGAATTGCCGTGTTCCCTAAGAGGCCTTTTCAGTCTGTGGGTCTTGATCTTTCAATGAAAACAGAAAGGTCACATATCCTTTGGGTCTAAACACCATCAGAAATCAAGCATCCGATCCCATTCTGGAGTCTTTTTCCCCCTAAGGAATAAGCATGCATTTCTCCCTGGGAGCAGGAGGCCAGTGTTATACATTTGCCATCTGTTTCTTTTCTTCCTGGAAAGTAACTGACTCCAGCCAATGAAAAAAGAATCAATGAAAAGGTCAAAGAGTTCTTCAAGTCAACTTGAGGCACCAACAACAATGGTCACAACAACTGGTCAGATCTATTCATTCACAGTGGATGCATCGATCAAGTGAGGTTGCAAACATTGGGAACACAGGAGCATAGTTCAAACCTTAGATATGATACGAGAAGGGGGAGAGAGGGAGGGAAGGAGGGATATAGAAAAAAGACTCTTACTAGAATAGATGATCGTTTAAAGGAGGCAGAAGTGTCCAGAGAGCGAGTATCCGGAGATCACATAAGCGTCAAGGAGAAACTGACCCTCCTGGGAAAGAAACCCAGGCCAAATGAATTGGTCCCACCCCGAGGCTCCCTATTTATAGCTCAAAAAGGCACAATGATTCTGGGAAGGTTCAGATGTCATCATTTTGAATGTGCCTCTGAAGGAGGTGGGCGTAGGAGAGAACATACCCCGCAAAAGACGTTGCCAAACTGTCACGGTTACTTGATCCAGGCCTTCTATCCACGCCTAAGGGAGCCTCCTCGTATCAAGTACCTGATACCGTTGAGTGTAAGTCATAACTTCTGCTCATTTCCATTGGTGGATGGACAGTAATCCGTAGTTGAATTCTTGGAGCAGCTGGTAGTGTGGGTGGAGAGAAGGAAAGTTGAGCATCCTGTTTCCTGGCAAAGGATATTACACATGGGCAGATTAGGATTATATCTGGTGCTTTCAAGGTTCCAGGAATAGGAGAAGAGAAACAGGTGAGGGGGAAAGGATGTTACAGGTAGCCTGTCCTTAGAGGCTGAGATCCAGTCGTGATTCAGGGAGGACATTAGGTTTGTTTTCCAGGGCTTCAGAGACTAGGACTTGGGGCAATGGTTTCAATCTACAGGAAAAGAGATTCCATTTGAACATTAGGAACAACTTGATGATGGTTAGAGCTGTTCAGCAGTGGAATATGCTGCCCTGGAGGGTGGTGGAGTCTCCTTCTTTGGAGGTTTTAAGCAGAGGCTGGATGGCCATCTGTCGAAGATACTGTGATGGGGGTTCCTGCATGGCAGGGGGTTGGACTGGATGGCCCTTGAGGTCTCTTCCAATTCTATGATTCTACGAGATTTTGTCATCAAGCAACTGTATTTCCCAAGGAAGCCTACATTTAAGCCCAAAAGATCACACAATGACACAGCAACACGAGCTAGGTTGCGAACTGTGATAGGTATCAGAAAGATCCTGCTGGGACAATCAGAACTTTCAGCACTCGAGGAAGCCCTTCATAGAATGACAGGGCACTTGGAATGGATAGTTGGCATTAGCATGGTGCCACGCACAGTCTAGGAAAAGAAACCGTATGTTTGTGATGACCCATCAAACTTTGGCACCAGGATGAACCTGGAGATGGTTCCAGGAGATGATGAAGTGCTGAAGCAGCATCATAACTGCACTGCTACCCATTGTACCAGTGGGTTCATATGACCAAATGCTCATCCATTCCCATAAAATGAAACAAGATTTCCCTGCACATTAAAAAAAAAACCCTAGTATATCAGGGAGAAGTATCCAAGATGGTTACTTCATGTCCTTCCTCGTTCCGAGATTACATTCATTTTGTGATACAGTAACCCCCCGCCGATTGCGAGGGTTAGGGGCCCACCCCACCTGCGATCCATGAAAATCCACAATATGTGGAAGCGGGAGGGGGGCTGGGGGCGAGGGGGGGGCGATCCGATTCCACACCCCGCCGCCACCACCCCCGCGCGGCTGCAAGGCCCTCCGTAGTCACCCAGGACCGCTGCAGGGAGGGACACCGTCCATCCCCGCAGCGGTTCCAGGCGGCTGCGAGGGCTTGCCCGAAGGAGCGGGTGAGCTGTGCAGCCAGGTGGGAGGGCCGCCGGGATCTATCGGATCGCTCCCGGCGGGCCCCCCATCCGGCTCCACGGCCTCCCATTATACTAAAATGGTAGCTTTCAAGGTGGCACTCTTTCGTCCTTTTTTTTTAAAAAAAATGTTTTTGCTTGATATACTCACAAGATGTCACTGTTCTTCCTCTATTAAACCTATTTCCTTCTATTATTAATGCAGGAGCCAAGGGGTTTTATTGCATTAGAACAACGGGTTAAAAAAAATAAATTTTTAAACATCTGAAACTGTGTAGATCTTTAAAAAGTTTTTTTAGGTATAAGTTTTATTTTTTAAAAAAACTGAAGTCTTTTAAAGAGAAAATTATCTTTTAAAAGACATCTTTCTCCAGAATCAAAATCTGTAGTAATGGATAAAGTGAAGGACTAGTTCAGTGGTGGCCAAACTTCGGCCCTCCAGATGTTTGGACCACAACTCCCATAATTCCAAGCCTGTGCTGCCAATGACAAAGGACTGTGGGAGTTGTGGTCCAAAACATCTGGAGGGCTGAAGTTTGGCCACCACTGGACTATGTCTCAGGGAGATCTGGGCTGAAAACCTTACTTGGCCACAGAAACACAATGGGGGTGGAGGAGTGGGGAGGGGAATTCCACCTTTTAAATATTTCACTTACCTTGAAAGCCTTATGGGACATATGGTTTTAACATCTAATTGGGAAAAAATACATATTTATAGCTTTTGTGCCCAATGGAGTCCGGGGTCAACTTGGGAGAAGTGGACTTAGAAAACTTTTTGGGTTATGGTCGTCATTAGCAGGCACAAACAGAATTGTGATACAGTAGTACCTTGTATAAAGGAATTAATTTGTTCCAAATGAAATTCTGTTAGGCAATTTTTCCTTTATACAAATTTCCCATAGGAATCTGGAAGCTGAGTCATAGCTACTGGACTTCCATTTGAAGGACAAGGGCACTCTTTCAAAGATGAGGATGTACACATATTAGACAAAGAAGAGAGGTGGTTTGAGAGAGGAGTCAGGGAAGCCATTCATGTGAGCATCGAAACCCCCTCCCTCAACAGAGGTGGCGGCCTCAGGCATAATCTATCTGCTACTTATCAGGGTGTGCTTTCCAAAGTACCCAGGCAAATCAAAAAGCCTTCACCACCAAGGCCACAGCTAACGACCCATTCTTGATACATTGTTCACCTTAAGGCTATGGATACTATTGTCTCCCTAACGAGCCTATTCAGGTCATTGTTCAGTTTATGAGCCTATTTCAGACCAGGGTGACAAGAGCTCAAAGCTGACTGACTATAAGATGGAGGACTCGCACTAGCTGTATTCAAACTAATGAAGCTGTTTGGATAAGCAGGGAAACGTTTCTGTCTCTCAAAAAGAAGTCCAGTAGCCATGACTCAACTTCCAGATAAACTCACCTGGATGACTGAGAATCTTCACAGGCATATTTCCCATAGGAATGCATTGAAAACAGAGTAATCCCTAATCGCGACCGTTTTTATGTTGTACGGATTCTCCCCATTCAGTTAGGCAACTTTCCCCTATCTGTGGAATTTTTAATGTTGTACAGATTTTATGTTATACAAACCATTTGTTATACGGGGGTCCACCGTAAATGAAATGAAATGAACCTGCTTGGTTCTCCCGTTCTTTGCGGGCTTGTGCCAGTTTGTGCAAGGCGGACAGGAAGCCACCAGGGAGCAGCAGGAGGACGCCCAAAGTGCAAGCGAGGCTGCAGCGGCGGCGGGGACGCGGGAAAAGAGGAAAAGGCAAGGAAGCCAAGCCCATTTCCTGGAACGGCGGCGGTGCCCGCCAGGCCAGCCCTTGGGGAGCGGAGATCCGACGGCGCCCGCGGCTGGTGGGCGCGCAATCGGACACCACCGCTGCTGCTGCTGCCCCGGTCACTGAAGAAGAAGAAGCCTTGGGAAGATGGTCCGGACGGTCCGCGATCGCCTGCTGGATGCCTTGGACGACTTGACGGAAGACGAGCTCCGGCGCTTCAAGGGGAAACTGCGCGAGTTCCCCGTCCAGCAGGAGGGCTACAGCAACATCCCCCGCGGGCGGCTGGAGAGAGCCGATGCCGTGGACCTGGCCGATCTCCTGCTCCAGTACTACACGGAGGCCAAAGCCCCCCAAGTGGCGGCCGGCGTCCTCAAGGCGGTCTCCTGCCAGCGCCAGGCGGAGCAGCTCCTCCTCGGGGCTTCGAGGAACGGTAGGAAGGCGCCGGCGGGGGGGGGGGGGATTGAATCCGGATTACGCCATCCGTGGGGACGCGATCTGGAAGTAGGAGGGGCTCGGCACCGCTTCGTTTTCGAGCTGACCCCCTTAAAAGTTGCTCCGTTGGCGAAACGGGGGGGGGTAGGATCCTGCAATCAGGATATACTGTATATTGTTGTAAGCCGCCCAGAGACCTCTTGGTTGGTAGTGAGGCGGCTAAAACAATTGTGAAAAAAAAATTGTAAATAGATCAGACATCCCTTCTCCCCTTTCCTAGTACTTAAGGGCGTACAGTACTTCCAACCTGATGACCCAACCCCCCCTTTGCTTCTTTTAGTCAAAGTTTGGTTTCGCTTTCTCCTTTTCCTTTTATGGAGGAACTTTGAACGCAACGTGTTCACTGGAGATCTTCATTATACCGTCGCCCTTCGTCTGCCGGTTCATTCCTCTCCATGTTATCTCTCTGAGTTAATTCAAAGAAAAACACCCCCCCCCACACACACACCCCTCAAAACTCCTGGTGCTATTGAAACAGCATCCCACTCAAGTACAGTAGTTGGAAGTTCTTGTATAGAGGGGCTGCCAGCATCTAGTGCCCTTGGTGCCTAGCACTGCTGCTAAAATAATCACAGGAACCTTGGCCATCTCTACTAGTGAACCCCGCCATCACACACAAGCCTCCTCTACAGTAAGGTTCCAATGTCCTAAAAATGCACTACCAATATCTGTGGGCAATCCTTTGACTTTGAGTGTAATGCCATCCACACTGCAACAATTTGTTGCAATTCAGGCTTAACAAGCGGATGAACTGACCTGATGCAAGAAATGGCACTGATGTAGAGTTTAAGCATAGAGACCACATAGGACTGTTTATCAGGCAGCAGAGAGCAAGTACAGTACTGTATTCCCGTTGTGGCTATATATGGAACACACTGGGTACTTGCAGCTGCAAACTGATACAAACCTTACCATGCTTTTTTATGAGGAGTTCTGATAAATCTGAGAAGACCTGTGTTATCTCACTACCAGAAGCTCAGTGAAAAAGCTTTTCCTTTTTCCGTTTGCTCACACTGCATTTTCAGTGCAATTTTAATGTACATTATTTGAGTACATTACGGAGAGGAAGGTTTAAACAACTTTGAAAACGAACACATCATTCTTCTTCAAGTGCCATGTCCTTGTAGAACGTTGGCGATCAGTAGCCTGAACTGGTTTCTATCTAAAGTCATTCTAAATAGAGCACATCATTGAGGGCAATAAAGACATCATTGAGGGCAATAAACACATCATTGGGGGCAATAAATATTCAATCAACGGCAAAGCAACAACCAGCAAATCAGAAAACCAATAGTTGCTTTGCTTCTCAGTTTGTGGGGGATTTTAGAACATGCATACATCGGCGTTTAAATTTAACTGTAGCCCAATAGGAAGTAACATTAAAAAATTGAAGAGTCTACAAGTTGCATTGCACCAATGGACCAGAGGCATAGCAAGGATTTGGAGCGCCAAGTTTGTTTCTCTGCCCCTCCTGCCGCTCCCACCACCACCACCACATCGCACCCACCAAGCAATGGGGACCCAATCCTGTTGGCATAGACATGGGCACACGTGCTTGTGGGCAGGGTGGTGGTAGGCAGATGGGTGTTTGTGTGTGCGCGTGGTAGCGCACACATGCCTTACTCCTTTCCCACAGTGGCCCGAAACAAGGCGAGGAATGGGAGGAAGAGGGCGCCACAGCTACTGCGCTCCCCACACACCTGCCTACCTACCTGCTTTGTTGCTTGCCTGGCGCATGAGGACAGAGGTGGCAGAGGGGGTCCCATCACCAGGCCTTAGCCGGGGAAAAGGAGGACTGCTGGTAGGAGGGCGCATGGCTTCCTTCTTCTGCTCCCCCTCCAAGCGCCCCCAGATTACTGCGCCATGGGGCAAATGCCCCCTTCTGCCTTCCCCCCACGCCCTTGCAATTGACTACAATGGTGTCCTAATCCATCCATTTCGTTTCATATCTCCATGCACAAGTCAAATTGATAGGATACAATTCTTCGCTGGGAAATGCTTGTTTCACGTACAGTCATATTCTTCTCATTCTAGATGCTTGCAGCGAAGCTCCACAGCCATCCATCAGCGTCTGTGCAGGAACATGTGGTAAGTCTTCCTCTTGACTTCCTAAATATTATAATTTCCCAGCAATATCAGGAAACACTATTTGTTTAGCTGTTTACTACAGCCATGGCTACCCGGCAGCCTCCTTTCATATAGTTCATGGGCACATTAGCGTGCATGCAAATTGACTTCCATTGACTTGCTTTACCTAATCCATCATCTAAAATAATGTTCACAGGATAGAAAAGCTAAAATCCTGGCATGTAACTGGAACTTATGCCTGCAAATAAAAAAATGTCACATGCAGGAGATTTATAGTAATTAAAAGCCCTTAGCTTTCCTCAACTCTTGTGAAATCCCTTTCGTAGCATAGAAGCCCAGAGAGCCACAGGACAGAAGGAGGAAGTTTTTAATTTTCCAAAATTTCCCTCACCCTTACCATCATATAGCAGCAGCGATTTTGGGGAATTAAAACTCCTTTCTAGGTTTCCTACGGCTTCCACATGATAAAAGGGATTACATGGGAACTGAAAAAGCCATGACAGAGAAGTGGGAAGTTTTCAGCTCTTAAAAATCAACCCTGCTGGTGATGCCATCACCCTTCTGCAAGATTAAGTTAAGCAACAGGATTTCAGCCATAGCGTTCTGTCCTAGCACTACAATTATTTGGTGGAGTCTGCTATGACTGATCAGCTGAGAATAATATTCCTGGTGGCAATCTATCCATTGATTCCATTTCTTTCTTTGACAGGAACACAGGCAGCCGTCCCACCGGAGCTGCATTTCATTGACCGACACCGAGATGCGTTGATTCAGAGGACTGCCACAGTAGAGGGGATTCTGGATATGCTGCACGGAGTCATCCTAGATGAGGAGCAATACCAAACCATCTCTGCAAAAAGAACCAACCAGGAGAAGATGCGGGAGCTCTACAAACTGGTGCCGAGCTGGAACTGCTACTGCAAGGATAAGCTGTACCAGGCGATCAAGATAAAAAACAAGTACCTCATTGCAGACCTGGAAGGTCAACCATGAGGCAACCAAGCTATGACAACCATTCCCGAGCACATGGAATCTATCAATTCCATTTATAGCCATGTGCTCCTCAGCTGTCTCCTGTCCCCACCCCCTAGCCCCACCCCAGGTATTCATTTTACTTCCAGCAAAAATATCATTCCTTTTTCTGCCAGAGCGGGGAAATGCAGGCAGCTATGGAGAAAATCCAAGACCAAATGTGAGATAGACCTGACTCAATAAAAGAAGCCACTGCCTTGACTTTCTAACTGCTGGGTAGACTTGTTCATGGTAGGACATTGTGGAAGTCATTCATTCAAAGTGTCACATGGGGTGAATAATGGGAGGACAAAGAGCAGTTGGGTGAGAGATTATAGGATGAAATGTAGAAAGGAGAGTCACCTGTTGATCTGAAGGGTCAATCCTTGTCCTGTCTTTCCTGTGTAGTTCAGGAATGGGCAGAATCCTATTGATTGGTGTAAATACCCTGTTTTCCCGAAAATAAGACATCCCCCGAAAATAAGACTACTTACAGTTTTGCCCCTTGCTGAAATATAAGGCATCCCCCCGAAAATAAGGCCTCCCCGATAATAAGATAACAATAAATCTGTACTGTGTTCTTCTTCATGGAAAAATAAGATATCCCCTGAAAATAAGACCTAGCACATCTTTGGGAGGAAAAATTAATATAAGACTGTCTTATTTGGGGGGAAACACGGGTAGTGCTAAATCCCCTGTTAGATAACAAGGAACTGCTTGTATTTCTCATTGCACAAGAGGTCTCATGGCTTCCTGATCAATAAGGAATACAACTGGCAATTGAACAAGCAAGAAATCCCTTCCAGAAAAATTAGGAAAGTCATGACAAGCCGGGATGTATCTATAAGACTTTGTACTCGAATACTTCAAACTTATGTATTCAGTATACTTCTCTATAGTGTTGAAACTTGGACCCTTACAGACACATTAAGAGGGAAGTTGGAAGCGTTCGAAATGTGGATGTACAGACGAATTCTGAAGATACCTTGGACAGCCAGGGTCACTAATGCGGCTGTATTACAGTGCATGAATAAAAAGCTAGAAATCTTCAATACCATAAAGAGAAGAAAATTGCAGTACAGTATTTTGGACACATGACGGCACAATGAGATATACCATCTGCTGCAGGTTATCCTTCAAGGAAAAATAGATGGAAAGTGTGGCCCAGGGTATAGACGAATATTCTGATTTAAGAACTTAAGCCAGTGGTCAGCAGTGAGCACAGCTGCTCTGTTTAGAATAGCCTTCCAGTTCAGGCTACTACTGATCACCAACGTTCTACGAGGAAATGGCACCTGAAGAATTCACAATTTATAGTAGCAGTTTACCACTCTACCTATCATGGCATGGAGAACTAATATGATTCCACCCATTATATCATTTACTTGCAGTGCACAAAATGATGGCCGCAGCCAAACGTTTTCAGAGCCTTAGTCCGCTGAGCCACCATGCCCCACCTATTAACCATACTGGGTATATTAATCATATTAGTAGTAACCATACTGGGCACATTAATCATATTTCCCACGCCACCCCACCCCGCACGGCTCCTGGTCATGGATTCCAGGTCGGTGCTGAAGAGAGGCGCCGTCCATCTTCTGAGGCGGACTTCTCCTCCTCCCCTCCCCCCCCCCAAAAAAGGATAACCCGGAGGCCGCCTTTTGTCCTCCCCGACCGACACCTGGGGCGGGGGGGGAGCTTTCGAGGGGCGCCGCCGCGCAAAAGAAAAGAGAGATGGGAAGGGCTGGACGGCGCAAGAGGAGCGGGGAACGCCTGATGCCAGGATCGGAGTTCCTGGGGACGGCCTTGGCAGGGGCACCTCGCCTCCTCCGCCGCCCACGTGGGGTTGTGCGGGGAGGACCCTCTGCTGAGCTCGTCGAGCGTCTGCACTGCATGCAAGGAAAGGTGATGAGGAAGGCTAGTTAGTAGTCGCTCTCTGGGAGGGGGGGCTGTTTCCTGGAAAGGGATTTGCAACGTGGGGGGGAGGCAGAAAGGAGATCTTTGGTGGTGGAGGTGGGGGGACGGGGAGGAGGACAGACACAAGGGCAGGGCAGGCATCACGCACGCACTGCAGTTTTTTTTTGGGGGGGGGGGTGGACAGCAAAACAGGATCAAGCCGCTCCAGCTGGGCTTCTCATTTTGCGTTATGTTTTTTTTCCTTTGGAAAAAAATTTGTTTGGAAAAACTGGAGAATTGTGGGCGATCTTAGTCTCTCTATGTGTGTGTGCGTCTGTGTGTGTGTGTGTTGTGTCACTCTCCGTGACCCCATGTCCACTTGGATTTCCTTTTTGGTTTTTTTTACTTATTATCCCCCTGGTACATCTGTCTTGTTCATCCTCATCCCAACGATTCGCCTGCTCAGCACTGCCTAACTGCAAGAGGGGCAGGTTTGGGGTACACCTGACACACCTTTCTAGGGTTGTTGGGAGGGGGTTACAGGGAGTGACTCTTTGCAATAATAGAACCTCTGCTCTGCTGTTATTCTCCAGTTCTTGGTGGATTCAAGGGCTCCCGACCCATTGTTTCTTTTTCTCTGAAACGCATCCATTTCACTTTTCACTTACCACTATTTGGCTAGATGGCTCTGAGTGTGTTTGGGAGTTCAGTTCACCACTGTGCCGCCAACCTGTGTGACCTTGGGCAAACTGCACAGCCCCAGGGTTCCCCCCAAGAAGAAACACATGGTAAAACCACGTCTGAATATTCTTTACCTATAAATCCCTGCCAGTGGCTGCTATAATTTGGAACTGACTTGATGGCACACAAATATTATATATTGTACTGTACTTATTTAGTTCTGTTTCAGTTTATTGTTCCCCTGTTTGGAGCAGGTTTGCTGTCCGATCATTCCTTTGGTGACGTTTTTGTAGAGTGCTAATGTTTGAATACTGGATAGAAAGCCACCCTTAAACCCATGCTCTTTCTTATTCCTCCCCCTCCTCCTCCCATGAGAAGTTGAGATTCAAAATTCAAGCATAGGTGAAATTCCTGATCAAGGAAGCCTCTGATCCCTGAGGTGTGAAGGTCGGCTGAGGTTACTCATTAATTGAAAGTCCTTCTATGAATATACAGAGTTTTAAAAAAATTCTTTACACCTCATGCTCCAAATTTGGCTATGGTACTGAAAACAGATTCAGGATTTAAAGTCCTCATATTATTCATTTGCCAGGCAGTCCACAGTGGGCTGTTTTCTAGGTAAAGCTGAGAATGTAGTCATTTGCCTTGGTTTTAAGCAAAATATTATCACATTGAAATATACTCTGCAATTTAGGAGCTAGAGTTATGAATTCTTCTCATATGGTGTGGGGAGGGTACTTGGCATCTGGGGACTTCTCTGTGTTATTACTTCAAAGGCTCAAATTAATATCCTAGTTATTTGTCATCCACCTCCATTGTTGTAAGAGTAGCAGCAGATATTTTTTCAAGATTTGTGTTCATGGCAGTGCATAATTTGCTATTCTCGGTTTCCTATATTTAAGCCCATACTGGAACTCTTGGAACTTAAAGTAGACATAAAATGTTGACTCTCCATCTTTCGTATGCAGGATTTCAGCCTGGAAAAATTTTGCTTTGGTTGTCTGCATGGCTCAAGAGGAGAAAAAAGAATATGCTCCAGAATTTCACATTTCTGAGGAAGACGCCAATGCAGCAGCTGAAGAGAATCGAAGTGAGAAACTGTGACACCCCCCATTCCTTTGGTGGAACAAACCTTTGTACTGTTGTTGTGTTTTTTTGTGTGGAGAAAAACACATGTCTGTAGGTGTTGTTCTAGATTTGTCCCTTATCTTCAACCCAAATCTCCATACTGAGATATCAAAATCATTTATACAAATAGGCATGTCCTCGTGATACCTGATTCACTGCTGTAAAAGAAAATACTGGCGTTGGGAGTGACCTTTGAGATTGCCTAATGTAGCCTCTTCCTTGTTCAGCGGCAGGATCCTGAGAAAGGCATTCAGTTGTTCTGATTTAACCGGGAAATTTGTAAGCCAAAAATTGAGGAATGTGTGGCTTCCCAGTTGTTGTTGGGCTGAAACACCTACCAGAATAGTCATTATTAGTGAGCGGGAACTGCCATTCAACATCTGTCCCCTCTAGCTACCTCAGGCCTGAATGATAATTTATTTATTTATTTATTTATTTATTTATTTATATACCACACCAATTTCCCAAAGGGAACTCTGGGCTTTTCACATAAAAAGCATAGGAAATCCACAAGATAATAAAAAGGATTAAAAAGATGACAACAATTAGAAAAGTTAAAAAGGTAATTGGCAAGAGGCATAAAACTAATAATAAATGCACATTAGGAAGAAAAAAAAAACCCCTGTGATACAAACCCTAGCGATTGCCGAAGGCATCCCTAAACAGCCAGGTTTTAACGGCTTTTTTAAAGGATGCCAAAGAAGGAGCCTGGCGTATCTCACTCGGTAACTTGTTCCAGAGCGCCGGGCTGGCTACCGAGAAGGCCCGTTTACGAGTTGCTACCCTTCGGGCCTTCCTGGGGGTGGCCACCTGGAACGAGAGAGCCACAGAGGATCAGCTGGGTCAGGCCAGCTCTGATCGTAGGGAAATACGCTCTGCTAGATAGTCAGGACCCAGGCCATGATATGGGAGAAGAACCAAACGTTTACCTACTTCTGGGCCTGGGATGCTTATAATTCTGACAATCTTCCTATTCTTCATTTAGGTAGTTGGATAGCGAAGGAGGAAGTGGTGTTTCTTTCCCAGGCAGCGCCTGCAGGATGTGGAGCCCAGACCTTCCGAGAAACCCGCCGAAGACAAGAGGAGACACAAGCAACCCCACCGCCACCGAGTCGTCGGTGCAGAAGCTCTCCTGCGCCTGTCTCGGGAGTGCATGCCAATGTGCTGGGCGCTGTAGGGCCCCCGCCAGTCATCCTCGTGTCAACGCGACGCGTGTCAAAGAAGCCGTTCCGCTGCATCGACTGTGGGAAGGGCTTCTCTCAGAGCTCCAACCTGATAGAGCACCAGAGAATCCACACCGGGGAGCGCCCGTTCACCTGCAGCGAGTGCGAGAAGTGCTTCAGCCGCAGCAGCACCCTCGCCGAACACCAGCGGACCCACACGGGGGAAAAGCCTTACCGGTGCTCGGAGTGCGGGCGGGATTTTAGCCGCAGCTCCACCCTGACGGAGCACCAGCGGACCCACACGGGGGAGACACCCTTCCCATGCCGGGAGTGTGGGAAGGCCTTCAGCCGCACCTCCAATCTCATGAAACACCTGCGCACCCACTCGGGCGAGAAGCCCTACACCTGCGCCCTGTGCGGGAAGCGCTTCTCTCTCAGTTCCAATCTCCTGAAGCACGAGCGGACGCATTCGGGAGAGAAGCCCTTCCCTTGCGCCCTGTGTCCAAAACGCTTCAAGAAAAAGACCCACCTGGTGTCTCACCATCGGGTCCACACCGGGGAGCGGCCTTTCCGGTGCGAGCAGTGTGGGAAACGCTTTTCCCAGAGCTCGATCCTGATCGAACACCAGAGAATCCACACGGGAGAGAAGCCTTACAAATGTGCAGACTGCGGGAAGAGCTTCTGTGTGAGCTCCAACCTTATCAAGCACCAGAGAATCCACACGGGAGAGAAACCCTATGACTGCTCCATCTGTGGGAAGGCCTTTCGCTACAAGCCCCAGTTTGCTCGTCACCAGAAAGAGATGCATGCAGAAAAGGAACCAGTTGCCCCTATCACCTTGGGACCCTGGGCAGAAATACCTTCTCTCATGCAAGTGTCTGAGAAAACATTGAATGGGGATGCTTAATTGTTTCTTTATCACTGAAGCCTTTCTCATCTCTTTCTGTCTCTGGGTTTGATCCAGAAGTAGTCATGGTTCCAGTAGACCAGTGGTGGCCAAACTTCGGCCCTCCAGATGTTTTGGACCACAACTCCCACAGTCCTTTGTCATTGGCAATACAGGCTTGGAATTCTGGGCGTTGTGGTCCAAAGCATCTAGAGGGCCAAAGTTTGGCCACTACTGCAGTAGACCCATTGCTATTGGTGGGACTTTTCTTAGTCATGATTATAGTTACTTCTCTTAATACCTGGATCAAAATTCTTTACTGTACCCCCATTAAAGCTGTCCTTCTTTATTTGGCTACCTTTAGCCCCAACTGAAGAAAAAATTTCCAGTGGCCTTGAATATCCCGGCATCAGACCTCCCTGCTTTCCCAGTCTGAGAAAGTACAGTAACTTATTCTGGCCATATCCAGTTTTTCCCCAAAGAAATCCATACAGGGAAATGTACAGAATTCCTATTATCTGTGCTTTGAAAGACTTTGAAAAAGAAAGTAGGTTGGCTTGTTTTTTCAGACCTAACGTGGCTATAATGCCAGGTAGGCTAATGGATTTTGTGGGACAATTAGCAAAGCTACTCTGGTGCCACGGAACACTGGCCTCTATGCTGTCCTCGTACACACTGCATTTCTTATTAGTTCCTACAAGGTCGCTCTACGTCTTAATTGGCCTTTGCCACAGGAATAGTCAGTTCAACGCCCTGGGCAAGTCCACCCTACAAGTTGCATATATTCACTATAAGCACAAGTGGAACACCACTCATGTGCTGGCAAAAAGACAAGCAAACATAATATAACTTTTAGGGGGAACAGTAATGTTCCTTTTGAGTTAGGATTTCTAAGAAAATGTGCAAGCTCCAACACAACAAACTTGAGCTGATTGCATCAATAGGGGTTCCAGTTCTGTTTCTCTGTAAGTACCCTTTTTGCAGCCACTGTGCAAGTTAAGCACGCCTGCAGTAAAATAAAGTAAGCAAAGTGTGCTGCTTAAATTCTGCCCCATAGCACTTAAAGCATTCTTTGGGAATTGGCAATTTTTAATTACACAGACTACACATTGCCACGGCCAGCAATCTTAAGTAGCGTACTCAATTTCCTGACCTCAGAAGGATAGAAACCTGAGTGAGTTTTGAGTTGGCTACTTGAGCTTGTCAGGATCGAACTCAGTTTGTCTTGACTGCATTCCAGTAGTTTAACCACTGCTCTGTGTGGCTCTTGCTGTAAGTACTTATGCTATTCACTAGCAATTATGTCAGGGACACCACAAGTAGTAATATATGACCACATTCCACATAGTGCTTCAGATCAAAATGCCCCAGCTCATTGAGCAACAAATT
The DNA here is from genome assembly GCA_023846285.1 of Phrynocephalus versicolor. Classification (NCBI taxonomy): domain Eukaryota; kingdom Metazoa; phylum Chordata; class Lepidosauria; order Squamata; family Agamidae; genus Phrynocephalus; species Phrynocephalus versicolor. The sequence continues at coordinate 2,168,247 of JAHTLZ010000127.1, read as the reverse complement.
ACATTTTCCCAATAAAAATGAAATGTTGAGAAAAATGCAGTATCTCCAAAACAAAAACCCTTCCAAAAAAAGAGGACATTGACTGCATTCTTGCAACAGTAGAATAGCAGTCATATAACTATTGCACTATTAATTTACAATCCAACTATGCACCAACATTTCTTATTTAAAGTTGTTTGAATTTAAATTTGTAAGTAGCAAGGACATTTATTTTAGAACATGGAACGGGGGCATGTTGTAACGAGATTTTTTGCCCCCTTCTGTTGATCACAGTTTGTAGGGGATTCTAAAAAAATAGTGTTAATATTTCCAGTGGAGCAAGACAGCAGAAAGTTCTGATGTATGTTCATGCCATAATAGATGTACCATTTCCTAAAGTACTGCTAGCATTCTGATTTTCTGGTTTTTAAGGAACATGGATGTCTTTTATCTCCCTGTGGCCCCTGAATACTGTAATGGGTGTTTATGTTTCACTGCTGTCCCTGAGAATAAATTCAAGTGTTAATTGATCATGTCTGTATATATCTTGTTCAATACAAACCATAAAATAAACATTTTTCACTTAGTTTGTTCATCACATTTAGCCTTTTAATCACCAGTCTATGGAAATGGTGGGATATCCAAAACAAAACCAGGTAAGTGGGAATGCCCTGTATGTGCAATCTCTACAGTGGTACCTTGTATAAAGAAATTAATTTGTTCCAAATGAAATGCTGTTGAGCAAATTTTCCTTTATACAAATTTACCATAGGAATGCATTTAAAATGGAGTAATCCCTAATCGCGACCATTTTTTGTTCAATCAATCAATCAACCAAACAAACAAACCATACGGATTCGCCCCATATGCCATTCTGTTAAGCAATTTTCCCCTATCTCCGGATTTTTTTATGTTGTACAGATTTTATGTTATACAAACAGTTTGTTATACAAGGGTCCACTGTATCTGAGAAATAATGTTGGCTCAGACAGTTGAAACAGGAATGGATTTGACAAGCAGACAGTTCATGGATACAGCTTTTCTCCATGTCAGGGAAACACGTCCACTTCTTCCGATTGTAACTTCCGAGGCTACTAAAAGCACACTGGCATGGTGGCTTCCAACACATTTGAAAAAAGAAAGAAAAAAAATGCTGTCAAAGAAGAGGGGAATGGCTTTACATACCAATACTAACACAGGAATGCCTTTCAATAGAAATACCATCCATCTAGGAAGGACTGTAATCTGGTGTGGGTGCCAAGTGGGTTCGGTATTCATTTTTTAAAAAGATCAACAGTTATTTATATATTTATTGGATTTTTATACCGCCCCTATGGCAGCGAGGCCACTCTGGGCGGTTAAATTAAAGGAAAACCTGGGAGTGTGAGGAACTCCAGGCCTGACATTATTGGCTGAACCCCAGGGTTAAGTGGCAAGTAAAGCCGGCCCATTGAATAAATGGGACTTGCGGATGAGTTGACTCAAGCAGTCTCCACTTATTCAGTGGGCTTACTCTAGATCAGTGATGGCTTCGGCACTCAAGATATTGTGGACCACAACTCCCACAGTCCTTTGTCATTGGTAATACAGGCTTGGAATTCTGGGAGTCCAAAACATCTGGAGTGCAGAAGGTTCACCACCACTGCTCTAGATGTGACTTACTATTGCAGGCATGTCCAAACTGCGGCCCTACAAATGTTTTGGACCACAACTCCCACAGCCCTTTGCCAATGGAAATAAAGGCTTGGAATTCTGGGAGTTGTGGTCCAAAACCTCAGGAGGGCCAATGTTTGGATATGCCTATACTACTGGCTTTCAGCCATTCTCTGAGAGCAGTGCAACCAATACATGGCTTAGGTAGGTATATAGTGTATTTATTTGGTCCTTCCTTGCCTCCAGGCCCTGGTTGCCTGTTCGTCGGTATCCTAGCAACCGCTTCCAGCACACTTCTTCCTCCTGCGTTGAATTCCCCACCCCCACCCCTTTTGCATCATGTGAACTTGGGTGAGGATATGACATCATCAGTGGGTTCCCTCTGCTCGTCTGCAGGCATTGCCGATTCCCAAGCCACATAATTGGTATAACAGTCTTGCGTGTTGCAGCGGGCCGTGCTTTTGTCCCGGGGCGGAAGAAAGCAGGGCGGGGATTTTGCAAAAGCTTCCCCAGATTATCTTGGATATACAAAGATCGCACCCCAAGATGGAAGACCATGGCGGACAAGGGGCAGAGGAAGGCGAGCAATCCAGAAGCAGAGGTAAAAAAAAAAAATAGGAGCAGCGAATCTTTGTTAAGGGGCAAAAAGAAAATTCAGGCGAGGAAGGACAGCCAGGGGCCCCTCCTAAACTCCCAGCTAGGCTGGAGATTAAACCGGCTCAGAAGAAAAGATCCAAGTTTTAATAGCTGTGCTTGGTAAAGAAAAGAAAATAACAGGAAAGAAGGAAGAAATGTTATATTGTGGCATATACTTGTGTTAATTGTTGAAAGTAGAAAAGTTTTTTGTTACATTGTTTATATGTGCATGTTCAGTCTCGATAGCTTTCTTTGTTACATGTCATGTCCTGGGATTTTCAGTGTTTAATTGACACATTTTTCCTGTTGTTCACTTTGTTTAGAATTGTATTGAACTCTTTTTCAAACAAAATATTGTCTTATGTCCGTTGAAAGCCTGGTGCATTGTCAAAAAGGTTTGAACAACAAAAAGACGTTCTGATGTGGTTGTGTTATTTTTAACTTTAATGGTTTATTTAACTTATTGGCCACCTCTGCCCAATAAGGGGATTGCACATTAGAATAATTTTCAACCTTATGTATGTCTTGATGAGGCTAACAGATCTTCTGTCATTTGACTTAAAACAAAGGATGCTTTTTCCCTTTGGAGCAGGGATGTTTTGTAAAATATGTATATTTGGTGGAGGCACATTAGATACATGATGTGTATTTTGGTATATAAAGGGAGAATTAAAATGAAGACGGGTGGTAACTATTGATTTCTCTGTCCTTGTTTTTAACATACATAATGGGAGATTCAAAATCCCCAATTTCTACCTCTACAATCTGTAGGAGTTTAAAAAGATAGTGGTGAGTTGCAGTAAAATGTTGGATGTTTTCCCGCTCCCACAGGGATAGATTCTGACTCAGACAAAAGAAGTTGTAATGCTGTTTCAGGCTTAATAAAGAGCATGCTGTTTTCTTTCTCAACCTTTCAAAACTTTATTTTCATTGGTAAGCAGTGCTAAGATCTTCAGGATTGGGACTGGTGTGAACTTGTTATTGCATCAGAAAAAGAGAGTGTTCATCTGCTTCCCACTACCTTTCCAGAAGGATTCAGGTTTTCTGGACCTGCTAATCATGATCCTGTCAGCTAAACGTAAAATGCTTCTGGAACCCTTCACATTCCAATAAGATTGCTTGAAATACTGAGATGAAAATGAGATTAGTGCTTATAAATTTAGAAATAAATTTTTGAATCTGCTTTCCGCTGCTGCACTTCACAGGATATTACAACATGCTGCATGCCGGTAAAACAAAAGGTATAATTGGGTTCTTTTTGTTTTAAAATAATAAATTCCAAACTTTATTCCTCACCCCACCACTATAGTATACAGTGCCTCTCTGAAAAATCTGTATATTTCTCCCTGGGAAGGCATACCCTACTGGTTGAAAATCAATGGTTGAAAATCCTTTTATTTTATTTATTTATTTATTTATTTATTTATTCAACTTATATGCCACCCACTACCCAAAGGTCTCTTTTGAAAATACTGTCTGTTTGTCTGTCCATCCGTCTGTTTGTCCATCTATCCATCTATGTATTGGATTTCTATACCACACCATCTAGCAACAAAGGCCACTCTGGGTGGTTTACAAGCTTAACAAATACAAGATATAACCATAAACACCAATAATATACAAAAATAAACAAAATGGTATAATAAATGGGTGAGCATAAGTAAGTGTAAGTCAAAATCAATAAAGGACAAGAATAGACTCAAGGTGGAACAAGAAGGGGTGACTGAGGTTTATATGCTGTATTTGTACAGTGAATGTGCCCGAGTAGCATGCAACATACTAACAACATACAACATTATATTTGAAATGAACAGTGTTACAAATTACAGGAAAGCATTCAAAACAGATTTGGCTCTTGAATAAACAGCATCATAATAATATACCGTCAAGTTGAGGGTTGCGTCCAGGTTTTTTTAGGGGAAAATGCATAGAAGTGGTTTACATAATGTGTCTTTTGTGTGACACAATAATCTGGATGCAATACGATCAGGCAAAAGCAAATTTTAAATTAACATTCTAAGCCAAAAGTGCTTGTTTTGCCACACATCACCAGCCTGGCTCAAATATGCTTCAGAGGTCTTGAGAGGGTGCCTGTGCTTTCTCAGGTTAAGCATTGATAGTTAGGTCCCTTATCTCTCCAAGCAGGTACAGATAACACTGAGAAAGAAATTTTGTGGAATGTAGTTGGTGTTAATCTTCTTTCCTTACCCACCTGGCTCTACCTGCTGTTTGGGCAGCCCGCAGCTTTCTAAATCCCTGGGAATGAAAGGGAATGCCTCTCATAAAAATTGGGGGAGAGAAAATTTGAGAAATTTAGCATAACTGTGACGGGACACAACATTCCCAGAAAAAAAAAACAAATCAAAAGAGAGATTTCTCTTCCCCTTTCCTTCTGGAACAGCCTTCCCAGATCCTCTGCAGTTTTTCACAAAGGTCAATGAAGTGAAGTGTGGGGGAGAGGAACACCTTATCAGTGTATCTCTTCTGTCCACAGAAAGTACATCCTGGATTCAACCCATTGGCCAAAATCCTGTTGAGTAACTGTCTGTCTCTGTGTGTGTGTGTGTGTGTGTGTGCATGCGCGTGCGTGTTTGTGTGTGTTGTTGTTGTTGACATCATCAACTGTGAATGTCACTGTTTAAATCAGCTATCCTGCACAATTCAAAGTGCTGACCTTAATTTACAAAGCACTATATGACCTGGGTCCTAGCTTCCTCAAAGATCAAATTTTACAGTATGAACCGGCTCGGGTGCTAAGGTCAGCAGGAGAGGCCTTTCACTCCATCCCACCTCCTACTCCAAAATAAATAAGTAAAATAAAATAAAAAGGGCCTTCTCGGCTGCTGCGCCCAGACTCTAGAACTCCTTCCCACTAGATGCAAGGACTGCTCCATCTCTGCTGTCTTTCTGGAAATAGGCAAAGGCCTTTCTCTCCAGGCAAGCTTTCCCTGAATGATGGACTACCTACTGTACCTGTTTATGAATCATCTACCATACATGGCTACATAGATTTTGTGTTTATAACCACTTATAACTTTGTGTTTATAGCTCTCCTTGTGTGATTGACTCTGTGTTATCAATTGTTAGCTGTAATGCCTTATAATGCTGTAAGATGTCCCTCAATTCCCTGTTTCTCAAACTGATTGTGTCTTAATTGTAATAGACTTTAAAGTCTCTCCTTACTGTAAGCCGCCTTTGGTCCTTTCCAAGGAGCAAGGTGGGGTAAATAAATAAATAAATAAATAAATAAATAAATAAATAAATAAATAAAGCAAATTTAATGCTTCATGTCTGAGGCTTTGTAGGGATCCTTTTTAACCTGGGTTTTCTACGTTGTGGCCACATTAATTCATGAAAGCATGACAACAAGAAACACAGTACAAAAGGAAAAAAATATGCCACCTTAAAGACCAGCTGGGGCTGTATATTTTAATATCAGCTTTCATGGAACATGTCCACTTCATCAGATGTATGAGTTAGACTACAGAGACTAAACATTCGTGCATAGCTTAAAATAAAAGACAAGTGTGTTTGGTTACATTTCACACCCAGTAATGATTTATGACTTCTGCTTCGTGTTCAGTTCTTTTGAAGCTAGGTTCTATAAACAGCAACAGTGATTAAAGAAAACAACAGAATAACAACATTTTGTAATGTGAAAAATGACAGACTTTACCTTTCAACCTTGTTTTGAAAAGGTGGGTTTGGTTAGTTAGAGAGAAAAATATTAGTAGATAACAATAAAATTATTATGGTTGGCAATGGTTTAAGAAACCTTGGCTAATATGTAATCCATTGAGATCGGTATCTAGCATGTGTGTATATTTTATCTCCCTTACGATTATTTTTCCGTAGTTTATTCTTCAAGTATTTATTTTCTGCCAGCAGGTGTTGGAACTGAAAGACAGGCCACAACAGAAGATTTCAAGATGGAAGTACAGCAAGGAAAGGAGGACATACAGGAGATTGAAGCACCTCTGAGTCCTGGCCAAAGAGGAGCAACATTCGGCAGCAGGCACAATGCAGGAAGTCAAGCAAGAGACCAAGATGATGAATGCAAAAAAGAAGCTGAGCTGCATTACCCAAACACCTCTCAAAACCCCAATGACTATGAAACCCAAGCCAAGGTGCAGGAACAGAGATGGAGCAGCCAGGTGAGAAGGCGCCAGCCGAAGGATGCTTCCCGTGATCCTCCTGGTTTTATCAACCTTTTGGGTATCCTGGAACCTCCTCCTCCTCCTCCTCCTCCTCCTCTTCCACCCCCTGCCCCCCGCAGGCCAGTGGAGAAGCCCTTCCACTGCACGGAATGTGGGAAGAGTTTCTCGCAAAGCTCGGTGCTCATCGAACACCAGAGAATCCACACTGGGGAGAGGCCCTTTGTGTGCAACGTGTGTGGGAAACGTTTCTCTCAAAGCTCCACTCTGATGGGGCACCAGAGGATCCACACCGGCGAGAAGCCCTTCGCCTGCCCCGAATGCGGGCGGGGTTTCAGCCGGAGTTCTGCTCTGACGGAGCACCAGCGCACCCACACGGGAGAGACCCCCTTCCCGTGCCAGGAGTGCGGCAAAGCCTTCAGCCGCACCTCCAACCTCATGAAGCACCTGCGCACCCACTCGGGCGAGAAGCCGTACACCTGCGGGCTTTGCGGGAAGTGCTTCTCCCTCAGCTCCAACCTGCTGAAGCACGAGCGCACCCATTCGGGGGAGAAGCCGTTCTCCTGCCCCCTCTGCGGCAAGTGCTTCAAGAAAAAGACCCACCTGGTGTCGCACCATCGGGTGCACACCGGGGAGCGGCCCTATCGGTGCGAGGAGTGCGGGAAGTGCTTCTCGCAAAGCTCGTCCCTGATCGAGCACCAGAGAATCCACACGGGAGAAAAACCCTACAAATGTCCCCAGTGTGGCCGAGGGTTCTACGTCAACTCCAAACTGGTCAAACATCAACGGATCCACACGGGGGAGAAGCCCTATGCCTGTTCTGCCTGTGGGAAAACGTTCCGATATAAACAGCAGTTTCCTCGCCATGTGGCGCATGTCCATCCTGGGGAGGACCAAGTGTCGGTGCTTACTTTGAGCACAGGTGTTCCCTTGGGCACCAGTGTTAATATGCTACTCTCATAGAGCCTAGGAGAGCTCTTGGCTTTGAGGCTTGTTTTCCGTGACGTGGTTCCCATTGAAAGGCGTTAAGTGGTGCCAAATTGGCCAAGCCCCTTAAACTGTCCACTGTAGCCTCTCGGTAAATGATTAAGCCGTTTCTGGAATCTCTCAAACATACTACTTCTGTCAAGATTCTTATATTTACATTATACTTTATGAAATGGATGAAACCCAGAATTGTTGACTACAAAATGCTGCCATTTGGCCTTTTTACTGGGGTATTTGTAGCCAAAAAAAAAAAAATCTGGTCATGTGGGAGTGAGGTAAAATCATGGGTCATCAAATCTGAGGTGTAAAGTCATGGATTGGGTAGATGGATATGGCCTAAGAATTAGGGAAGAGGGCGCCTCTGTGGAGATGTTTATTCCTGAACTTTCTTAACAGAATAAATTTTACAAAGCTGGTTTTCCTCAGTCATTCTTTTTCAGAAACCTGATTTAGAAAGGGAAAAGCTTTAATTGTTATTGCTAGGCAGCTGAGAATCCGAATGCCTTGCTAATTGGTGGTAGATTTCTAAAACCCATGTGGTGTCCTCAGTTTACTTTCTGCCCACCTATGGTATCCACTCCAGCTGCCTATCCATCTTGGGTTGAGGAAACAAAAAAAGAGTTTGTAAAAATGGTATTGTTATTTTAATTTCAGTTATGGTAGAAAAGGCATACAGATACATATTTTCTGGGTGTTTTCTTGTTTTTCTTTAGGAAAGGCAAAGAACTAGAGCATTTTGATTATTGTTGAGAATTTCAAAATAATTATGATGACTTCAAATGCTACCTGACAGGTGGTTGTGAAATGGAATCCATCTTAGCAGACCATCTTTTAAGCTTCTGGTGCCTTACTGGCTATACAGAGCTCTCTAGTACTGATTACTTGGAGGGTGACTGCATTGACTATTTACTCAGCTGTTTTTTTGCTGGATAGCACAGATCAGATCAAATACCGGCAACTTCGTGGTGCACAACTCAATGCCTGGAAGTCTAGTGAGGAATCACCTCTTGCTAGTTGGGAATTTTCTTTCTTTCTTTCTTTCTTTCTTTCTTTTAAAAGGCTTTCAAGTCAGCACTGCAGCAAACTATCACTATGTCACTTTGCAAAATATATATTTTTTAAAAAAATAGAAGTGGAAATGGTCAAAGGCAGCTTGTGCTGTTTGCGCTCTGGGCAAATACAGCTTTATCATCAGGAAGTCTACAGTGATTCCACCTACAGGAACCAGCAGAAACACCCTTTGAAAATCTGTGGATCACAGCAGACCAAGGTGTGTTTCCCTCCCTCCCACCCACCCCACACTCTATGTAGTCATAGCCTTGTTTGGTCTTCTGATAATCTGTGCTTGATGCTCAGTGGTTTAGATATCTGGCTGCAGAGCCGGAGATTTAAGATTTTGATTGCCTGCTGTGCCTCTTTGACCAGGGCTGCACTCAGTGATCCATAGGGCCTTTGGAAACAGGGTAGCCGTAAATGGACACTTCTCCAAGTGGAGGGAGGTAAAGAGTGAGGTCCCCCAAGGTTCAGTACTGGGACCCCTGCTTTTCAACCTCTTCATAAATTATCTAGAAGTAGGAGTAAATAGCAAAGTACCCAGATTTGCTGACAACAGTAAATTATACAGGGTAGTTAAAACAGAGAGAGATTGGGAGGAGCTCCAGAGGGAGTGGGCAAACCAGTGGTGCACGTTGGGGCAAAAAACCCCAATTACATTTATAAACTGATGGGGTCTGAATTCTCTGCAACAAACCAGGAAATGGATCTTAGTGTCCTGGTGGACAGCTCAGTGAAGGTGTCAACCCAGTGTGCTGCACCAGTGAAAAAAGCAATCTCAATGCTGGGGATCATTAGGAAGGGTATAGAAAATAAGTCAGCAAGTGTCATTTTGCCTCTTTATAAATCTATGCCGAGGCCCCATCTGGAGTATTGTGTACAGTTCTGGTCACCATAAGGATATTATGGAAATGGAAAAAGTGCAGAGGAGGGCAACCAGAATGATTAAGGGACTGGAACACCTTCTTTACCATCTGAGGCTGCATCAGTTGGGTCTCTTCACTCTTGAACGACGGCATCTAGGAGGTGACCTGATTGAAGTTTATAAAATCATACACAGCGTGGACAAAGTAGATAAGGAAAAACTGTTTTCCCTATTGCACAACACTAGAACTATGGGACACTCCATTAAACTTTTTGGTGCTAGATCTCAAACAAATAAGAGAAAGTACTTTTTCACCTGGAGGATCACTGGTCTGTGGAACTCCCCGCCAGAAGAAGTGGTGACAGCTGTCAGCTTTGACCGCTTTAAGAAAGGATTAGACAAGTTCATGGAGAACAGGGGTATCATGGCTATCATGGATGAGATACGGAGGCTCTCAATACCATATGCAGGGAATCTTAAGCAGGTGAAGACATCTGCTTGGGAATACCCTGAAGCAAATAGTGAGCCACTGTGTGAGACAGAATGCTGGACAGGATGGGCTGTGGCCTGTTCCAGCAAAGCTGTCCTTATGTTCTTATGTCCCTTCCAGTTCTGTAGTTCTAGGATTGTTATTATAATATTATATACATTCCAGGTTCTGTTCAGTACAAACAAAAGAGTGATGTATGGCACTACAGCAGTTCACTGGGAGAAGGCCTCTTAAAATATTGCCACTGCAGTTGGTTGTGAAAGCAGCCAAGCATATTATCATATTCAGACATTGTTGGATGCCTACACAATGACAAAGAAACATGACTTGTTTGGCTGCCTTCAGGTCCTTACCTGATTTCAGTTATATTCTACCATGTCATAAATATAGTACAATATGTTGTCAGTTTTGAGGATATAATCCTGATCACGTAATTTTTTCTGTGCAAATGCCCAAAATAATCTACCAGGTTTGTGATTAAACATTGCTATCAGCATCCAGAGACTTAAATAATAAATGGCCGTATACAAGCCAAAGGACTATAATGCTAATGAATTTGGGAAATCTGAGGGAGATTCGTAAATTTCAATGTAGCCCAGCCTACCATAACAAGACTTGTTCAGAATTTTATGAAATATTGAGTCAAATTTCAATCGTTTAGCCTTCTCAAGTATCCACATTTGTGCTTAATATGAATGGGTTTACGCCTTACTTTCATTTCTGTTGGGTATTCAAAGGGAGCAAGAGTCACTCTCTTTCTTATGCTAGTATGTTAAGTAGGTTAATGATATCTTTGGAGAAGAAGAGTAAGTAAAAAGGCTGTGTAGAAATATCCGACACTGTACTTTTACTAGTTTTAAACTGAATGTGTTTCAGATTTACTGTGCCTGTTTTCTTCTATAACGATGCATTAAAAATCACCATAATTTCACATAATCTGTAGACTTTTGCTTTGTCTGAAGTGCACTGAGTTTGTTGTAGAAACGGAAAATTCTCTCTTCTGCACCTTCAAATAAAACATATATACATAGAAACATTTCTTCAGTCTATGCAGTGAACTGGTACAGTACATTCAGAAAGTGTGCCCTCAAAATTCATTGCAAGTTCCAATACAGTAAGAATTCCCAAACCATGACAATTCATTTTTAAACATTAAGTCTCTGGTGATCACTCACACACAGAGGAATCTCTGCAATTTAACTTATCCTAGAGATTTTGTTGTGTGCCTTGCAACTGCATCTAATCTTCAGTGACCCTAATAGGATTTTCAGTATGTGACATACTGTATTTGAAAATGATTTTACCGTTGTCACACTAAGGTGTGCTTGCATGGTTAAATGAGGATTCAAACTCCATTCATCTACTGAGTTCTGCTCCTTCACTCTATCCCCTAAACACTGGCTAAAACTTGTGATTTTATGTGTCATCAAGTCAGAATGGACATACAGTAACCCTTAAAGGGCTTTCAAGGTAAGTGTAAGGAACATTTTTACCAGTTTCACTCCTCCCTGCACTCCCAAGAGTTTCCATGGCTGAGTAAGACTTCAAACCCAAGTCTCCTGTATCCTAGTACAGTATATAATTCCTTTTCAAATTGCCCCCTTTGAAAGAGCAGTGTAGTTCTACTCTACTGCCTTAGGTATGATTGGGTCATCCACTCAATCTAGCTTTTTGCATCCAGCGTTTCTAAGACAAACTACTCCAGACGTACCAAAACAGGAGTGGTAAAAGCATGCATTGACTGAGTCTGTACAATTACCCACATGTAGAGAGAGTTGCCTGCTTGAGACGCTTGGGGCTTATGTTCTAATGTGTTGGAGGAAGTGCAGGCAGCAAAGATGCATCCTTGCATGCATGCTGTTGCTGTCATTGAAATAAAAGGGAGCTGTATGGTAAAACCAAAATAAAATACAAATACAAGAGTAGGTGACCGTGATACCTTAATAGATCACAAAAATATTGGTTTTTATTTGTTACAGACATCCTTCAGAAGCATCCTTCAGTTGAGCCACTGGTCAGAACTTGTCTCTTTCCATTTGGCTCCTTCATACAAATTTGAATTATCTCACTAAAGTAACTGGGAGTTCCTATTAGTGAGGGTCCTTGGGACTGTGACCTAAGGTGGAAGAGGAAAAATTCTGTGACAAGTGCAAAGATAAATTTTCACTCCATGTTCTATAATATTTTATTATAATTTGGGAGCAAGGGATAAGAAAGCATCCGTTTTTATTTGGGGGCCAGGAAACGCTGCCTCAGGAGCTGCAGCCAACACTTGAAACATTTTCGAAAAGTACAGCACATTATTAGAAAACAACTGCCTCAGCGACAACAGAAAGTACAGCAGCAGCCTAAGATGATCAAAAATTTTATTTCAGTGTCAGTTTTCCTGGACTGAACAGCACATCTTCAGACGAAACCCCATCATGTTGTGTCTACAGTAAATGGCCTACAGTCCACAAAAGGCCACAATACCATTACATTCTCTAAGACCTCAAAGACCGCTGAGGGACGCCCCGCGCGGTGCATCCTGGGAGGAGGTCCCTCATTACACTGTCCATAAGCCCAGGGAGAAGTTGAGGGAACTTGAGGATTCTCAGTCTCCTAGCAACGCAGCCCCGCCCCGCCCGGGGATATCTCTCGCGAACGTCCCGTCACATGACCCGGGCGGTAGTCAACGTCACATTCACGCGCCACTTCGCAATTCCTCCCCTTCTCTGTGGCGGTCCCTCCGTCTTGTAGACCAATCACTTCCGGTTTGGCCCTCCTAGCTGGCGAGGGGGGGGGGAACCGTTGTTGCTGTTGAAGGGGGGGGGCGGGAGGGAGGCTGTGCGTGGGTGCGCTCGCGCGTCTCTGCGGCCGAGTCCCCCGTGGTGGCGGTTGTCATGGCAGCGGCCGCGGGGCCTGGGGCGGGCGAAGCGGCCTCGGCCTCGGCGGCCGACGAAGGCGGCGGCGGGGGAGGAGGAGACCGGGGGAGCCCCCCCGGCCCGGACCCACGACGCCTGGGGCCGGGGGGGCGAGAGGAAGAAGAGGCGCCGGGGCCAGGCAGCGCGGGGGGGACGACCGGCCCAAGCCTCCCGCCTTCGCCGCCGCCGCCCCCCCGCGAGGCCGAGGTCACCGTGGAGATCGGAGAGACCTACCTTTGTCGGCGAGGGGACGGGACGTGGCGTAAGTGGGCCCTTTCGTGGGCAAGCCCCCCACCCACTATATATTTATATGTTCGTATATTAAGTCGGGGTACCACATATATATACAGTGGTACCTTGTATAAATGAAGTTATGTTAAGCAAATTTTCCTTTATACAAATTTCCCATAGGAATGCATTGAAAACGGAGTGATCCCATTTTTATGTTGTACGGATTCTCCCCATAGGCGATTCTGTTAAGCAAATTTCCCCTATCTCCGGAATTGTTTATGTTGCACAGATTTTGTTATACAAACTGTTTGTTATACGAGGGTCCACTGTATGTATGTATGTGTGTATAAAGTCCTTCCAAAGACTGGGTTTTGTGGTCCTTCTCATGCAAAACACAGGGCCAGATCCTGGAAAGGGGCCAAACATGCACACACACACACAGACACACACACACACTTATGGCCTGCTTGATCTATGGTTGCGGCCGTTTGGATCTGGGCCTGTGTTTTGCGTGAGAAGGACCACAAGACCCAGTCTTTGGAAGGACTGTGACAATAAAAACACCTCCTTCCCTTCATTTCGGATGCAGCCTAACAACATCTAAGCTCCGAGCCTCAACTAATTAAGAAACTGGCTTTTTTCCCCATCTTGCCAAGGACCTTACATCTAAGAAATAACTCCTGCCAAATACATCTTTTGCTATGTTATAATCTATTCGTACTCCTCTGAGGAAGAGGTTTTCGCCCTTGAAATATTAGCAGCATCTTTGTTATTTTTCTAGTAGCCTAAAGGTATCACCTGTTCCACTATTGTAGCCAGTGTACCGTTATAATTTATATTTCACTTATCCCCACACTGTGCCTCAACAGAAAAGCTGCTTTTAACCCTTTTCTCGAGGTAATAAATTACTAGGCAGATTCTCTGAGCAAAGGAAGGGCGGGGGGCGTGATCTCAGGGTTACAATGACACATTCTGTGTGACTTAACTAAAGTTTTTACATGGGTACAAGCTTCACCAGAGCCTCAGATTACCAATTATTGAATAGCAGGGCATACTTCCAAACAGTCATGTGTGGTGGCCTGTCTGTAGAGTGCCTAGTTCCTTATCTGTCCTGCTATCTCTTCAAGTGACCTAGTTCCATAGAGTTGTGTTTTGTACTTTTGCAGTATGATCCCAAAAACGTGCTTTAGTTATGCAGCACTCAAGGTGTCATCCCCCAATGTATCTGCCAGAACTTGTTTGATAGGAATACAGTAAGAATGATCTGAGCCTGTGTAGTTGTGTTATCATTTACTTATTACTTGACTTCTTTTACGAAATGTTTTGACCTCCCCTTGTCAGCTCAGGATACTCTTTCTCTGGTGGTTTTGATCTCTGGAATGGATTGTCCAGACAAAACTTGCAGGAATGCAGTCTTGTGCACCTTTAGGTCTGCCTTTCTAAGACAGGCTTTAACCAGGCTGACTCTTTTTTCCTTCCAGACTCTGCAGAAGTGATCCAGTCTCGAATCAATGAGCAAGAAAACAGGGAAGAGTTTTATGTGCACTATGTTGGATGTGAGTATTTTGTTGAGGTTCTTTGTGTATCCCACAATGTTTGGGAGGAAGTATGAGGTGACTGTTTAATCCTGTGGTACTAACACATAGAAACCCACCTTATTCGATCGCTATAACAGTCTGCTCGAGATTCTAATTTCAAGAGTGAATAGGTATATATTTTAATATTGTGTAATAGTGCAGGGCTGTCCAACTTTGAACAGCCCACAGCCTGCCTGCCGCTTCTGTAGCCCCCCCCCCCATGGTTGACAGCAGCAGCAGGTCGGCCGTGTTGGTGGCGGCAGGGGTGGCGGGGGGCAGTGGCGGGAGTGGTGGTGGCAGGAGTGATAGCGGCGGGATGGGGTGGGGCAGCGGGGGTGGCCGCAGCAATGGTGGTGGCGGCAGGGGTGTGGTCGCAACAGCGATGGAGGTGGGCCCAGGCCGGCTTGCTGGACCTGTTCAGTGTCTCTGGCAAGCGGGCCCAGCAAGCCGGCCTGGGCCCACCACTGCCGCTGGAGGGGGCGAGTGAGTGGGGGAGGGAATTCCCCTCCCAACACAGGGACCTGGCGGACAACTCCTGAAGGCACTGCAGGGGGACTGGTCGCTGAAGGGCGACGTCTCCTGCAGGCCTAAAAACATATGAACATAAGAAGAGCCATGCTGGATTAGGCCAAAGGCCCATCTAGTCCAGCTTCCTGTATCTCACAGTGGCCCCACCAGATGCGTCTGGGAGCACATGAGACTAATCTGTCTCCTGATACCGCTCCCCTGCATCTGGCCCTTCAAGTACCCTGGTTTTAAGGCTGGAGATTACACATCTCCATCATGGTTTGTAACCTGTGATGGACTTTTCCTCCAGGAATCTCTCCAATCCCCTTTTGAAGGCATCCAGGCCAGATGCCATCACCACATCCTGTGGCAGGGAGTTCCATAGACTAACAACGCGCTGGGTGAAAAAATATTTTCTTTTGTCTGTTCTTACTCTCCCAGTCCTCAATTTGAGTGGATGTCCCCTAGCTTTGGTATTTTGTGAGAGGGAGAAGAGCTTCCCTCTATCCACAGTGCATTGAACTTATAGTGTGGTATATAAAATTGAATATAAGACCATATACAGGAGGCCTCTATAACCATAACTCGTTTCAATACTCTTAAATCCCTTTTTATGAATAACTCCTATTGTACCATATCTGTATCCAAATAGAATATACAGGGAAAAAACATTAATAGAAGTGAAAAGCTGGGAAAAGATATTGGCTCCTGACAACTGTGCTGTGATAAGACTAGATGGACATAAAGCCCATTTTGTTTGGTAACCACAGTCAACCGCCGCCTGGATGAGTGGGTGGATAAGAACCGCCTGGCCCTCACCAAGACTGTCAAAGATGCCGTGCAGAAGAACACCGATCAGTACATGAACGAGCTCTCTGAGCAGCCGGAACGCAAGATCACTCGCAACCAGAAGCGCAAGCATGACGAAATCAACCATGTGCAAAAGGTGATTTTCCCCCCAGAAAGGCAGTTGGGGAGACTGGATTGTGGGACACTTCAGTGTCATCTCCGGGGCTGGAAAGGCCAAGGTGCCTGTTTTAAAAAAATGTCCTTGGAGTTATCACTGAACCTACGACACACCCAGGGAACAGTTGTCAGTTGCCTCTTTCCATGCTGTTCTTTTCTTCTGCAGACGTACGCTGAGATGGATCCCACAACAGCCGCTTTGGAGAAAGAGCACGAAGCAGTGAGTGTTTACCAACATTTGGATTGGCTGGCTTCTTGCTAAAGGGAAGGAAGGGCTACGAAGCATAGCTGTGTTTCAAGGCTCCCAGATATTGCTCTCTTTCCTCAGATCACAAAAGTGAAGTACGTGGACAAGATACACATTGGGAACTATGAGATTGATGCTTGGTACTTCTCACCTTTCCCTGAAGATTACGGGAAGCAGCCCAAGCTGTGGATCTGCGAGTACTGCCTCAAGTACATGAAGTTTGAGAAGACTTACCGGTACCACCTTGTACGCAAGGGGAATGAGAATGCCCAGAGTTCCTGGGGAGGGAGCTGAGGGAGAAAGGCAGGACAGCTGTGGGTGAAGTGAAGAGAGTTTTGAAGAAGTCAAGGAGGACCATTAATTGCATAAGAACATAAGAAGAGCCATGCTGGATCAGGCCAAAGGCCCATCCAGTCCAGCTTCCTGTATCTCACAGTGGCCCCACCGGAGGCATTTGGGAGCGCATGAGACTAGATATCTGTCTCCTGATACCACTCCCCTGCATCTGGCCCTTGAAGTACCCCAGTTTTAAGCCTGGTGATGACACATCTCCATCATGGTTTGTAACCTGCGATGGACTTTTCCTCCAGGAATCTGTCCAATCTCCTTTTGAAGGCATCCAGGCCAGATGGCATCACCCCCATCCTGTGGCAGGGAGTTCCACAGACCCACAACAAGCTGGGTAATAAAAATTCTTTTAGTTGAAAATGGATTAGCAGACCTGTCCCCTTAGTTTTTACAGACTTGGTGCATTAGTCGAAGAGATCAGGTGTCTTGGAGTATATTTTGCACATTCAGTTTCCATCACATGGAAATGGCTGATACAAACAGTACTGGTAATTTTAACTCTTTTGGATTAGCAAGCAGAAAGATGAAGCAGTGGCTAAACGAGAGAAGGCAGGGGCCTAAATGAAAGACAAAACAAGTGAGGAAGTTGTTGCAACTGTTTCTGATCTTTCCTGTTCAGGGCCAGTGTCAGTGGCGGCAGCCACCGGGGAAGGAGATCTACCGCAAGAACAATATCTCCGTGTACGAGGTGGATGGCAAAGATCACAAGGTTGGGACCACTTGCCCTGTAGCAGGTCTTCTAGATTGGCATTACCAATTACCATCTGGAACACATTTCAGAGTCGTGGCTGCCTACACACGAAAGCAAGATCTTAAACAGCAACTCTTCTGGGTTCCTTATTTTTAAATAAATGCTCGTGATGACTATTATGGCTCTGTTTCGGTGCAGGCTTTGGGGCAGCTACCATTGGCCCAGGCAGTATCCAGATTAGCATGTCCGTGTGGATGAACGGCCAACTGAGCTCAGCCCATTTAATTTAACAAATCCAATATTCTCAGATTCTCATGAAATGCAGAACTATCCATGTTGAGACAGAGCAGAACTTGCCCACAGTGGCTATTGTTGCCTAGAGGTCTACATCCTTGTTTAATTTTGTTTTTTTCTTCCCTCACCAGATTTATTGCCAAAATTTGTGTCTCTTAGCCAAGCTGTTCCTGGACCATAAGACCCTCTATTTTGACGTGGAGCCTTTTGTCTTCTATATCCTTACGGAGGTCGACAGACAAGGGGCCCATATTGTGGGCTACTTTTCCAAGGTATGTGCCTGGCATAAAATGTCTGGGTTTCCTACCTACTAGCCAAAACTGCAAAGGGTTGTGATACAGAAAAGAAGCATTTAAGTATGCGAGTGTCCTCTTTTGTGGAAAAATGCAAATCAAGAAAGTTCCCATATATGTGGGAAATAACTCCTGGCAAATCCATCTTTTGCCATGTTATAACCTATTGGTACTACTCTGAGGAAGAGGGTTTCGCTCTCAAAATATTAGCATCGTTTTTGTTATTTTTCTAGTAGCCTAAAGGTGTCACCTGTTCCACTTTATTATTTGGTTTTTGTGATGGCTACACGGCTCTTCAACTTGTTTTTTTTTTTTTGCTTCATATGTTGGTCCTGTCAACATATGATGGAGAAAGCAGTTGTACATATCACCTCGAATCCTGTCCTCTTGAGATCCTCTGGGTTTTGAGGTTTCACTAGAAGTCACCAAATGCTTTCCAACCTGTCGTTGCAATCACAAGGGCCAGAATTTGTAATTATTCATTGCATTTATGTACTTGCCTGAGGCCTGTCTCGGTGCTGGGTTCAAGGTGGCTTCCACTTAAATCAAAATTCACTAGAATGCAGCAAGGTAGCCAGCATGGTGTAGTGCAGTGGTTCTCAACCTGTGGGTCCCCAGATGTTCCTGAACTCCAACTCCCAGAAATCCCTTCCAGAACAGCAAGTGTTGGGGGCTTCTGGGAGTTGCAGTCCAGGAACATCTGGAGACCCACAAGTTGAGAACCACTGGTGTAGTAGATCAAGTGGATTCAGGGGAACCTGTCTTCAGTTCCCTGCTCGGCCATGGAAACTGACTTGGAGTGGAACTAGCAGGAAACACTCATTAAACACCTCGTTTACCTTGTAAGTCCTGTCAGGGTTGCTGTAGGCTGTTTTTGAAATTGATGGCACATAACATGGCCATTTGTAGGAGAGAATCCGAGAGGATCTGGTTGGCAGCTCCAGCAGAGCCACATCAGTGTTTGCTTAATCTTGCTTCTTCCTTTAAGGCACAGTAGTTTTGGTGGGGCTTGGGGCGAGATTTTAATCCCTGGGATCCCCTGAGTGTTTTATCATGCCCTGATGGGGTAAAAATCCAAATCCGACGTCCACTTCTGGTTTGGAGCGTTTTTACATATTTGGCTGGGATAGCTCTGCAACTCCCCCCACCCCCAGCAGAATCTAGTGCTTGTGGATACCTTCAGGAATCACTCCCACAGTGTGTGTGTGTTGTGGGGTGGGGTGGAGATGATCCCTTGCCAAACATTATTTGGTCTCTTGAAGTCGCGGAGACCTGGCGGGGCTCCCAGGCATGGCCTAGGAAACTCACACGAGGCCTCTTAAGTTGTACCTGTCCAGCCCTGCTCTAAGGTTCTCAGGTGTTGTGCTTCCTGTGATGTTACCTAAGTTGTGATGCCGTCTGTGTTGTTTGCACAGTAATGTCATGTGACACATGTTGCCAGGGGTGCTTAGGAAGATTGACAGGTGCGTGGGACGCCTGGAAGAATGAATTTGCATATGGATGGAGATTGGCTGACAACAGTGAGAGGAGGCGGGGCTTTTTGAAATGCCATGATGGGAGGGATCTAGTGTGGATACCATTAGGTACAGAGGGGCTTGATAGAGAAAGCTTCCTCATCCATCAGACTGATTTGCTTTTGACTCCCCCCCCCCCAGGAGAAAGAATCGCCAGATGGCAACAACGTGGCCTGCATCCTCACCTTGCCGCCCTACCAGCGGCGGGGTTACGGGAAGTTCCTCATTGCTTTCAGTAAGTTTCTTTCCATCAAAGGTGTCCACTGGCCACCAGGAGGCCAGTGGAATCAGATGAACTGGTTAATCTCGTCCTGTTCCTAGAAACGGGGGATGCTCTCTTCCTGTCCCCAGTTGGCAGAAAGCGCTAAAAGTGTTGGCGCAAGGCCTTGTCATCGCACTTCCGTTTAAAATAGTTTGTTCAGAACCGTGTTCTTGTGTATTTTCCCCCCTTTCCTTTCCTCGGCTTCATTCTAGACCTTCTCTTCCTCAGGCTACGAGCTCTCAAAGTTAGAAAGCACCGTAGGCTCCCCGGAGAAGCCCCTTTCCGATCTTGGCAAGCTGAGCTACCGCAGCTATTGGTCGTGGGTGCTGTTGGA
Organism: Phrynocephalus versicolor; assembly: GCA_023846285.1. NCBI lineage: Eukaryota > Metazoa > Chordata > Lepidosauria > Squamata > Agamidae > Phrynocephalus > Phrynocephalus versicolor. Next base: position 2,148,263 of record JAHTLZ010000127.1, on the reverse strand, counting down.
GATCCTCCGGGATTTCAGGGGCACGCTTTCCATCAAAGATCTCAGGTGAGCAAGAACCGGACTCCCCCCCACCCCCATCCCCATAGTGTGTGCCTTATTGTCCCGTGAAGCACCTTGTGTCCCTGTACGGAAAGGGGAGTCCATCTGCTCGGTTGGCGCCATGCCCTCCAGAAGTCTGGGTCAAGTTTCACGCTTCCTCCCTATTCAACCCCCCCCCCCGAGGTCCTGTCGCCTTGCGCTTCTCCATTCCCTGCTTTGTCTTCCTTTCTCCTTTCTGTTGACCGCGGCACAGCCAGATGACAAGCATCACGCAGAATGACATCATCAGCACTCTCCAGTCGCTGAACATGGTCAAGTACTGGAAGGGGCAGCATGTCATCTGTGTCACCCCCAAGCTGGTTGAAGAACACCTCAAAAGCGCCCAGTATAAGAAGCCTCCCATTACAGGTACTATGGGGGGGTGGGGGTGGGGAGAGAGAAGTGAGGTGGGAGGAAGCTGTCCTTAAGAAACCATCCTTCGGGTCTACCTCAGCAGGTGAGTTTTTGAAGGGACTTCTCTGGAATTTAGTTGAAATTACCCTAAGCACATCCGATCTCGCCTGATTTCGGAAGCTAAGCAGGTTCGGTCCTGGTTAGTACTTGGATGGGAGACCACCAGGGAATACCAGGTGCTGTAGGCGCCTGGAGTAGGAACTGGGAAGCCACTCCAGTATTCCTGCCAAGAAAACTCCATGGACATGGCAGTCATGAAAAGTCGGTCACGACTATAATGACACAACACACACACACTGTATACTTGCCACATGAAGGAAGGGAACCCAATGGTCTCCTGGTGTGCTACAATACCATGAATGCCATCAAAGCTGAACGTGGGCCATTTTTATGCAATATAAAAACCTTTGGAGAGTGGCAGGTTCTTCACCCCAATCTGTCTTAATAGGTTGCATGTTTATTGATGTAAATTATATGTAGATAGACATAATCATTTTGTACGATTTGTTCTGATAACAGAAATTATACTGCCTGCCCCTTCCCCACAATCTGGGCTCCCTGAGTGCACCATTTTCATCTTAAGTTGCAGAGCCAGCTTTTGCTGTGTCGGCCCTTTTGCGGCGCGTGCCAGGTGCTGCACAATGCAAACACGGAACCACCTTGCTCCAGGCCAAGGGTATCGGAGCTTCTTTTCATCGGTTTCGATGTTTTATCCTTGTTGAAAGAGTCATTGTTTGTCCGCAGGGGATGGGAACGATGTGCCAGTTACGTACATAATCGGAGCTGCAGTGAGTTGGCAGTTTCTTCCTCCTAAGCCTCTCTCCTCTCAAGAAGCTGGTGTGGAGCTCCTTGTAGGGCAGAGCAGAAGGGGAAATGATGGTCGGTCATATGCACGACAGGTTGGCATATCATTTAGCCCAGTGGTTCTCAACCTATGGGTCCCCAGATGTTCCTGGACTGCAAACTGCCCATCTCACCTAGTGCTGAAGGCTTCTGGGAGCTGCAGTCCAGGAACATCTGGGGACCCACAGGTTGAGAACCACTGAATTTTAGCCTTTCACAAAACTACTCCCTTTCATGCTGGTTAGCGCAGTAGAGGTTTTTAGAAGCAACGAAGTATTTGGTAGGACACACTTATTTTGATTTGCTGCTGCAGCCCCCAAATATATCACTTAGTTACATTAGCAGCTGCTACAGACCTTCTGAAGGAGCAGCTAAAAGCAGCGTGGAAAATATTTTTCCAACTTACATTACATGCTGAGAAGTTTTCATAGGTGTTCTAAAAAGGGACAAAGCAAAGTGTGTTCTGCTTATATACCGCCCCATACCACTACAAGTAGTCTCTGGACAGTTTACAATTTTTTAATTACAGTATGCAGGCTACACATTGCCCCCCCCCCAGCAAGCTGGGTACTCATTTTACCGACCTCGGAAGGATGGAAGGCTGAGTGAACCTTGAGCCTGCTACCAGGGATTGAACCCAGGTCGTGAGCACAATTTTACCTGCAGTACAGGCATTTAACCACTGCGCCACGAGGCTCACCCATCATACCAGAGGTAGCAATGGAATATCTTTGGCCCGTCTTCTGTTTTTGACAAATTTCCCCACTTCTCCTTTCTCGTATTATTTCAACAGTCGATTCCCTCTGCTTGCGATGGGCGCCACCCAAACACAAACAGGCCAAGATTTCCAAGAAGTGAAGGAAGAATCGATTGAAGAAGGCACTAAGCTTCAGTGCGCATCCACCCTTCATTCTAAAGAGACCTCCTAAGACTAAGCATCTTGTGTTGGTCTTAAATTGATCAGACATACTTGGAACAGAGCCAGTGGCGGGGAGAGGAGCAGGGGCTTCACTCTGTTGCAGAGATCTCACCCAGACCCTTTTCTGTCCTGATTGGAAAACGTCCTTCCTTGCCAGCCTGCCGCATTGCTCTGCTGGTTACCAGAATTCGCAACCTCTGTTGTGTCAGGGAGTAGGAATGCACCCATTTTCTTGTGTTCTTCTTCAGCTACTGGACGGAGTCAGTGAGCTTGTTCCCACCTCTGGAATTAAGTAGGTCATACACTTTGGAATATGAGTTATACATCAAGCGGGGACTAGTCACCAAACACATACCCGCATGCATTGTCCAGAGAGAGGGCTGGGGGAAACTGGTCAGTCGATTTGGTAGGTAATGTTGATTGGCTGCAGCAGCTTTACAGGGATTACCGATTTATAAACCGGGGAGGAAAATGGTTTCTCCCGCAGCTATGCCCACTAGTGTAACGTTCGTGCTCCAGTTGTGAAAAGCTGTTGTATAGCCTTTGCTTTAAGAGTATGCAAGTCTTTCGGAAGCAAAGCCCTGAGTTGTGACTTCTGGGGGATGCAAGAAGTCTTGGTCTGTCAGTGAAATGATCCACTGATTTTTTAGGCTTGGTAGAGAGGTTGTTCCGGTGTGTCCAGATGGCCCAGCAGCTTCGAGTAAGCAACTGGATGCATTTTACAGTGTGCTTTGTTTCACGGGCATTTGTGTACGTGACCTTCCCTTCAGATAGTTCTGGCATGACGAGTCCAGACTTGGTCTCTGGAGCTCAGTTGAAGAGTGGCTTTCCAAGGCAGATGTAGTGACTAAAACATTGTGGTCCCACTTCCACTGCAGAGCCTGTGTGAGTAGAGGAACAGCTAAAATGAAATCTGGCCTTTGGGCTGATCCTAATGAATCCCGGCTGTTCCCTGCCACTCATTCCCACAATAAATGAAAAGGAACAGAACGGAGAAAGCAGAGCCCTCTTGCCTTTTGACAGCATGTAAGTTAGAGGGGAAAATGTGTTATGGTGTGGTTTTTGTTTTAATTCTGACATGGCTGCCCTTTATAGAGTGAGCTGCATTATCTGAGGATGATAAGGGTTTCCCCCATAAAATTGCCCCGAGTCTCTGCTGCTCTGCAGAAACAGCAACAGTCAAAGAGGTGGAAGGCACTGTTCTTCATAAGACTTTTCATCCATTACAAGGCCGTGACGTGGGTGGAAGCATGGACATACATTGAGAACATCCAGAAGAAACGGCCATCCATTTGGTGGTCTTGCTACAGCTATTGAATTTAAACTCCACATATGCAGTGTGTTTTCTGTTACTTTACAAAGTATTTTTAATTAATAAAAACCACAAAACAAATGCAGTGTCACTCTCTTAAAAAAAAAAAAGATAAGGTTCTCCCTGCACATGCGTGCTAGTCATGTCCAACTCTAGGGGCGGCGGTCATCTCTGTAATTCAAGCCAAAGAGCCAGTGTTGTGCAAGTCCATGGCCACGTGGCTAGCATGGCTGCAAGGAAACACAGTTTTACCTTCCCGCTTTTTACGGCGGTACCTATTTACCCACTTGCATTTTACATGCTTTCGAACTGCTAGGTTGGCGGGAGCTGGGGTTATCAGCGGGAGCTCGCTCCGCTGCGTGGCACCCGGGATTCGAACCGCCGAGCTGCTGACTTCGCAGGTGACCGTTTCGGCACCTTAGCGCAAGCACGAGGGCAAGCTTGGTGGCCTCCTTTCCTAAACATGTTGCATAATTAGAAAATATATCTTGAACAGGAGCGGCTTCTGCTCTTATGAGAATAAAGGCTGCAAGAGATTTAAATGTTACCACTTGTGCAACTTCTAGCCATACATGCAAATTCATTAGAGACCACACTGCTAGTCATTTCCAATACATCCAGAATACTTATGATCCAGCAGCTGTGGAACAAGACAACGTGTCAGATGGGTGGTATCGATATCCAATAAACAAATAAATAAGCCTTCAATAATAACACAGCCACCCCTGTTACAGAATTGACTCTTCACTTTATTAAAACCGGCACAAGACTAGCATCCGAATCTCATCCTCGATAGAATGAGAGATGCTTGCATGGTATTTTTAAACAGTTTGTGCGAAACAGTCGGCCTGGGGGTGGGAAAAAGGTGGTGATTTCCCACAAGGTCATGGTAAGGTTCCTCACACGCCCCCCCACCCCATCTGTCCTCTTCATTCTTCCAACACTGTACAGTAGTCACATTGGCAGTTGTTTTGTCCACACACAACTTGCCAGCACATTCATATCAAGGATTCCATTCCAGATGCTGCGTCACACATTGAGTCACATGCCATAAATAAGTCTGTCAATGCTGAACAGTCCGTTCAGAGAGCACACTGCTTCGATTATATCATTTCCTCAAACTCTACTCACACGCACACACCCAAAAAGCTTCAGCCATCCGTGGAGAGATTCATTGACCATGAAACAGAAATGTAGAGTCTAGGCAGTCATCCTCACAGTATAATAAATGCAACTCGGTCAGGGGAAGTTCTATGACTGTGATCGCCACACAATGCTGGATCTTGCCCTCTAATCAAGGGCATAAATGTAACAGCTAATTTAAAAATCAGTTGGTTCAAGAGTCCTACCACCACGGCTCCTTGTCTTTTCTCCAGTCTTGCTGATGGAAGGAGGCCTGGGGAAACGCAGGAGCGTTAGCCTGTTCCAAAGACGTACACCAAGAACGAGGAGGCCGCCAAAATCCAAGGAAGAAAAAGCAGGTTGGGTGCCATGGAACATGTCCCTTCATCCAGTTCTCCAACTGTGCTGTTGATCCAATCTGTGTAGGTTGAGAGATGAATATAGACAGCAGGCCTGTCAGGCTGTCCACAGCACCATTATTACACCCAGTAACCAAGCCTCACTGTGGTTAGGAGGAGAAGGGTCCCCCACACTTGCATTAGGAAGGAATAGAGGCATGGAGCAGCTTAGAGTATTTTTAGATATCAAGGATAGGACTGCCAGGGAGCGGTTTGAGTTTAACTCGAAGAAATAACAGGATCTGACCAACTATCACGGCTTGGTGCAGTTGCTGGTAAGGTACAAGTGGTGGCTGTGCAATCTTATATGGCTCCAGATTGAAACGGGAAAGATGGCCAAGCATCTGTAGCTTTCAAAGAAAATGAAGCAACTGCTACCAAGATGGCAGCTACATTGTGCAGCTATCAGAAGATCTAGCTTTGGACCCAAGTATGAACGAACCTTAAGAGGTGTATCTGTCGTGAGATAGCTCACGGTTACAGGCACTGGTGTGAAGAATTAAGTTTTCAGAGGTTGCCACAAAGAAGGAATTAGCTAACAGTTGGACACAAAGGTCAATAATTGACTTGAGGAAGAGTGCGAGTGGAATTTCATAACTTAAAAGGAGTTTGTTCTCAAAAGCAGAGCTAAAAAGGTCATGCTATTAACGTGCGATGTACAGAAATAGTCTAGGTGCAGGGAAGGTTGGTGGGAACTAAAAAACCTTAATTAGGAGATGATTAAGAAACAGGAGGTATGGATAAAACCTAGCAGGCTGGCATGGAAAAAGCATACAAGAGGTGGAGGCTCCAGATGCAGTTACGAGGTGCCCACTATAGTCTGAATCACAAGGACTAGAAGGAAATTCCCGCACAAATTGGACATGGACATTTCTGGAGTCATAGCCGACAACAATAAATAGACCGAGAGTGCAAATCAGTAAGTTGAGGTGTAAGGTTTGTGAAATAGTGGGACCGCCAATGGGTATGGGACTAAAAAGAAGTACTCTTCCGCTAAAACGATTTGGCATATTTGAGGTATGGTTTATAAAAAGTAATATGAACTCTGAAGGAGAACAAGGAACAGAAGAGGCAGGCTGGCCATGCAGGCTGAGGGGGCAGCATTTTCTGGGGGGAAACTGCTGGGGTTGAGAGGACGACTCCACCCTGGCAGGGGTTGGATATCATCATAAGGTCCAGGCCGGCTAGTAGTAGTAGTAGTAGTAGTAGTAGTAGTATTGGAGCACATGCCTTCCTCAGAGATGGATTCCACATTGGGGTTGACTTCGCTGAGCTCCACCTCTGGAATGTTCTGCTTAATCCATTCGGAGTAGGCTGAGGTGCGGATATAAACACCAGGCCTGTTGGGGGCCCCACATGCGTCACCCCAGCTCACCACTCCAGCCAGCACCCAAGCGTTGCCCACACGGCAGGACAGCGGGCCTCCCGAGTCACCCTACAAAAAAAAAAATGAGAGAAACGTGTTTAGGGTGGGATTTAAGTAACTAGATTTGAAAGTCTGCAAGTTCACATGTCAGAGAATGTCACTTAAATTGGCAAAGATGAGATAGATAACTGAAGGAAGCCAGGATAGTTATGGGGTCCACCATCAGCCAAGGCACACTGTCAAGTTGATTCAGGATGATGCCGTTCCACATAAATGCTTCTAACTCCATTTTCTTAAGGTCAAATTAGCCAATACACTTAGCATGTGTTAGAAGAGTTAGTCACTAAAGTCCCCAAAGCCATCTGCTTCTCATTAAATTCACCTGTTTATCCTGAATTTAGTGTGCTTTGCTTCCCTCATGATTGCCTACTTCATAAGGGGCTTAATTCAGAAGGCTAACTGTGGAAGACCCCTGTCTCCTAAAGCTCACTATAAGAGGAAAAATGGCAAGGAATAAACGGGATACCTAATATTTAAGTTTGACGCACACTCTTGTATGGCTAGTTTTAAGTACCTACTACAGGGACACCAAGCAGGATAACTTTTCACACACCTTCACTGCTTGGCAGGGTCTGGGGAAAAAACATGTTTTGTGAGGGGGACCCAAAGTGGATTCTGTTCTACATAAAAGTACAGCAGGATCTATTATCCGTCATCCTAGAGAGCAAGACGTGTAATAATGGGCTTAGGTTACAGGGAACCTGCTTTCCGTTGAATACCAGGAAATACTTTCTCACTGTTAGAGCAGTACAACAATGGAAACAACTGCCTTGGGAGGTGGTGAGTCCTCCAAGATTAGAGGCCGTCGAAAGAATGCTAGGCAACCGTCTGTGAGATATACAGTGGTCCCACACCATTTCACAGTTCATATACTGCAGTCTCGGTATATTGTGGCACCACAGTATATGAAAGGCAAGGCCCCTTGGGGTAACCTGCTTGGGTCTGTTTGAGGCCACCTACACTTAACCCAGGCCTGACAGGCTGCCCCAAATGGGCCTCCGACGGGCTTCCCGGGCCTGTCAAAGACCCCAGAAGTGGTTTCTGACAAACCTGAAGTGACTTCCGGATTGCAAGAAACCACTTGCGGGGCCCAGGAAGCCCGTTGGAGGCCCGTTCAGTCCCGGCCTGACTCAGCATCCCCATATCGCAGATTTTCAATCATCGCGGGTCGGGTCGGGTCCCTATCCCCCACGATAGGTGGGGGATTACTGTACTTTCATTTGGATAACTGGATTGAAAGGGGGATTGGATTTGATGGCCATGTAGGCCCCTTCCATTATTATTCTATGAGGCTCAATCTTCCATTTGGCCTTCACTGAGAAAGCGTGAACCTGGCCGTAGCTTGCCTTTCAGCTTTTCAAGCCAACATGATAAGATACCCCCAGTATCCCCAACCTTTGTACGGTCTCACCTGACAGGCATCCTTCTTTCCCTCAGCAAAACCAGCACACATCATGTCCTCGTGAAGGATGTGAGGATCTTCAGGATCTGGGTTCCGCTTGTATAGGCACTTGCAGGTATCCATGCCAATGATGGGCACTTCCAGCTGCTGTAGGGTCATGGGAGCAGAGAGGCTTGCTAAATAGAAGGATAGAATTCAGAGTTTTTTTATGTTGTACAAATTTTATGTTATACAAGCTGTTTGTTATACAAGGGTCCATTGTAATTTGGTTTTCATTTATTTTCACAGTATAATCTTTCTTTGTTAATACTGAAATTGACTACAGGTGTTTTATTTTTTTATTGTTGCGTGTTTAATTTAAAGTTTGTCAATTTGTACTTCATTTGTTGTTATTTGTCGTTTCTTTTATACAAATTTCCCATAGCAATGCATTGAAATAATTTGAATAATTTCTATTTTGTTACAGTCACCCCTCGTCATTCTGCGGTTCAGGTCCCACGGTCCCACTACATTGCGGGATCGCAGTACCTGCACCGCCGGGGGGGCAAGGGGGCGATCGGGTTGCTCCATGCTGCCCCCCGGGCCCTCCGAGAAGCCTCGGAGCCACGCAGGGGGTGGAGGGGGTGATCAGGTCGCTCTGCGCCGCCCCCCTGGGCCCCTCCGAGAAGCCTCGGGGGGTGCGTGGGAGGGCGGTGGGGGGCAATCGGATCACTCCCCGCAGTCCCCCCGCCCCTCTGAAAAGTCTTGGAGCCGCACAGGGGGGGGGAGCAATGCAATCGCCCCCCCACTGCCCCCTGCACGGTTCTGAGGCTTCTGGAGGGGCGGGGGGCAATCGGGTCGCTCCGCGCCACCCCCGGACCCCTCCAAGAAGTCTCGGGGCATGCAGGGGGCTGGGGGGGGGGCGCAATCTCCATTGAAATGCATTGTCAATGGATTTCAATGGAGAAATTTTCCCCATTGGAAAGTATTGAGCCAATGTTTTCCAATGGGGAAAATTTTCTCCATTGAAATGCATTGGCAATGCATTTGAATGGAGACAGCCCCGGACAAGAAGTCTCGGGCGGCGTAGGCGGTCAGCAGCGGGAGGTCAGATCCCCCTGCCGCTGCCAGCGCGCGCTGCCCCAAGACTTCTGAGATCGCCCCCCGCCTCCGCATATCGCGGATTTTCATGGATCGCGGGTGGGGTGAGTCCCTAACCTCCATGAGCGGCGGGGGGTTACTGTATATTGTAAACTGCCCAGAGTAGCCCTCCGGCTGGTTGGGAAGTACAAAAGTCTAATAAATAAATAAATAAAATCCTGCATTTTAAACGCTATTTCTTGCCGATCTCTATCACAGCTGTGAGCTGTTGAATGCATGTTTGATTTTAAATATGTGTTCCAGGTCAGACCCTAGTGCTAACAGTTGCCCTGCGAAGGATATTTATTCAGCTCCCTTCCAGCTGTGTTTCACAGTTCCAGGACAAATTCCACCACCAAACAAACGGTAAGGAGGGCGATTCCAAGATAAAAAAAAAAAGCCTTACTTGAGGTTAGCACATTCCCCCAGCCGGTGACAGTACACTTCATTCCTCTGGGAAAGTTAACAGAAGAGGCAGGCAAGCAGACGGGGCGGATAGTCCGGGTATAAGGAACGGGTTCCTTAAGCTTCACCAGGGCAATGTCCCCTTTGGATCCTTCATCTTCGGTGAACTCGGGATGTTTGATCACCTGCATCACCTGTTTCACTACAATGTCCGGGGAGGGGTTTTTAAGCTGGAAGGCCCCCAGCGTCACCTCGTACCTGTCTGTTGGATTAACCCTGAAGCGGAGAAGAGAAAACAAAAATGAAAACCAATTTCTAAGATCCCGAAGGCTACCATGCAAAAGGGCCTCTGCTACGGTGGCTAAGGCAAAGCGTCAAAGCTGGACCAAGGGCAGGGCAACCAGGGCTTTGCCCCGGGGTGTCAAAATTTACAGTGTGTGGAAATAGAGCAGTGATTCTGCCTGCCAGGGAGTGTTCAGAAAATAAAATGGCTACACTTCCTGGTCCTGTCTGCTTTCCTAAGTAGAGAAGAATTCTGTTTCGTTTCGTTTTTTGTCGTTTCGTTTAGGAGGGTTTCATTTCGTACAAAACAATTTTTTTTAAAAAAAAATCATTTTGTTTTTCATTTTTTGTTATTCGTTCCCCCCCGTGTGCCTGATTTGGGGGTGGGGAGGTGTGGGGTTTTTAAAATGTCTTGGAGGCACCAAGACAGCTTCAGTGGCTGTTTTTTAGCCACCGAAGCAAGCAGTGGCCGCAGCCATTGATACTTGCTTCAGTGACAAAAAAAAAAGTTTTAAAAGCCCGGACCCCCCCCCCACATTGGGCGCTAGCGTGAGAGCCCTGGACTGGCGTCCTGACCATTTTCAGAGTGATCCTGCCAAGCTGTCATTGGCTGGACCCCTTTAAAAATGGCCCAGTCAGCACCAGAGGGGAACTCCAGGTGGTGATCGGCAGACCCCACCAAGCGCGGATCATTTTGTGTGCACAGCCCTCCCAGCTTCCCCCTCCCAAGCAGCGATCAGCTGGTGTGCGAGGCCCTGCCAGCTGCCCCCTGCAAGCGCTGATCAGCCTGGGTATGGGGCAAGCGCCGATCAGCTGATGTGCAGGGCCCTGCTGGCTGTCCCCTTCAGCTGATTGGCGCTAGGGAGGGAGAGGTGCCTGGCACACACCACTTGCCAAAAAATAAAAAATGAAAAACGAGATGAAACGGAATGAAAATTCCCAGTTTGTTTTGTTTCTTTTTTGCTTCATTTTTCGTTTCTTTAGGAAACGACACAAAAATGAAAAATGAGACCAAAAAAATTGCTTCTTGCTGATCTCTATGCATAACTGATCTCCACAGATATAGCCTGAGCTCTACTTCCAGTTTGAAGGTGGGGAAGAAAGCAGCTTCTTCTCGCTAGACATGATGCCACAAAGGGAACCAACCTAGCCCGTAGGAAACAAAAAGGCTGAGACTATGAAAGGTGCTGCAACTGCGGGATTAGGGCAGGACGACTGCTGTCGGAAGGAGTTACTTTATTCAAAACTCCACTCCCCCTCCACTCCTGACACCTGCATTTCCAAAACACAGCATAGTTTTCTACGGCTGCTCTCCAAAACCAACCACAGTACCATCCTCTCCATATGAGACCTTGTTCACACTTACGGAGGGAAGCAATGTGCAGCTGTGACCAGCCACTGGGGGGCGATGAGGGTCCCTCCGCAGACATGATGACCATCAAAGTTAAGGTTGACCTGCCAGGGCCACTGTCCGTTCTGGGCATCTGTGCCACCCACAATTCGTCCCATGGAGGGCACCCCACAGAGTACTGCTAATAAAGAGAGATGGTGTAGAGTGAAAAAACACATTCTGAGAATCATCCCTCGATGCTTTTGTGTACAATGATCAAATGGTGAACCTCTCTCTCTCTCTCCCTCTCTCTCTGGGTGGGGGTGGGGGTGGGGGTGGGTGGGTGCATGGGGTCTCAGAAAGTACAGTTGAATAGATAGGAAGGCACTGTTTTAAAGGGCAAGACTTGTATACTTTCTATAAGGAAAGGAAGTGGCAATCCATTAAAGGATCCCTTTGTGGGATTTCCTTTGGAAATAAGTACAATGATAGCTAAACCATGATAGCTGGGAACCACTTCTGAAATACATTCACCCAGGTTGGAGAGTGAGGATCAAATTAAAACGGGAAGGATAAGCAAAGGGCTTCTATCATGATTGCTATTTTTTAAAAAATTAATACAACATTCACAAATGTCTTACTTCCTCTTGTGTTGGCTTCTCCTACGACTGCACAGTGCGAACACGATAAAAACGCTGTACGAAACAATTAAAAAAGACAACATGTCAGTAAGTTATAAAGATCATATGCAACATTCCTATTATAAAAAAACTGGTGAGCTGCAGTGAAGAATTGTATTTCTCTACTATGAAATATAAAACACTGAAGATGTTTTCTAAGAATGAATCCTAAAGACCCCTCTTTTGCCGTTCAGTTTCAGAGGACTTTTTTTGAAAAATCATCAGGCCCCTACAGTCTGAAAGTCCGAAGGTCAAATACGAAATCCTGCCAAAGACTAGATTCTCCGCTGTGATCTACCCAACGCTTGATATCTGTTACAATCCATGACTAGACTTCTCTCCTGGAATATTGCATCACAATTCAGATTTAGTTTTCTTAGCGTTTGTCCCACTTGGTGGTGAGGTCCACTCTTGTATAAGACTTCAGACTAGAGATGGGCACGAATTTAAAAAATGGCATTTCGTTTGTTGTTTAGGGGGTCCGTTTCGGTTCGTTTCCATTTTTCGGGAATTTTTGCAAAAAAAATGTTTTCGTTTGTTTCGTTGCCATTTCGTTACCATTTATTTCAATTTTTTGTGATTTATTTTAGCATTTAAAGCAGATCACTTGTATTGCCGTAACGAAAACGAAACGCATGACAAAATTTCCGGCGTTTCTGTTCGTTTCGTTTCATTTTAGAGACAAAATTTGTTTGTCATTTCGTTGCGTAATGAAACAAAAAACGAAAACAAACGATTTTTTTTCCGTTTCGTGCCCATCTCTACTTCAGACATTCGTTACAATGAAATGGTAAAGGTCAGGAAAGCTGGCAAGTCTCTGAATCCAAATTTATGAGTCTGAGTACCAAACTCAACACCCTATTGAAAACAAGTTTTTTAGAGAAAAAGGGAGGTAATGGGTGGGGCTTGAGCTGAGTCACCAATGTGACTTAAGCCCAAAATGACAGCAAATCCTGTGACTTGAGTTGCCACTCCTGGGTAAAGTTTTTCGGGACTGCATCATTTGAGGCTGCAGGTGCTTATTGAGGAAGGATTACACGTTTAAAGGTACCCTCAGAGACAGAGAAAACTGGCATTTTAGAAGGAAGGTGAGGTGGAAGACTCCATTTGCTGTCTTGAAACTCCCATGCAGTGGCAAAATTCCAGGAAAGCTATACCAAACCGCCACCGGCTTCAAGCTGATCCTTTAATCCTTTGTTTGAGCTGTGCCTTAGCTGTGCCCCTCTTTAGATGTCTACCTTGGAAAATGCAAATCAAACAAGACACAAATCAAACAAGTCAAACAGTGTCTTTTTCACCAAGTCACTGACTTTTTAAAGGCTATAAAAACAGGTCCGAAATCCAGGAGAAAGAGTTTTCAATCATGCTGCTCTTAGTGGCTTTCGCACCAGACTGAAAGGTGCAGAAACATAAAACCGCTAGCCCCATCCTGATTTGAATGATCTGGCTGCACCAACTTCCTCCTCTTTACAATCTGAATGACATCACGATACTAACACGCTCAGAGAAAAGTAGTTTCTCCCTGTCTGAAGTTTCCTCCTGAGATTGCACCTTGCTCCTCAAGAGGAGGAATCTTTGCGAGAGAACTCGGTGCAAATCTCTTCCTGCCCTGGTTTCTCTTGCCACGGCCCTCCGTCCCAGGAATCTGCCAACCGAGAGCAAACTTTCAAAGAGGCCGTGCCATAGATTCCAGACAGATGTGCTGGTGCTGATTTGGAGAACACCCAACCACCACGTCATCAGAAATAAAATAAGAGAGAATGAGGAGCCAGGATGAGTCTCTTTCACCCCCTGAAGGCACTGCATGACTCGTAAGAAAAGAGACCGTTCAAGTTTTAACTCCTCTCTATGAGGCTGTGCTTAAATGTGGAACGTATTTGTCTCTACAGTGGTACCTTGCATAAAGGAATTAATTCGTTCCAAATGAAATTACAGTGGACCCTCATATATCAAATGGTTTGTATAACATAAAATCTGTACAACATAAAAAATTCTGGAGATAGGCAATTCTGTTAAGCAAATTTCTCCTATGGGGTGAATTCATACAACATAAAAATGGTCACGATTAGGGATTACTCTGTTTTCAATGCATTCCTATGGGAAATTTGTATAAAGGAAAATTTGCTTAACATAATTTCATTTGGAACAATTTAATTCCTTTATACAAGGTACCCACTGTATGTTAAGCAAATTTTCCTTTATACAAATTTCCCATAAGAATGCATTGAAAACTGATTCATCCCTAACCACGACCATTTTTAAGTTGTATGGATTTGCCCCAGAGGCAATTCTCTTAAGCAAATTTCCCCTATCTCTGGAATTTTTTATGCTGTACAGATTTTATGTTATACAAACAATTTGTTATACGAGGGTCCACTATATATACTTGTATGGGCAAGTAGGAGTTTGATTAGGATATGTAAATGTTTAATCTATAAATATTAAAATCAATCAATTAATGTGTAAATATTAAAATCACATCTCTACTTGGGCATGCAACTCGCCAAGTCCCACTTTCTCTGGCTACTCAGGGCAGTGGTGAGTATAAAGTAGGAGATTAGGAGGGCCACCTTGAGTTTATTGGAAGAAAGTTTGAATATACCTGTAACAAATACATGAGTGCCCAAACTGCGACTGAAAATCCACTTATTTTTCACTGAGTGCCAATATGGCAATTTAGTCAGAATACAGTCATACCCCAGCTTAAAAATACTTTGGGTTAAAAATGCACAGGGGAGGGAGGAGAAGCGCTGGCGAAGTCCCCCCTCCCCCCCGCTAGAGGATCATCACCCTGGTGGCATGTGGGGGGAGAAGTGACAGCAGAGTCCCCCATTCCCCCCTCCCCAGCGAGAGGATGATCGCTGCAGTGCATCGGGTGGAGAAGAGGCAGCGGAATCACCGGTTTCCCCCCTTCCCCGAGCGAAGGGGAGAAGGCTGCTTCACGTCCTTCCTCAAGACAAGGTGAACTTGCCTCCGTGTTGAAATCGGATCAAGAAGCGGATTGAAAAGATTCCCGAGCTCCAGGACGGGAATCTCTCACCCCGCTTGGAGCGCAGTTCAGGGGGCGTGGTCAGGGTAAATTCGAATTGACCCCACAAGGACGTGAGGTTCCGTTCCTTTGAACTCAGATTGACCCCGCAAGGACGTGAGGTTCCGTTCCTTTGAACTCAGATTGACCCCACAAGGACGTGAGGTTCCGTTCCTTTGAACTCGGATTGACCCCACAAAGACG
>JAHTLZ010000127.1:2118883-2133291 GCA_023846285.1 Phrynocephalus versicolor | reverse complement strand
CCTTTGAACTCGGATTGACCCCACAAAGACGTGAGGTTCCGTTCCTTCGAACCGGTCTGAAGTATCAGTTGGCACCGTGCAAGCATCCTCGGTGGTGCCACGCCAAATTCAAAAAGGATCAAGAAGCCTTCCTCCTCCCCTTCGCTCAGGAAAGGGGAGGAGGAGGAAGGGTGTTTGACCTTTTTGAATTTGGTGTGGGGCGATCGCTGCTTGTTTCAGTGGCTCAAAGGCAGTTTGAAACCCCTCCCTCTGGCTTACGCGCCTGATTTGGGGCGGGGGGGGGACTCCCATTCAAACTCCCTCCTCCCCCTCCTCTTCCCCCTCTTCCCTGCCTTACTCCTGGTCCCCTGCCTTGTCCTCTTCCCCTCCCTGCTTCTTCCCTACTTCTGTTCCTCCACAAATTCTTCATGGCTGGAGGGGGAAGTAGGGGGGGGCAGGGGGCATGTCGCATGCCAGGCAAAAGCTCTCCGAGCACCACCTTTGGCACCCGCGCCATAGGTTCGCCATCCCTGAAATAGATAATAAATGAACCAACTTCTGAAGTTGACACTATGGGCATGCATGCAAACAAGCAACTCGGTGGACTATAATCTAACTGTGGACCAGATGTTGGGAGTTCAATTCCCACTGTGCATCCTATCAGACCTAGCCTGTGAAGCCTTGGGTAAGCTGCACAGTCCCTGGGCAACCCTCAGAAGAAGGAAATGGTAAACCACTTCTGAGTACTCTCTACCTAGAAAAGGACCCCAAAGAGCTTACAACAGTCATGTACAAACTTTGGCTGTCCTGTTGTTTTGGACCACAACTCCCAGAATTCCAAGTCTGTATTTCCAATGGCAAAGGGCTGTGGGGGAGGGATGAAGTTTGGACATGCCCGGCTTACAACATTAATGACTGATGAAGAGATGGTCCCTGAAGATCTTCTGAGTGCTGAACTGAACTGAAAACTTGGCTCATTGGTGGAAGTAAAGCATAATTGAGAGGCATGATCAAAATTGCAAGCTAAAGCTAATAGCTGTGTAATTTTCCATTGTATAATCTCTGAGAGACTATGATATAGTAGGCAGTTTTTCCACTGCTATTTGAACACAGTATTTCAGGTCATTTATTATTAATAAATTTGCTCAATTTGTTACGTAACATAGTTTTCTCATCTATAAGATGCCCCTCATATATAAGAAAACCCCCACTTTTCAAACCCAAAACTACAGTTTTGCAATCACACGGTTGTCCCCTCGGCTTACTTCCACGTATAAGATGACCCTCAGTTTTCAGTCTAACATTTTTAAGACAAAAATATATAATCTTATACACAGAAAAATACTGTATTTTCTCAGTTTTGTAAACCGCCCAGAGTAGCCGTGCAGCTAGATGGAGAGGTATATAAATTGAATAAATAGATAAACAAATAAATAAAAGACAATATGCAAAGCTAAAAAGATCAAGCCCGTGCCACAATAAAAATGGTAATCAAAGGCGACACTAAAAACATCTTCAAACAGTAACAGAGAAAACGTGTTCAAAGTAGTAAAATACAACAATCCATTAAAAAAACCAACCAACCCCTCAGGCTATTCATCACTAAGGGAAAGTTTGCCTGAAGAGAACATTCCAGAAGGACAGCCGAGACGGAGCCAACCTGCTCTCTTCTGGGAGGGCATTCCATAGTTTGGGAGCAACCACAGAGAAGGACCCCCTCCTATTTCCCTACTCAATGCACCTCTGAAAGTAGTGAAATGAAGGCCTCCCCTGATGTTCTTAACATCCAGACAGGCTCATCAAGAGAGAAGCGGCCCTTGAGATCGCTTGGGAGCCAACCATTTAGGGTTGTCTATGGTTGGAACCAACATTTGAATTGTGCCTGGAAATGGTTCCGCGGCCAGTGGAGAAGACGTACCAAAAAGGGTTACGTACTCCCTGCAACCAGCCCCCCCCCAGTTGGCAATCTGGCCGCCATGATTTGGAGCCGCTGAAGTTTTCCTGACACTTTCCAAAAGCAGCTCCATGGAGAGTTATGTTAACAGAACAGAATTAATGCCACACAATTGTTCAGTTAGATAACCAGTGTGGTGTAGTGGACAGAGTGATGGACTAGGACAGGGGTATCCAAACTTTAGTCCCCCAGATGTTTTGGACCACAACTCCCAGAATTCCAAGCCTGTATTGCCAATGACAAAGGATTGTGGGAGTTGTGGTCCAGAACATCTGGAGGACTGAAGTTTGGACACCACTTGACTAGAACACAGGAGGTTGGGTTTAAATCCCTGCTCCAGTCAGGGAAGCTCACTGGGATGGAGGTGGAATTCATAAAACTAGTATTTAAATATCCCATTTTCCTTGTAAACTCCACTAGAGTCACTATAAGTCAGTTCTGTCTTGACAGCAAAGCAAAGCAAAGTGTTCTGATTATATACCACCCGATACCACTACAAGTAGTCTCTAGGCAGTTTACAATTTAATTACAGTGAGTAAGCAGGATATACATTGCCCCCCCTGCAAGCTGGGTACTCATTTTACTGACCTTGGAAGGATGGAAGGCTGAGTAAACCTTGAGCCTGCTACCTGGGATTGAACCCCAGGTTGTGAGCACAGTTTTACCTGCAGTACAGGCATGTAACCACTGCGCCAGGACAGCCTGAGCTATGAAAAGTTTGGCTTTCTTAATTTTTCCACACTAAGCTGCTTTTAGAATCAAAAAGAATAGGCCAGATTGTTGGGAGCGTTTTTCCTTTGGTCAGCTGCCATCCCCGTTTTGAAAGAAGAACGGGGAAATAAATATCCTTGTAGAGGGCAAAAGTACTATCATTTTGTTCATTGTGATCTTTCTGAAAATGGAAGTGGGTGTTTTGAAGATTTACAGCAGGCCTGCCCAAAGTCCGGCCCGGGGGTGGGCGGGCTAAATCCGGCCCGCCAGGCCATTCTGAGTGGCCCGCGGCTGGCTGGACCGCCCCTCCCTCCCCCTCCTTCACCCCATGCTTTTTTAAAAGAAACTGGGTGGGACTTGCAGTGGTTGGGGAGCAACCGGCCCCTGACACATTCTCAGCCACCAAATCTGGCCCTCCTTACAAAAAGTTTGGGCACCCCTGATTTATAGTAACTATTCTGTTAGGCTTAAGTCATATGATTGGTGACTCTGTTATTTGTCATCATTAAAGCCAGTGTGACTTGGCACCCAGGTTCTCATGGTATGGCCACAAGAAATATTTTAATGTCATACACATCTTATTTATATCTGTTCAACCTTTCTTCAAATGAATTCAAGGCAATTTATAGGAAATGTTTCCATTTTCTCATTCACAACATCACTGTAGAGGTACTGTAGGTTAGGCTAAGATTATGACTGTCAAAGGTCGTTGCAAGCTTTGGGGATAAGTCGGAATTGGAAACCAGAACATACACACACCCTCTTAATCTAGGACCCAATTCACTCACTACATTTGCTCAATCAGAAGACCAACATACAACGTTTTAGGGGGAAAATGTTTGGTCTTTATAGAGGCAAAACCCAGAATAATCTTGACTCTATTAGTATTGTTTTGTAAGCATTTGGGGCAATCTCCTCATGGTTTCCATTATACACTTGGTCAAAAAGACCCTTGAATAACTTTTTCTGTTGAAGCAAGACTCTGTGGGAACATGGATTTGATTTTTAAAATGCAGTGATTATTTTTATTCCCCCCCTTTTGTCTGAAGAGTACACCTTGAATCACAGAAAGAAAAGAACGACAAAACAATTAAAATATAAATCATAACATAATCAGTGAAAGAAAGCAACTAGAAAAGCCACAATGAATAAAGCCAGGCCACAAAGCTGATTAAAATCAAAGAATGTGTAATAGCAAAAATACACATAGACTAAAGGTACATTGAAACTAACTTAAGTTTTCAAAAAGCACATAAAAGACTAGAAGGGGGGGTTGGGTGGAGAGACCTGCCAGGTGTCAACAAAAAGACTATTCAACTGTCAAGATACCTGATACAGGTAAAGGCAAGTACCTATGGTACACCGAAAATATATGATACCCAACGGCATTTCCCCTCTATTTAATACACTGTAAGGGTCCGTTGATGATCTCTGCAGCTATCTTACCACTTTCTATTCCTCCTTCTTTTATGTCTACGGTCTTCAGTTCCTTCTCAATCTTTTCCACTTTTTTCTTATTGATTCTTGACTTCCCCTCTGAGGACGGCTCATCCGTACTCTACTCGCATACACATCCGTAACTGGCTGGATAGTTCAGTGATTTAGGTAACTGGGTGTGGAACCAGAGGCTGAGAGTTCTCCATACACATATAGGGAAATGCAGGGACTCACTCTTTCTTCTTCCAGAAGTATGATACCATAGATGTCAGGATTCAAGCTATATATTTCACCCTGGAAATCTCCACAGCTTAGCCTAACCACAGAAGACTGGCCGTGTTTCTCTTGGTGGGAAATGGGAAATGAGGAACCTTGCAGATCACCAGGAATGTACTTTCTCCTTCCCATCTCTTGGTACAGATACGGAGACTGTCGCCCCATCTTAACTTCTTTGAGGTCCTAACAAATGATTGATTTGACACCATCCTTCCACAGAAGGCAGTCATATTCTCCAGTCTGTCCATAATCTCCGACCCATGTTGGAAACCCAGGCCCGTTCTGTGCCCAAACATATTTGAGCCGCCAATCTCCTGCTAGAGCGTGAACACCACCAGTAACATCCCTCTAGCGGACACTGAAATGATACGTCTGTCCTTGTACAGTAATAACCTAGGCATGAGACAACTTTTGGTTACGTCACTCAGCTCTCAAATGGAACCACAAAGGGACACGGCTTAAGGGCGCTCACAAAACCTCCCAAACTAAATTCGGCAGCTAATTGTCAGCCGGCCCTCATACAGAGCAGTTAATATTTTGGCCCCCGTCATCGGGAGGCTACGGTTGTATAAGCAAACGGGGCCACTTAAAAATAGAGCCCAGCTTGACTGGTTAGACTGGTTGCCCATGACGTCAAGCGGGCCCCGCCCTGGCTGCCAGAATTTCACTGAAAGACACTGGCCTGGTGTACCCATGGCCTCTTGCATCACTCCGCTCCCAGCGCTTAGCCCTCTCAGACAATGAGCACCAGCAGAGACCACAAGAGTGACCTCAAATAATATCTCAGGGCATCCTCCAGGGTACATCCATGCCGTTCTGCAGAGTTGTGGGGCAGTTTTCACAGCAACACATTTTGAAACCTTCACATTGTGACTCAACCGGTTCCATTTCAACCAGTTCTTTCCCGCAAAGAATTTTTTTTTAAAAAGCCCAGGAGAACAATTGACCTTTTTGATAAATTACAGCAGCCACTTTCTCTGCGTGAAAGGTCTTTTCTTCCTTTTAAAGCTACACCACAGGCAAACTTTCAGTACACATATCTTTGACCAACAGGGACACACAACCAAACGTAGGTCTCTTTCTGTCAGGAAAACATATGTCCTTTTGAGGTAAGACCCATAAAACTGCCTCCTTCATACCATATATATGTACCCTAATATATACAGTAGGACCCCTGTATCCACTGATTCATTATACACGGATTCAGTTATCAACAGGTGTCAGAGGAAAAAAAATAAATAAAAAATGCAGCAGCCGCAAAGCAAGCAACTGTCACAAACAGCAGCTGTAAAGCAAGCTACTGTTGCAAAAAAGGAGCTGTAAAGCAAGCTACTGTCACAAAACAGCAGTTTTGGAGGTTTGGGGGGCGTTCTCTCTTATCCACGGTTTTCATTATCAACAGGAAGGCCTGGAACCAATCCGCAGCGGATAACTGGGTCCTACTGTACTAGAGATACAGTATATGAGGAGATATGAATCTGGATCTGTGTTGAGCCATGGGAACTCACTGGGTTGTGTGTGTGTGTCACTGGTAAAGTCACCCCTGAAACCTCTCATATACCTTGGAAACCCTGCTAGGGTCACCATATATTGGACCTGTCTTAATGGCAGACTACATGTTCAATCTATATACGTTAATAGCAAACTCCTTTACTGAGAGTGGGTCCTTAAGAAGCCAACATGGCGCCACTGAGGCACAAGCAGGTGATAGCAACCAGTTGAGGGGAATCCTAAGCGCTTCAAAAGTATAAAGGACCCTACAGAAAAGTATACTGAAAGCAGGGGAACCCAAAATACCCCAATGAAATTGTGTTCAGAGGTCACAGGATTTTGGTTTGTGAGAGGTAGCCGTGTTAGTCTTTGCAAGAATTCCAGGCAAAAATCAAAGAACAAAACAAAACAAAAGACCAAAAGACATGTGGCACCTTAAAGACTATTATATTGTAATGTAAGCTAACTATTATATTGTAATGTAAGCTTTTGTGGACACGTCCACTTCTTCAGACATACAGTGGTACCTTATATAAAGGAATTAATTAGTTCCAAATGAAATTCTGTTAAGCAAATTTTCCTTTGTACAAATTTCCCATAGGAATGCATTGAAAACAGATTAATCCCTAATCGCAACCATTTTTCTGTTGTACAGATTCGCCCCATAGGCGATTCTGTTAAGTGATTTTCTCCTATCTCCAGAAATGTTTTCCTTTAAGCAGATTTACTGTTAAACAAACTGCTTGTTATATGAGGGTCCACTGTATAACATATAGCAGACATATAGCATCTGCTACTATATATCTGAAGAAGTGGACATGTCCACGAAAGCTTACATTAAAATATAATAGTTAGAATTTTGATTGTCAGGGCAGAAAACTGGGGGTAGTGGTAGAATCTGGTGCCTGGAAGCAAGCAGGTGGCAAATCACCACTGAACAGGGGCATACCACACACTGCAACAACTGGTTACAAATTGTTTCAGCCAACTTGAACCAGCATGGAATGGCTGGCAGATTAATCTCCATCTTTACGGATACAGGGAGCAAATTTCTAACAAGAGACGTCAGAACTCAGGTCTATCAGGGAAAATATGTGTATCCTCTAATCTCAGGCATGCAGAGTGCCTTTGAACAGTCTGTAGCAAGAGAAATACATTCTGAAAATGCTCAGGGGCCCTCTTTCTTTCCCATATTCCACGCCACAAGGCTGGCACTGAAAACGCCTGTGTTTGCACCTTCTTGGAGTGACCACCAATACATGAGTGAGGTACATCCTGCATTTTATTCCTTTACTATGTTTAATTATGGCGGTGTCTAAAGAGGTTTACTAGAGGTTGGTTCCAAGACTGAATGCAGGTACAACAATGAAGGATTTACACACTTCTCACTTATGCAAACATTCACCTGCCCACATCTGCAAAAAGCACACCCATGCCCACCGTCCCCAAGTGCTGGGCTTCAAACCTCTTCTCTCGAGGGTGTCTTGTTACAAAGAGTTTCGGGTTGGTTGGAAGACAGATAACAAGAGTTTCACACAAACCAGTCTCAGGCTGCAACTTCAGCACTGTCTACGTTAAGCTCTTTTGCCAAAAAAAAAAAAAAAAAAAGGTTATATATGCTCCTTTGCTCTTGGGTTATATTTCCTTACCAGAATAGAAAGAAGTACAGTACTACCAGTACTGCTACCACCAGCTGCTATACCTGATTAAAATCTAGTGTGACTAGAACTCACTGCATCTTCAAGTGTATGAGATCTCACATCTGCTACTGCTAAAGAACAGTACATCTGAGCATTCACAGACTGCTATTTTGCTGTAGTATAACAAAAACCAGTTCCCCCACACATCTATAAATTGGTGCCCAATGTTCTAGCTCAGTGGTGGCAAACCTTCGGCACTCCAGATGTTTTGGACCACAACTTCCACAGTCCTTTGTCATTGGCAATACAGGCTTGGAATTCTGGGAGTTGTGGTCCAAAACATCTGGAGTGCTGAAGGTTCGCCACCATTGTTCAACCTGAGTGTCCAGCTAACCTAAGTTTTCTGCCCTGACAATCAAAATTCTAACTATTATATTTTAATGTAAGCTTTCGTGGACACGTCCACTTCTTCAGACATATAGTAGCAGAATGCTATATGTCTGCTATATGGTATACAGTGGACCCTCGTATAACAAGCAGTTTGTTAGACAGAAAATCCGCTTAAAGGAAAACATTTCTGGAGATACGAGAAAATCTCTTGTACTTACAGGAGACCCACTGGGTTGAGGAACCAGAGGTACAGAATTAGATTCCCCACTGGGTCTCCTGTAAGTACAGCCAACCTGTGTGGGTTTGGGCAAGCTGCACAACCCCAGGGTGACCCCAGAAGAAGGAAGTGCTAAACCTCTTCTGAAAAGAAAAAAAGTAAGTCAGAATTGACTCGACATGTTCTAAGAACATGCAGTGTTCAAAGAAGCTTCTCAATCATTAATGAATTTCATCTGAATTGTACTTTTTTCAGAGAGATTGTTTAGGTGCAAATCTAAGAATGTATTTATTTATTTATTTGTTTGTTTATTTATTAATTTTTAAAGCTTATATACCACCCGTGTTCTGGAAGGAACTCCAGGCGGTTCACAACAAAAGAAAACAGACAATAAACCGTGTTATGTACTACATCATGATAAAAACAATAAGATTGGTTTAAAACATAAAAAAAATCCGCGGGAATTCCCAGAGGAACAAGTAGTTGCAAGCCTCACTCCAATGTCCTTTCTTTCATTGAGTACTTGAGACGCCCCCTTCCCTATTCTGTCCATGTTTTCTCAGCACTCAAAGACCTTTGTCCTCTAGGAATGTCACACACAGCCCACCCTCCCCTACTTATATACACAGGATTGCTTTCAGGAAGAGGAAGACTGACCAGGATGTGTTTGCTTTCTCAATTGAAAAGACGCCAGACCACCCATCACAACTCCACCCAACTCTCACATGACCTCTACCGCAACCGCACTGCAAATCAACAACATGATTAAAACCTCTATCCTACTGTTCACTTGCTACCTAGCAGGAGATTTATACTGTATATTCCATGACAGCTGATTTCCAAATAGTCCTTTTTTTTTTGTAAGAGAACTGAGTTCCTCCCAGGAGCATCTGAGTGCAATACAAAGCACACATCCACAGGACATGGTGTTTGATGTACAGGTGTTGAGATTTCCTTTAAGTAGCTCCAGGCAGCCAAGGGATAGCCAAAGTAGTGACGGAGGAAGCTTCCAGATGTGTGAATCCCAGCAGCACTGTCTTTAAGAAGTCAACTC
This sequence comes from Phrynocephalus versicolor, assembly GCA_023846285.1. Taxonomy (NCBI): domain Eukaryota; kingdom Metazoa; phylum Chordata; class Lepidosauria; order Squamata; family Agamidae; genus Phrynocephalus; species Phrynocephalus versicolor. The sequence goes on along the minus strand of JAHTLZ010000127.1, from coordinate 2,124,142 downwards.
CTGGCTAAATGTGTATTGGTCAACAATGAATCACTACATTTTTCCTCTCCAGATACCATGACAAACCCACATATTATGTTACCCCCGTCCCCAGGCGCAGGTAGGTAAACACAAGGTGACCCAGCTTTTGGGCTGCCTCTAACAAAGTCTGCTTTGCCTCCAACAGGGCTGCTGGACTCCAAAAGTTCCCTCTAATTGGAGATTTAAAACCTTAAGACCATCGATTTGCCCAACACAGCCATGCAGACATTCTCAGCAGATGGAAAAGCCCCAAGGGTTGCTAATTAAACTCCTTGATCCTGACTTTGATACCTCACCGCCTTCTGTTCTCAATGGCCGGGGAGGAGTTGGGGAAAATGCCAGCAGGCAAAAAACCAGTGGGGTGTGGATGTGGCAAAAAAGAAAAATACAGTGCCTAGGATCCTATTAGCCCAGAGTGGAAAGGAGAAAGATGCATATTGTATTGTTGATTTTAATCCTGTTGTAAACCACCCAGAGTTCCGCTGGAAGATGGGCGGTATAGAAATAAAATAAAATAAAATAAAATAAAATAAAATAATTAAATAAATATGGTCATGGCCCTGTCTAGATAGGAAAAATGCTTCCCCCCACCCTCCCCTAAGGACTGCAGCTCCCAGAATCCTCTAGCCAACGTGGGAACTGTAGTCCAACCAAGGAAACGCTCCCAGCTCATGGCACGCCGTTGAGGATCAGAACAGAAAACAAGTATATTAGCGGAGTCGCCCTGGACTACTCACCCCCGCTGGCCAAAACCAGACCGAAAGCGAGCCCAAGGGGCTGGAGTGGTAGCCTCCTCATGGCGTGGCTAGTGGCTACCGACCGGGATGTTCCCTTTGCCTTCCGTCCCGTTGGCTCGTCTCTGATCCCGGAGAGGTGGCGTCGGGGCTGCTGCTGCAGGTGAACTGAGGGAGGGAGGCGGCGCTCGGGGCTCTCTACTACCTGGTAATGCCCGGGGATGACGGACAAGTGGCCCGACCTGTTGGGGCCGGGCTGGGCCGCCCGCCAGAGCCAATCAGCTGCTCCCTCGCACCTGGCCGTGGGCGGGCTCTTGGGCTCACCTGTCGCCGGCTGTGCTCAGCCAGCGCGGCCCGCTCCACCCCTTCCTCGCGACGCTTTCTAGGCACCTGCAAGGCCTAGAAACCCTGTGGGGTTTTTAGTTTTAAACCCACCCACCCCCTGCCTTAGAGGGAAGAGGGGGAAATCCCAGGACTGGGAAGAGGGATTGAGGGAGGGGGAAGAAGCCAGCCCACCTTGAGAGGGCAGCTGAAGGCCCTCAGGTGGGATTTTTAAAAAGTCCAAGGTTGGGGAAGGGTCTCCAACCCTGGAGGGAGATGTGCAAATAAGGGTTTTTGACTTCTATTTTGTTTTGTTTCTTTGCAACTAAAGGGAGAGGGAAAATTTCCTTCAGCCTGAAAGGTCTCTGTTATTTATTAGCATTGCTTGGGTATTTTATTTATCTTATTACTTATTTTGAATATTTGTACCCCACCTCTCTCCTTGGAAAAGGACCCAAGGTGGCTTACAAGAATGAGGGACAATAGACAGTCTAGAACATTGTTGGTGAACCTATGGCACAGGTGCCAAAGGTGGCACTCGAAGCCCTTTTTGTGGGCACCCAACATCGCCCCTTCACAGCCACCTGTATTCAGGTTAAATGGCTGTATTGGCCGTTTGTGAAAAATTAGTGAGTTTTGAATCACAATTTGGGCACACGGTCTCTAAAAGGTTCACCATCACTGGTTTCTAGAACATTTAAGGCATATTCAGGTTAAAAACAGGGAATTTGAAGAGGCTTCTTAGAACATTTTTTTAAAAGGTAACATTAGGTATACAAAGAGTATGCAAAAAGAAAAGAAAAATCAATTTTGAGGGGTGAAGAGCAACATAGAGAACACTTGTGTTCCTATAAAATGAGTCAATGCAAGCATGTATGGTAATCCATATAAAGTTACATAGTAGGAAGTCCCTCATTCAGGGAAAGCTTGCCTGAAGAGGGAGGTCTTTGCCTGCTTCGGGAAAGACAGCAGAGACGGGGCAGTCCTGGCCTCTAGTGGGAGGGAGTTCCAGAGTCTGGGAATGGCAACAGAGAAGGCCCTTTCATGTGTTTTTTTGAGATGCACTTGTGAAGGTGACGGGATGGGGAGAAAGGCCACTCCTGCTGACCTTAGCACCTGAGCCAGTTCATACTGCGATATTTGATCTTTCCTCTTTTTTTGGGGGGGGGGGGGAAGGGTGGGGTAAAACCCCCGGGCAAACCCCCCCCCCCAGCATCCTCAGGGTCCGTCATGCTATAGATGTGATGACAAACCTTTTAGAGAGTGAGTGCCCAAACTGTAACTCAAAACCCACTAATTTTTCACAAAGTATTGATACTGCCATTTAACCTGAATACCAGTGGCTGTGAAGGGGCGATGTCAGGTGCCCACAGGAAGAGCTCCGAGTGCCACCTTTGGCACCCGTGCCATAGGTTCACCAACACTACTATAGACTTACCCTGGTATAGTAAAGAGCACTTTTCTTTTCAAGTGGTGCCATGGGGATTCTGGGAACCATAGTTCCCAAAAGGAAACAGCTGAGTTCTGTTTACTTGATCTACGCTTCTTGTCCTTCAAGATGCTTAAGGTATGGGACAGGGTCCTTTTCCTTTAGCCTCACAACAACCCTTTGGAGTAAGATAGGTGGAGAGAGAATGAACAACAGATGTGTTGTGGTCCTGGGCTTCATTTTAATAATTTTTCCTTAATGTACTTTTTTATTTAGAAGGCTATAGTATAGAGGGACAAATATTGGGGGAAAGGAAGTAGTGGATGGACCTTGTGGATTTATTGAGGTCCTCTTGGCTGTGGGACCCAAGTTTTAACCTTAGTAAATTTAATATAATTTTCTGGATATAAATTATAAAAGTAATTGGACTTGCTTGGGCTCAAGGTAGTATTTATGTTAGATAGAACCCAATGTTGGCTCTAATTTATACAATTTATTTTTTAATTCACTTTTTCAAGTCTTTGTGAGTGGTACATTAGCATGAGAAATAAAGACGGGTTCAAGATGACCTACTGGATTTCAGGATGGCATTTGAGGTCTTTTTGGTTCTATGTCAATGTTAATTTACTTCTGCCTAATTCTGCTCAGGATTATGCCATTTCTCTGTCACAGAACTCTTAAGCAGGCAGGAGGAATCCTGTGAAAGTTAAATGTTTGCCTAATCCTGTGCTAGCGTAAGATAATTGATGTTTGTTTATATGCTTTTGCCTTTGCACTGCAGTCACCACTACCAAAGGTACATTTTGACTATGAAAACCGTTTTATAGTTTTTCTTTAGTCCATCATTCCTGAATCTGGTTGCTCTCTGATTGTTTTGGACTACAACTCTTTATACTGTCAATGTCAATAAGGATAGGATTTGTGATTCTAAAATTTGTGGATGGCAATAGAATGGAAAAAGCTACTTCAATATATCCTCACAAATTGCTGCTTTGAACTCATTTTCATGAGGGAAGAACTGAAGTTACCCATGTTTGCCTGTGAAATCATAATCCAGGTGGAAATTGAGTTCAGGCCTTTTGGATAGGCTGAGCACTCTGTTCCCTCTGTGTTACCCCGTTTTGCCAAACCCATTCTGACACATCTTTGTTTTTTGTGTATGTGTGTTACAGACTGGAGAACCAAGAAGAAAGCCATAGAAAAGGTGGGAATCACTAAAAAAAACACCAATGTTTGTTTCAATCATTTTCGAAAGGTATCTTGCTGTGTTTTAATCTGCATTCTTTTTGTTTTGAATTATCCAAGGCAATTTGAAAACATAAACATCTGATAAAAACAATGAGACACTGAAAATGAAAGGAAAAACAACGGCAAAAGTTTTAGAATCTAAGTTTAAAAGTTCTGTCTCGCCAGCCAGTGTGTGCTAACAGGATGCGGAGATACATAGAGATTGAGTTTCCTTACACTGTTGTTAAACCCTCTGTAGAGCTGTAATATTGCATGGCATCACATGTCATTTGCTTTGATTGTCTGCAGTGATATACTGTGATGGTATATAGGAACATCCGCTTCTGCGCCATTTACAGTTGTGCAACATCAGTGGATCTGTCATATTGATTCTGCATTTGTAAACACACTAACAGATAATTTGTTCCCCCATTGCATTGCCTACAACATCAAAGGGCTGAATATTGTCATGCATGTTATTATTCAGAGTTCCATTGAAGAGTGGGTTTACAATGCTGCCGGGGTGTTGTGAGGACAAAATGAACTTGACATGTTAATTGATGTTGTGTGCCCTGAAGTCACTTACAGCTTATGAGGACCCACTGAATTATTGCTATGTTCTATCAAGTTGCATGACCTATGGCAAACCTAATAGGGTTTTTCAAGCATGTGAAATATTTAAGGGATCTTACCATTGTCAGCCCTACTCCACCCCGCACCAGTGAGTGTCCTTCCTACTACCCAACACTGGATCTCTACTTATGCTAACATTTAAAGCCCTGAATGGTTTAGGTCAATGGTTCTCAACCTGTGGGTCCCCAGATGTTCCTGGACTACAACTCCCAGAAGTCTCCACCACTCGCTGTGCTGGAAGGGATTTCTGGGAGGTGCAGTCTAGGAACATCTGGGGACCCACAGGTTGAAAACCACTGGTATAGGTCCTTGCTACCTGTCTCAGCGCTTTTCTGCCAACACATCTACCCATCCCTTGTACTGGAATTTTGGATCTAGAGATCCCAAGAGAGGCCTGAAAATCTGAATCTCAAAACCAGCCATCCTCAGTGGTCGCTCCATCACTTTGGAACTCACTCCCACCGAATATATGTTAACCCCCTTCGTTCCATGGTGTCAGGAGACGTGTTAAGACCTGGCTTTTCTCACACTCTTTTTTTGGCCTTACCCTAGCGTTATCTTGTCCATCTATAGATCTCCTCTCCCCCATGTTCCCTTATTGTATTTAATTTTTCAAAAACATTTGAGCCTATATATTTTATCAGGCCCTTTATCCAGTATTTTAATGTTATTCTGTGATCTTTTTCGTCACCCATAGTAGTGGCTCTGCCACTAACTGGGAGGGAGGGAGGGAGGGATGGTTGTTAGTTAGTTAGTTAGTTAGTTAGTTAGTTAGTTAGTTAGTTAGTTAGTTAGGTAGGTAGGTAGGTAGGTAGGTAGGTAGGTAGGTAGGTAGGTAGGTAGGTAGGTAGGTAGGTAGGTAGGTAGGTAGGTAGGTAGGTAGGTAGGTAGGTA
>JAHTLZ010000127.1:2098424-2116942 GCA_023846285.1 Phrynocephalus versicolor | reverse complement strand
GTGTGTGTGTGTGTGTGTGTGTGTGTGTGTGTGTGTGTGTGTGTGTGTTGTGTTGTGTCGTTACAGTCATGGCCAACTCTTTGTGACCCCATGTCCATGGAGTTTTCTTGCCAGGAATATGGGAGTGGGTTGCCAGTTCCTACTCTAGTGAAATTGATTGCTGAATAGCAAATCTATCATTGCATAGATGACATTGGTACCATCTGTCTGCTCTGGTTGGGATGAGCAGTTGGATTTAGGCCAGAACCAAACAGGGGAAAGCTTGGGCCATCAGCCGCTTGCTTGAGATGAAAAGCAGATTAATTTTTGCCTAGGAGTCCTGACAACGGGGTGGGGTGGGAGAGAGATGGGGGACTCCAGTATGGATTGAATTGCTGGGTGGTGTCTCATAGCATACATTATGTTGTGACCTGTGTGATTATGAAGGGGCTGTCAGGACACATCTGATTTATAGCAACTCCGATGGGCTTTTAAAGGGATTGTGAGCTGCTTAAGTAATTGTAATATGGCTGCCCTTTATTGAGTTTCCAAAGCCAAAAAGGGATTCAGACCCAGGTCTTCTGAATTGTGGTCCATCACGCTACGCTGCCTCTTGTTTCAAGTTCTAGCATGAGGTGGTAATCCAAAATAAAGTGTTAAATTAATCCAAGCGGGAAAAGTTTGCTCTGCTCTTGGTTTCTCCCTTGGGGAATAAAAGGACAACAACGGATCATAGAAGGGAGCGTATTGGAGACATTGCATAACAATGAACCTTGGCACATTCATGCCGTCATCCAACATTTCAGGCTATCTTCTCACCCTCAGCAACTAGTTGACTAGGAAGCTACTAAGTGGGAGGAAACAGGAGGTCATAGAAGTGGCCTCCAGACGTCATGGAGGCCACTTCTATGGGATTGAACATTTCCTCTTCTGATATAGAAGCATTTATCTTCTTGCTAACATTCATACCCGTCAATCATTGTGTATCGAAATATACAACTTTAAGACTACACTCAGACATATACTGAGAGAAGTTGTTTTATTTAAATATAAAGAACTCAAAAAGGATATCTATGTAAAATATGCATCATTGCATGTTTTCAGTGGGAAGCCAGCCATTCGTCTTCTTTTCCAAGTTTCTCAGTAGCTACGGTAGGTGAAGATTCCTCTAGCTGCCCACCACTGAATAATACCTGAGGTGAAAAGGCCTTCCATAATTGTACTGGTATTTATCAATGCATCCATCCATTAGTCTTCCTTCAATCTACCACCTTGCTACCTTCTTAGGGCAGTTTATGAAACATTGAAAAAATGGGGGGGGGGGATAAATACATTTTCAAAACTAACTGGTGTATTTTAATATTAGCTATCCACGATTAGAGTCCACTTCCTCAGATGCTTGTAGTTTGTAATCTATGAAAGATTATATTTATATAAATCTGTTAATCTGAACAATGCCAAAATATTATCTTGTAGTAGTAGTAGTAGTAGTAGTAGTAGTAGTAGTAGAAGAAGAAGAAGAAGAAGAAGAAACTTAACAGAGCTATTTCTTTGAAAATCATGAAGGGTAATTAGCTTATTATATATAACTACTGTAGTAACATTTTTTCTCTCCAGTGTGTAACATTTTTTAAAGGTAGAAAGATTATGGGATTAGAATAGCTTGTACTTTCAGGCTTAAACTAGACTGTCTTGGTTTATTTATATATATCTCTCTGAATTTTCCTCATGTCTTTTATGATAAAAGAGATAGTTGAGTTGATCATGAGGCATAATGGAGCATAAGCTGATGCTTCCTCTACCTCTCGTGGCATAAGAGGCCAGGAAAGCTTTACATCTGAGGGTCATACAGGATATCAGTGACCAGTGAGTGCCAGTGCCAAAAGTGTATATATGGCATTGTCCATTCCCCCCCCCCCATCTCAGGGGTTGTTCAGTTTCCATGGCCAAATAACCATCTGTGAGCCCATGCTTGTGTCGGTGGATTTTAAAGTTTCTGATTTTCTGATCATAAAGACAAAAGCAATCCTGTGTACCGTCAAAGTCCCATTGCCTTCCTGCAAAATAATCCTGCCTGCTCGCTACTGTAAGGAATTACAGAAGAAAACGTCCCTGCCAGGGAAAGTTTTAAATAATAAAAGGGAGAGAGATGAAATAGAATGGCGGCAGCATCGTGTAGTTTAGGTGCTGCCTCTTTTACCAGGCTCTTGTACCTGACCTAATGCCATTTAACAGAGTGCTTTCCTTCCCACCCCTCAGTTTAAATTGTCTTTTTCGTGCTGCCGTTCAAGATCCTTGAACTGAACACATAAAAAGAGGAGAGCATTTCAATAGGTCTTTTCTTTCTCAAATCCATCTTCAACTGCTCTGCTTTCACAAAATCTTCCCCAAGCCTCCACAAAAGGGCTTACTTTACACTGCAAATGATGACTTTAATAGCTTTTCTCCTGACTTCCCACTACTCTAGATAGATGTTATTTTCCCTCTTCTATGAAATGGTTGCTGCCATGATAATCCTTTCTACTATCATCCAGACTTCTCTTTATCATTAGGCGCTTCAGCTCCATCCTGGCCCCGATGGGCACTAAATTTCCTGGGAAAATAGTATTCTCATTTTAAAGACAGGAGCTCAAAGTCAAACAGAGGAACAAGCTCCATCCCTCTCCCCAGCTTGATGGTCTGGAAAATATGCATTGTCACCTCCCAATGTTGGTTCCACCCTAAATTTAATACACCATGGAAGAACTGCTACAGGCCCCACGGAAGCTGCCTAGAGATGGGGCAAATCCCCATGTCATTATGGCAAAAGCCACTTGGATCTAATAGTGTACCTTTTTCTTTACTACCATTTTTATTACTTTGTCACCTTCCCCTTGCCCTTCTTACTTCAGAGCAGCAATTCTGCTTCTACTTTTATGAAATGATTGTCTTCAATGAGAAAATGGCCACCACTCTTGGAGAAGAAAGGTTTTCCACCTGTTTTCTCAGCCCACTCCTTTGCTTTGAAATTAATTAATCTGAGCTGGGGATTTACTTACCTTAATCTTCAATATTTATTGTTTTCTTAACGGATGTGTCAAAATCATATGTCGCAAATGGTCCATAGTGTTCTTTGAGGTATTCAAATCATCTTTCATGCCCACTTTGGCTCAAATTAAGCCCAAAATGTAGCTTTTTTTCTCTTCACAAGGTTGCAATCAGTGGTTTTGAGAAAATATTTTAGGACTGAATCTTTTTGTGTGCCAAGTGTACTTCTTATCCCATTTGATGTTTATAGCAGTTACATGCAGTGGAAAGAATATGACTTATATGCATGACTGCTCTTCAGCACTTAGTTGTTTCTTCTAAATACAGCCCATACTGAAAATACTAATTATTATTTTACATTGCATATTCCGCAGGAAGCTCAGGGCAACAGGTGCAAGTCTTTTATTTTATCCCCACAACAATTCTGCGAGGTAAATTAGGCTGCTAAGAGCGATAGGCCCAAAGCCATTCATTGGGCATCACCGCTGAAGTAGCCGTCAATCCCAGTCTGCCCACCTACAGCCTAATAGCAACCCTGAGATTTTACTTATGGGAAATGAATTTATCCCAGAAGCCCCTGAAAAGCTTCAACTAAGAGTACGGAGCCACAGACTGGGACAGGTCAAAATGCTCGCTGAGGGTGCCTGTCCCAACTTCTCCACATTTGTAGGTCTGCATGGAGAATCCCATGGCCAACGGGCCTAGGATGCAAATGCTGTGCAGGCCAGGTGAGGCTTATGGGACGGAAGCTGCGGCCCACCCCGCGACTTCTCATGCAAGAACAAGGACACACACAAGGATATTGTATCCCGTGCAGGCTGGAAAATTCAGTGGGCACACTCCCGCACACTGTGTTTTTGCATTAGAACATCCAAAGGCTAACCACCGGCACCGTTAGTTGATTCTGCTGGGAGTGGTGGTCTAAAGACCAGGCAGTCATAATATCCTGATTGATCCGGGACAAGTTTACCCATTTCTGTTCTTGATTGCGGCCAAGAATGACATTTTTCTCGAGGTGAAGGGTGGGTCAGCAGAAACTGGTTTTTCAAGCCTGGCTGCACAAAAGACAGCATGCCAGACGTACTTGCCAGAGGAATGTACCCAAAGGGAAAATAACTTTGGGTAATGATTACATCTGATTTTTCCCAGTTTGGTTGTTCATGTTATTACGCATACCTCCCCACTTTAAAAAGGTTAATAGGAAATTGGAAAAGGAGAGCGCAAAGTGTGCAGTGCTTTTGGTGATTTAAATTTTTCCCCAGCTAATTACCTGCCAGTAAGAGATTTGAGCTGATGATGTACATGAATTTCCCATTTGTCTTCTTTATAACATTCCAGCACCCTACTGGCAAACATTTGGCACTCCAGAGGTTTTGGACCACAACTCCTAGAATTCTGAGCTTAGACTATAAATGACAAAGGACTGTGGTCCAAAAATCAGGAGTACTGAAGGTTCACCGCCACTGCCCTCTGTGTGTGCGTGTTGTGTCGTTACAGTTGTGACTGACGGACTCTTCCTGACCCCATGTCCATGGAGTTTTCTGGGCAGGAATACTGGAGAGGTTTGTCAGTCCCTACTCCAGGCACCTACAACTACATTTCCCTTTATTTTCACTTTTCTCCATATTGTCTATGGTTTCATTTGACAGCAAACTAGAATGGGCTAAGTTACATAACTGACCTGTCTAACCAGAATTGGTTTCCTTCTGATACGTAATTTTTTTAAAACAAATCTAAAATTCAAAATATTTTGAAGGTTGTTTATCTCTACATCTGGCTTTCTTCCAAGAAACTGACTCTCTTCCTCATAAGCCACTGAGGGAGGCCAGTCTTAAGAGGTAACTGGGGCCATGTCACCTGGTAAGGTTCATGGCCAAGCAGGAATTTGAACACCGTCTATCTAATCTGAGCCAGCAATCCATCTGCTATGCAACACCAAGGCTTTCTTCCCACAGTAGCCTGCCTGTTATTCTCATCTCATCCTTGTGCAAACCAAAAGATGTGCCCTATCACCATCCTCCTTACTCAGCCTTTAATCACCAAGGGAGTTGGTGGAATGTACCAGTTAACACAGGACAGGTGACACTCTTTGCCTCTCATCCCTTACATAATTCCCAAACTGGCTTGGATTCTCAGACAGGAGGAAACTGCCTATTACAGAACAGAAATGGACTGCTGCAGATTAATATAATGGCCTTGAGCAAGTGGAGAGTTAATTGAGAATTTATCACAGCACCATTAAGTATCTTCCAAGAACAGAAGCTAGGCTTTATCCATTGTTGGACGTGACGTAGTTATTTCCAGAATTACTATGAGATGGCACACCCGATCAGAAAACGACATGAGAGCTATCAATACTGCTCAACAAAAGCCTAATTCAGCATGTCCTCTGCCTACCCCAGAGCTTTCCAAATGCCCTGCTCCAATCATCTGGAAGGGACACAAAGCATTTTAGCCTAGCCTAGTATGTTAAACAGAAAAATGTAATAAACTTGTCTGTGGGTTTCAAATTCTTGGCTGTGCTCAAATTCAGGCAGATTTCTTCTGTGCAGGCTCATTACTAATAAACCGCTCAAAATATAGCAGTTATCCCAAATCATGAAGCTACAAGGACAGAAGTCGGCCAAGATCAACAGGTATGCCAAGGTGATCAAGGTGTCTTGGTCACCCTTAGCACAATGCTAACTGGCAGGCAGACTAGCATGTCAGAAGTAAAAAATTCCAGCGGTCTTGACCTATCATATTTCATAAGTGGAAAGTGGAGGAAAGCAGAGAGGGTTCTGCCGTGGTTATGTCCAATATAACAAAGGCTGAAGATGATTTCTTTCCTCTCTAGACCATTCCTGTTCCGTGTCCATGTCATCGTAATAGTAGTGGTAGGCATTTTAGCTACCATAGTAGAACCCCCGTATCGACTGATTCAGTTATCCACAGTTGGCAGAGGAAAAAAAATTAAATAATTCAGCAGCCACAAAGCAAGCTATTGTCACAAACAGCATCTGTAAAGCAAGCTACTATCTCAAAACAGCAGTCATAAAGGAAGCTACTGTCAGGAAAAAGCAGCTTGGAGGTTGGTGGGCAGGTGTTCTCTCTTATCCACGGTTTTCGTTATCCATGGGAAGGTCTGGAACCAATCCCCAGCGAATACCAGGGTCCTACTATACTACCAATTTTTCTATTTCTTAAGTTAAGTGTTTTGTAATACTGAGTTGTTCATTTACATATATGTATTAAGCTCTGCTATCGGGAAATATCCCAACTACTGAGATCTGAGACTCCTTTTATCTTGGTTCAGTGCCACATTGCAAGTGAGGAAAGAAATTACTCTGTATTTTCATTTTCCTGAAACCATTTCTGCCAAAAGTAATTTTTCTACTGAATGTCCGTGACAGCATTCTCAAAAGTTAGCTGGGTTGGTGGTGTGAATTTTCTGTTTTGTTTTCTCCCACGACTCATTAGTGATCTGTGCTTTTGCTTAACAACTTGTGTTTGGTGTTTCGAGATTTGTTGTATAGAAGTGAAACCAGATTCATTTTCAGAATTCACCCCACTGTTCAAACATGACTAAAACATTCGTTTTAAATGTACGGGATTACTTTCAAGTACATTCAACAAAAAATTAACGTAAAAGAATACAAAGTTTGTACACAAAGCAACAAGGGATACACAAATTTAGGACAAAGTTAGACATACAAAATAAAAAAAGTTTATAAATTCACATGGTCTGGGATCCTATACAGGCTTAGTATGGTCTCTCACGGCGATCCTGTCTGTGGTCCCCTCTGTAAAAGAACAAGTTTTGGTTCAGTGCTCTGCAGCAATCTCCACAATTGGACAACAGTGAAAAATAGATATAGATACAGTACATAAACACATGGTAAAGGTGAATACCCCAAAGCCAAGAACCACAAATTCAGTCTCTATTTTTTTCCAAAGTGGAAATAAGTCTGTCTAATTTAACTTCTCCATTTGTACCACCTGAGCCTATTGTTGGGAGGAACACATACCTGGAATCCATTTTTCCTGGGCCGAAGTTGCCTCTGTCTCCACCTCTCCCACCTCGGAAACCACCTCGGTCGCCACCCCGGCCTCCACGGAAGCCACCTCGGTCAAAGCCTCCTCGGCCTCCACGCCGCTCTTCACCAAATCCTCCTCCTCCTATCAAGAACAACAGGTTCCAAGATTATGCGCTGTGCTGAAATGAAGGCATATTAGGAAAGGACATACAGCTCCTTCCTTCCCTATCTATGACCAGAAGGAAGCCTCCCTCATAGATCCAAATAGCTATTATTATAGTTATTTCATCTCAACTTGCTTCCCACAAACGACTTCTACTCACCCATATGTGGGCCCCCGGGGCCATCTGGTTTGGGTGCTTTGCACTGGTTGCACTCATTACGCCAAGAGAAGTTCATGTTCTCACATGTCCTACAACAAGATAATTGAGAAACAGGACAAGGGCTTGATTAAGAAAACTTAATGGCTAACTCTGCCAACCCGTTAAGAATTCCACTTCCATTCTACAACCCAAATCCTTAAGCAGGCGACTTACGGATTGGGGCATTTCCAATCCCCTGCTCGTTGCTGGCCACCTCCTCCACTGGGGAAGCCACCACCCCTGCTGCCTCCACTGGAACCACTGCTGCCGCCGCCGCCACCACCACCACCACCACCAAATCCACCACGGCCCATGGGTCCTCCTGAGGAAAAAAGTTAGCCACTGGTTAGATTTTAAAATCTGCTTCTTGAGCACGGATCAGGCACCACATCACACACATACAGTGGTACCCTGACTTAAGAGCAGCTTGACTTAAGAGTGGAAAACTGTTGGCATTTTAACTGCCACCTTGCACATTTTAGAGATGGTCTTGTTTGACTTACATTTTTTTTCCTTTTTTATTTTAAAAAATATTTTAGATAGGTACCCCAACTTAAGAGTAGTTCGACTCAAGAGCATGCATTCTGAACAGATTAAATATGTGTGTGTGGGGGGGTGTGACCATTCAGCTGCATTTGCCCCCCCCCAGGTGGACTTTGGACAGACTCTAGGACATGCAAGGAGGCAGGGAGGATGCTGCAGTAATGAAGCTGGGGCAGCTAAGCTGAGCAGGTGGCTGGGGGGGACAGATGGAGGCAAGGGAGGGCAGGCAAACTGTAAAACTGCAAGCTGATGTGTGGTATGGGGAGTGGCCAGCTAGCGGGGATGTGTGACAGGCTGAGCCGGTGGGAAGAGGCTGCGGTCCACGCGAAATTTGAAAACGGGCTGCATGTGGCCCCTGAGCCTGACTTTGGACATACCTGCACTGAACAAACACAAAATTACTTTCTACCCAGCCAAGCAAAATTCGGTACCCATGTCATTTCTTGCATTCTGCAGCACATGTTGATCCTTTCCTCGCTGGGCCACCCACCCACGCAAAGGGGAAATTCCTTCTCTCAGGTGGAAACACAGCAGACAAAGGGCACCCAAACCCAATTGTTCCAGGCAGAATCTCTACTGCATTTCAGCATCAACAAGTGGATGCATGGTACATACCTCCTCTTCCGCCACGGCCTCTTCCGCCACGGCCATTTCCACCACCTCGGTTGAAGTCAGCCCTCCGGGTGGCAAATGAAACTTTGATGGGGTTGCCTGAGAACTCCTTCCCTATTGGCAGAAGAACAGGAGGAATTTATTTGCCATTTAAAAAACACATGGTGCAGACATTTTCACTCTTCCCATTTCTCCTTGCTACACACTTCTGGCGCTCTTCCAGTGCCACGGACAATTCCTTCCCCAATCACCTGAGGTACATCACCCTCGCTCGGCTCCTTTCAATTTCAACCCACACAAGAATAGAAGTCAGTGGTAAGAATAATACCATCAAACCAATCGATAGCTGCTTTTGCAGATGGGGGGTCGTCAAAAGAAACGGTAGCCTCCCCCTTCAGTTTTCCGGTCTCCCGGTCCGTGTACAGATTAATCATGGGCTGTCCTGTCTTCTTGTTTGTCTGTTAAGAAAGCATAAGACATGAATCTATGAAGAAATAGTTTCGGTTACATTGCGCTAAATCTACACATGAAAAAATACTACTTGTAACTGTTAGGTTCACATTTATAATGTAACGCTGCTGTCTAAAAACTGATTCAGAACATGGGAAAAAATGATTGGCTTTCAGGTGCTGAACACAGACAAATTGAAGACACACTGCCGCTACTACAGTCAGTGTGAAGTTCAAAGGCTAAACACCTAGAATTCTGAGGAACGCAGGAAAGCATCTCTCAAGTGCTACTTTTATCATTTAAAGCTCATTATATGATGTTCTTTTACAGAACACTACCTGCAAAACCAAACCTTTCTGTAGATTAATCTTCTCTACGGCAATTACAACTCACCTTGATAATGCCAATCTGCTTGAAGTAGTCTGCCACGGATTCAATAGTTACGTTTTCACCAAGCCCCTGAACAAAAATGGTGTTGTTGTCAGAATTATCCTGCTCGCCACCTGCAAGGGAAGAAAAATAACATTATTTCCTCCTAGCCGAGCTCCTCCTCAACTTTGCTCAAAGGGCCCAATACAGTAGACTAACAAGCCCCGAATACTATGGGATTCTTTGCCAAAACAATGAGGCACACCTTTGACTACGTTTCATACAATCCACTCCAAGCTCAAAGTAGAAGTACCCACATGCCCCTGCTTGACCAAAATGCTAGCCTTCAGACCTAAACAGTATCCTTCATTCTTCACTGAATCCAAAGCTTCTAGTTTTTCAACCAAAGGGTGGTACTCAAAGATTTAACTGACATCTAAAGACACTCAAAGCATCTTAAATTATTCTCCAGTAATTTGCACTTCTACCTTCAATGCACATTATATCTATTAATTCCTCAAATCTTTCTCCCATGTTCCAAGTGTCAAGCTAAACGACAGCCTCTTACCAGAATCGTGGCGCGATCCTTGGTCCCGTGGTCCTTTTTCACATGCAAATAAGGAAGAAAACATTCAGTTAGTGAATGAGAATTTCCAACTTGCTTCCTCACATCAACAGGACCATCACAGGCACATTAGAAACAGGCCAGTGTTGGAACATATGCAACCCCACGATTGCTTTTAAGTAAGAAAGAAACACTCTCATCCAGTCAGAAATGGTCCATTTCTTAATGATATCTTTCTGCAAAAACCTGTTGACCGTTATTTCCTCCAGACCACCCTGGACTTGTGTTTCTGCAGCTCTGCAGAGAGGAGCATGGCCTCCAGACACACATTCGAAACACCATCGGAAAAACCCTTTGAAACATCTATTTCGATGTATCTATCTTTCATGGTGCCCATTAGCCATTCCTTCCCAAAGAGTCTCTCAATCTAAGACTCCAGCACGGTGAGATTTCTAGAGGCACATTCCATCCTATTCATGATGCAAGACACTTACAAAACTTTTAGTTGTCGAGAACAAGCCACCTTACACCACAGAACACGTTTAAAACAAGCCCTTGACAAATGAGAACTCTGCATTTTTATGAACCACCAGGGTTTTTTTTTTACCTGTTGTCAACCATTCCGTTAATAACATTCTATATATAGTTAAAAAAAAACATTTTGACATCTCCTAATTTTGGAAAGTGTATGCCCAACACTGGTCTCAAATGCATTTAAAATTCCACACACGTTTTGAACGAGTCATGCCAAGCCTTTTTCAGCAAACCCTATGGGAACTTTTCTTGAAACCAATTGTTTTGGTTCAGTACGCTCAAGTTCAAAAAAGAGAGACCTTTGGTGAAAGTTCACAGGTTGAAACCAAACTCTCTTAAACAGAAGCCCATGAAACGCTTACTTGTCAAAGAGTTATTTAGAGTTTCATACAGACAAAATTACACTCATGTTTGAAGGGAGTGGCCCCTTCCCGTGTTCTTCCCTGTACCGATAACCTTTTTTTAAACAAGGTACCATACGGCTTGGCTTTACCGTGTTTCCTCAGGATTGCATGCACTTGATTAACACACTTTAACCCAACGGCCGCATGTGTGTTTTCAAGAAGGGACAACACACTAACCCAACACTTACAAAGTGATTTTTTTTTCTCTCTCACTCCCAACAAAACACAAGACTTTGGGATCGTTCTCTCCTGTCTTGTTGCAAGACATACAACCAAAATATACTGGATCGGCACCGAAATCTCAGCTGAGTGCAATGCCCCAGAATGTGGAAATCAGCACCAAAGAGACAACCAACCATTTTGGCATATGTGCCACAACAGGGGGTGCTCCCATAGGTTTTTATCTGATAACGGTGGCTTTTCCTTTTTTTTTTTGGCATACACACAGAGTCTCTGAAAATCAATATATAGAAATACACTTTTGTGGTTCAAGTTTTTGAACTCTTTGGACTTACCACCAAATTTATTGAAGCCACCACCTCGCTCACCACCGCTGAGGAGATAAGTTAGAAGATAATGATGCTTTTTTCCATGACTACAAAGGTTTGTTGCTAGAAACTACACCACATCCTTTAAGACGCTGGCCAATACTTATGTTTGGTTCTTCTTGAAGATCTAAATACAACCTGCTCCACCTTTTCCTTGCCCTCAGCATTTATTTTAAAAAGGTCATCCATTACACCCTTGAGAAGGTTTGCAAGTGAAACAGCTCTAGCGTTTAGTCATTCTTGCTTCTGTTGTTGAACCGTTTACAGGAGGAGTCTTGACGCAGCTTTTGAGACACTGTTGGTTTCCTTGTAGCCGTCCTATTCTTGATATGACTGGGTGAACCAAGCTTGTTTTTAAAATATTGTACACCGTGCACGCTGTATTTCCAATTCACCCTTCTCAAGCATGAGTTGATTTTGCCAAGCGTTTGTTATTTAAAACCCTCAAATGCCGATCTCTGCTTTGAAAGCATGTAAAACACCCATTTCCTCATAATTATGTACCCAGGATAGGTTATTTCAGTTCTTAAAGACTGTATTATCTGCCTGCCATTAGATCTCTCTCCCTTCCTCAGACCCTTTACTAACATGTGGAAGGTGGAGATTTGATTAAAGTTCATTGACTTTCACACCTGTGGCACACAAAATGCAGAATTTGTTAACAGAGCAGGTATTGTGAACAGAGCAACAACTTTTCATAAGCAAACAATCCTCCTGCTGCCCCCACCTATACTCACCTCTAATGTCTCTCCCAGACAGACAGCCAATCTAGTTCAGTGTTGCTTAGCAGCAATGACTGCCTCTCCAACACCACCTTTAACTACCCCTCCTCAAAAATGAGGCAGTACACACACCCAAGAGCAGTGGAGGGCACTGCTTTGCCACACAAACCACAAGTACAAGTAAGGTCCAGCCTCTCTACCAGAAAACCAAAATGCCTTTTTAGCCTATGTCACCATCTGTTATATGGCTAGACCACAGAATTCATTCCCCGAGGAAAAGTGGCTTATTATAACCGGCATAGAAAAAAATTCTCTTGCTGGAGATATACAACCTTGAGCAAGCTATCAACATTTAATACCAGGCCCCCACGGGGTATCTCATCAGGTTTACATTAGGATGTATTACCATCAATGTCTTTTCCGTAGAAAGTACTGAAACTCTTGTAAGTATTGGTACAGAATTGCAACTTGTCTCAAATTGGACCATAATTCTCATTTGAGGAACAGTACTTATAGTCATGTTAAATATATTTTTTGATGCCGTAAAACAATCCTGCTAGAAGCAAAACGAAAAGGACAATCCCCCCCCACCCTTGAATAACCTGGTTTCTGTAATGGTCGATTGTCCGAAAGGAAAGTTTTAACTCCTTCACATGCAAAGAACATACAGCCTTTTTGATATAAATTAAAAGTCCATCCCAAAGGGGGGAAACACACGCTGACTTCAGTAACATAACACAGTGGTATCCCCCACTTTTATAAATAGTGATTTTTCACCCTGTACCCTCCCCAAAAGAGGTTAGGTTTTTAACAACATTAGGCAAGTTATTAATAGGAGAAACCCACTCCCTCTCCCACAACAGGTGAGTGGACACCTACCCCATGCCTCCACGGACACCTCGGCTGCCACCTCTACTGCCACTTCGATCAAAGCCACCTCTACCATATCCGCCGCTGCCACTTCCTCCGCTGCCTCTACCGCGGTTGCGGTCTTGCTGGCCCCCATATCCGCCTTGATCCTGGCTGCCATAGCCTCCTCCGGTTCCACTTCCACTCATGGAAGATTGATCCTGGCCATAGCCACCAGCTACGGAAGATAAGAAGCAGTTCAATTACACAGAGGCAACTCCTGGTTTCTGGTAGCCCACAGGTCTTGCTTATCCTCCCCACTAGGTGGCAGTCACGAGCAGACACACACACACACACATATATCCCAGGGCAGCTTTTCCTTCTGTCTCTCTACTGCTCATGCTGTCTAGTTTTAAGGAGGTGGGTAGGAAAAAAGAAAGAGACTTACGCCCACTGCCGCTGCCTCCTCCGCTGCTACTGCCACTGCCATACTGACTCTGCTGGCCGTAGCTTTGGGGTGGGTTGTAGGAAGGCTGCTGCCCATAGGAGCTCTGCTGCTGGCTGCCGTAGCTTGACTGCTGGCCATAGCCTCCGCTCTGAGGTTGCCCATAGCTGGAGGTTTGAGAGCTGGAACCGTAACTGCATGTTTAAAAATAAACAAAAACACAGAAAATATATTTATTCGGCCTATTAAAGCCTAACCCATTGAGATGGAGCTTCAGATTTGAGCCTGAATACAGGTTGAAAACAAGAAAACCAATTTTTGCTGGCAGGAAATAAGATGGGTTCAAGCACCACACTCCAGCTACATTAGAATCTGCATAGGAAATTTAATATAAATAGGCCTGAAACCTACAATGGAGATAACAGTATCACTCTTTCAACTCTGATTTTTTAAAAAGTATTCACTCCTTCCCTGTAGACATTACCTTCCAGTGGTGGAACTGGCTGGCTGCTGGGAGTAGCTGGGATATGATGACTGTTGTCCGTAAGATGCTTGGGAAGTCTGGCTGCTGCCGTACCCTGTTGACGAGCCGTAAGCCTGCGGTGTTGACTGAGTGCCATAACCAGCTGTACAGAAATAATTCGTTTTTATTACATCTTTGGTTGCACACCCAGTTGTGAAGCTCTAATCCTCGTAATCACATTTTCAGATGAAGTTCACAATTCAATATTACAATGGAACACTCATGCAACCCCTCCTGGCTGGTCAGGAAATAGGAAAGATTCGATTACCTGCAAATTCAACTACAATTCTCAGAAATCTCTCGTTTGAACGCAAAATTCAGTCACTTTAAATGGTCTAATCAGACCACCATCTAAAATTGCTTCTCCAAGCCAGTATGAACAGCACTCTTTCCTAGGAAATGTTCCTCCACTGAAGGAAAACTGAGTTTGCCTCTTAACCTTCCCAGAAGTATGCCACTGTCTCTTAGTTGACTTCATTCCAATTCAATCATATAACTCACAAACTATATATAATATAATACTCACAGCTTTGAGTCTGGCCGTAAGAAGAGCTGTAACTACTTTGGCCATATCCAGAAGTATCCGCTGACTGTCCATAACCACCATAGCTTTGCTGCCCATAGGGCTGGCTTGTCTGTTGGGAATAACCCTGTGTGGGCGGAGTTGGGTAGGCTCCATAGCTAAAGGAAAGCAAGAGGATAACTTACAGTCGGGAGAGAGATCCTTCCATGATCAACCCCTTATCTGCATCTTGTAATTACAGCTAGTTCAAATTCTTCCTGATACAACTATTACCCTTTTTGTTAAGCATACTCTGAACAAGTTACAAAAGTATTAAGGGTTTTGCTTGTTCTTTTCTTTGCAACTCTTCCCATATATGAAAACATTAAAAGCAAAACACACTGTGATCACAAACCTAGATAATTCTAGATGCCCATAGATCCAATTATCAGAGCGAGGAAGCTTGATGCTTGTTTCACAACTGGAAGCAATGTAAAACCGAATATGCCAACGCTTTTTAACTACAGTATTACATTTCTCTAGGGACAACTCTCCACAAGTTTCTCTAAACGTCATTGTCACTCTAATGCTTTTTATGAATAGAGTTTACAATGGCTTGTAATCAAAACTGAGGGCTTGAATTTAAGACAATCCTGCAAGACTGATCTGGTAAATACAGGTGACACAACATCTTCAATGTGTTTACTGAAATCACAAGTGTGACCGGCTTTAGTATTACAGCAATATATATGTTTCATAACAAACCCAAACTCCATATTGTATAGAAAAAAGAACATGTAAAAACTACAAGCAAGCCCTTCATGCAAAAACTTAGTACAGTATAGTAATTCAGTGTTTACCTCTGTGTTGCTGACTGGCTGTAATCTGCAAAGCAAAAAAAAAAGGATTAGAACTATTTCAGAAGTTCACGTAAAAGATCAAATCTCACAGTAAGAACCAGCTCAGATGTTAAGGTCATCAGGAGAGGCCTCTCTCCCCATCCCACCACCCTCAAAGGTACGTCTTGTGGGAACACACGACATGACCTTCTTGGCTGCTGCGCCCAGACTCTGTAACCCCCTCCAACTAGAGGCCAGGACTGCCCCATCTCTCTTTCCGAAAACAGGCAAAGACCTTTCTCTTCAGGCAAGCTTTCCGTGAATGATGGACTACCTACTTTGTTACTTTTATATGAATCTACCATACATGATCACAAACCTTTGTGTGATTATATTGACACTAAGTTTTCAATGTTAAGTTTCCCTTACTCATAACTTTTTCATGGAATTTTTCACTTTAACTGCTTGCGTTCTCTTGCAGCTTTAATGGAATGTCTTTCTAATGCTGTAAGATATCCCTCAATTCCCTGCTCTCAATACTTGTATACTGTATGTCTTAATTGTATTGGAGTATATATTGTCCATCATTACTGTAAGCCACCTTGGGTCCTTTTCCAAGAAGGCAGGGTAAAAATACTCAAAATATTAAAAATAAAATTAATAATTCAAAGGTGAGTAGTTTCTGCAGAGTAGGAGATGTCTCATGTCGCCATGATGCATTTGCTGCCTTCGGATAAAAGAAATGTATGTTTATGTGCATATGTACCACCTGTCAAGGCTGCTATATATTTCTTCACCACCAGGTTCTATGTTTGAAATGCATATGTGCGTGAAACCTGTCAACCTGCAAAAGTACAGAGGTCATTTATGAGGAGAAGACTAGGCACAGGAAATGCCAAGTTAGAGACCATCAAGCATAAACTTGGATGAAAGAAGCCATCAGCTCGAAAGAGGTAGCAACTCTGAAGATGGCTGATTTGCACACAATTTGTTATACAAGCTTTGGGCCACAATCTAGCTCGTTTCCATGGGATAACAAAAAGAGAGCCAAGACAGAAACAACCCAAAACCCAATTTTGTTTAGCTTTCTCCCAGGGGAATAGCTCATTTGTATTAATGGGGGTGGCATAAAAAATGAAATCAACATCCATGCAGCCTTAAAGTCGGTCCTCCACCAACAGTGTCACTTACTCCCAACACTACCCAGCTTCCACCAACTGCACTCCAAACAATCAATTAACTTCCTCTGCAAGGGCCTCTCCTTGCAAGCTACAATGAAACATTTTGTATCCTCCCATTTATTTGGCTGGGGATGAGGGAGCCTTTGTAACCAAGGAAGGAGTAAAAGCTGGGGGAAAGCCACCCACCCGTCGGGCAGTAACTAATCAGGAAACCTATTGGAGAGCAGAGTTTAAATTCCGATCTTGTTCTCATGGGGGGAAAAAAATAATGAGAACAAGATCGTTTTTAATCCGGCTGAGAAACTGCGCCCGCTTTGGCCGCACGTGGGCGGAAAAAAGGATTCCACTGCAGACCAACGAAGGGGAGGCGGGGAAGGACCCGGATGTAACACTGCGGCAAAGGCAGCCTCCGCGGGCGGAAGCCAGCACGCGGCTGCGGTTTCATTCCCGCGCGGAAGCGTATGCGCATGCTCCCCGCCACCACGCCCCCTCCCCCCGCGTCTCTTTCAGCCTAGGTTCACGTCATGCCGGATTTTTCCATTATCCCCCTCCCCGGCCTCTCACCCGCCTCTTCCCCAGGGAGAGAGGGACGCGCATGCGCGGCAGGAGCTTGGCCTCCCTGTCCCAAGCTCCTAGGAAACCCCGTGCGTCCGTCTGTCTCTTTCTCTCTGCGCCTCGAGTTCTCAGGCTGCCACAAAATGGCGGGCGTTCATGGCGCAGCTGAGAGAGGGGGGACCGTTAAGAGAGATCAATCTTTCCCACCCCTTTTGAAGAGGACACTTTTTTCACGCGGCACTTATAGTATCTTGGGGGAGGGGAAGATTTAATTAGGAAATAAAAGTAAAAGCCGGATTGCATCCTCCCCCATCAAAACGGGTTCAATACCCTCCACCACCACTCCTTCCCCCTTCGATTCAAAAGCCTTGGGTCGTTTCTACAAATGCAATGACTTCCGTCCCACCAACTTTAAAACAAAAATGAAAATTCCCAAACCCAACACCAGCCTGAAACCGGATCCAAAAAACCTCCAGGAAGGGGTGGTGGTGGATTCATGGACGTCTGCCGGCCACGCTCCCTCCAAATCCCTTCGGCTCCGTTTCGCCTTTCAGCAAACCCCACCGCCTCGCCCCATCTGATCCACCCGTTTTCGTACCTTCGCCTCCATCTCAGGCCTAACTGTCGAAAACCTCCCCGCCGCCGCCCCATTAAGCCGCCTGGACTAATGACTTGGCCATAAATCAGGCGGCAAATAACCGAAATAAATCAGGTCTACCTTCTGCGAGCTACTCACCGGGCCCTTTTCCCCATCCCGTAGCTGCTTTCCTCCGCTCCCCCCCCCGAAATTTTCGAGACAGAACCGCCTATTTAAACACGAACTAGACCTTGCGCCAGCTTTTTCAAACCGAAGTGCCTGGCAGTCCTTCGTGCCCAACCCGACGGAGCCCTATAGAAGAACACCCCCCTTTTTTTTTCTTAGACTCCTTCCCTTTCTCACCATTAGAGGCCATGGCTGCAGGCCCCCCCGGAAAAAAATAATTTCCTCCCCAAACGCTGGCAAGCAACCTCTCCTGCTGCCGCCGCCTCGCCTTCTAGCTTTTTCCTCCCCCGCACCCTTGGCCTCAAATAGGCCTTCCCCGCCCATTCCCACCGGGCTGCACCATGTCAGAAGGCGGCGGGGGGAGGAGGAAAAGTATGGGGGGGTCTCTTTCAAGGACGCCGAACGTTGCTCGAAATAATCTCGCCTATAGTCACCGGAGGCTCGGTTAAGGTCTATCATACGGATTCCATTAAAGGCCTTGCGGGGGGGGTATTCGTTTCGATTCGGTTCCCTTCCCAGACAATGGGGTTCCGAAACCGGTCTGAGGGTCTCCCCTGAGGAAGTGGAATGGTATAGTCCGTAACGTAGGAGGGGGATGGCGTCACGCGGGCAGACTGGAAGCAACCAAAGGGGGGAGCCAAAGGGGGATGTATGTATGTATGTATGTATGTATGTATGTATGTATGTATGTATGTATGTATGTATGTATGTATGTATGTATGTATGTATG
>JAHTLZ010000127.1:2063526-2092522 GCA_023846285.1 Phrynocephalus versicolor | reverse complement strand
CACACACACACACACACACACACACACACACACACACACACACACACGCTTGCTCTCCCCCTGCTTGTTTTTTTTAAATAGTCTGACAGAAACGAGGTATCACTAATTAGATGAAGTAAAAATTTGCTAACTCGTTGCCTAGAATACAGGTTTCAGGAAATACGGCAAAATATAGAAAATATGAGAAAACTTTTGTGAGGACCAACTATAATTCCACCATAGTGGGTATTCTGTTGGATTCTCCAGAACCTTTCCTCATACTCTGTGGGGGAAAAAAATAAAAGGTCAAGGAGGGAAGTTCGGAATTAATTAAAAAAATTGCCCAGGTCATTAGTTACAGTATAGCCTTTGTTATTGACTGCCAACTCCCCATCCTTCCATTTTCTCCCCCAGCAATTTTCCTCAGCTTCACACCTAATCAGATGCTGAGGGAGCTGAGAATCGCCTCTGAACTCAGACGTCTTGGCGGCCACAAACATCTCTTCATAGACAGGAATAACTAAAACCGATCCTGTTGACACTTGAGATAAACAACACCATCTGCTACCATTTCTGCCTGCAGTTATGGATGCTGCCTCTTTGTTGCAAGAACAAGCGTCACATTCCTCTCAACGGCAATCCTCCATCGATGTAGAAGCCAACACATTGGCTCAGGTGTCTCCCAAAGACTCAACCAACAGGCTTGCAAAGCTACCCAAGGAGGGCAGAAAAGAAAAGTGGCGTCTGAAGGGCAGCAGTGGCTCCCCGAGAATCAGAGGCAAGACAGCCGCCCAGTCTGACCGTTTGAGAAGACATCCTTATGCCCCTGAAGTTGACCCGTACTATTATCATATTAATTGGCCTCAAGCAGTGCTGCAGAAGTGGACCAGGGACAAGTTGAAGAAGAGTTTTACGTTGACCATTAGCCAAGGAGCAACGACTAAAGATCAAGGCTTGGGATGTACAGAGCCACAGGCTGAAAAAGAAGACACATACAAGGATTCTGTTGAAATTGTATCCTAATAAAGAGGCTAAGATGATAAATGGAGGTAGAAATACAATACATTGCTTTCTGTAGCAAGAACTTAGTACTGTACTGTACAAGGAGACAATGTTGTTCAAGTGCTTAGTGTCTGCTGCCCTCTGCAGTCTGGTGGAAGAAGTGCAGGGTTTTTACGGTGCAGTGTATGAGGCATGCTAAATTGTCTCTGGTTTCATCGCTTTTAGCTTTCTTTAAAACACATTTATTTATTTATTTATTTATTTATTTATTTAGAGTATTTTCACCCCACCTTTCTCCTTGGAAAAGGATCCAAGGCGGCTTACAGTAAGGAGAGACAATATACAGTCCATTACAATGAAGACACATTCAATTTGAGAAATAGGGATTTGAGGGGTATCTTACAGCATTAGAAGGCAACATTAAAATTAACAATTGATGAAATAGCATCAATGCAGTCACACATCTGTAGTATTTGTATATCTGTAATAGGCCCGAAGTCCATTTTGGTGATGTCTCAGAATTTAGAATGAGACTTTGGTTTCCTTTCACTCTGGTCTGAATAGGCTCTTTAGATGAACAATGGCCGAGTGCGTGAAAGTCACATATTTGCAGCCCTTACTAACACCAATTAAGCATGGGATGTTGTCAGTGGCCTTCCTGATAGAGGTGTGGTCCTAATTTTTCTGGGGTTAGATGAAAGGGCAGCACCATAAATAGGAGACTGAAAAATATCCAGAAAAATCAGAAGCACTTCATACCTCCACCAGGAAGGCCACTGCTAATGACCCATGCTTAATGGGCATTGGGAAGGGCTACAGAGCTGTGACTTTCACACACACACACACATGGCCACTGTCCATCTAATGAGTCCCTTTGGACCAGGATGAAGGAAAACCAAGGTGGAGTATAAACTGGAGGCCACCTGCCAATCTGCCTGACTGAAGAAGCTGCTTGGATGAGTAGTGAAAAGTTTCAAACTCACAAGTGATTAAGTCCAGTTGCCATGATTTAGCTCCTGGATAATCTCACCGGGTTGACTGAGAAGCTTCATAGACCTACTCCTCATAGAAGGAATTCTGCATAGTTTTTGCCACTTTTCTGATTATTATTATGTAATAATGGCAACAAAAACTTCAGAAGATATTGGTGGGTAGCAAATAGATACTTCTGGCAAAAAATAATAGGCCCGAAGCAGGAGCTCTGTGAATCTTCTCACCCAGAAAATTAAAAACCTGCCCAAATGTTGCTAATTTACAGAACAATCTCAAAAAATTGCAGTGTTCACACCCTAAAGATCTTGTCTATGAGCACAAAGGCAAGACTTGCCAATATGAACAGAGGTCCAACAGCTACATTTGTAGGAATCAATACAAGCGAGTACATAGTTCAGTCTTTCCATACAAAGGGAAGCAAGGATATGAAATTGGGGCCGACACCATCATGTTTTTTAAATTTGGCACCTGAAGGATCTAAAATAAAAGTATTAAAGACACCAAGTGAAATGCATCCTCCCTTTATGGGAAGTTCTCGCCTGCATTTCTATCATTGGTGTTCTGAATGTCAGAGTTCCATGCAGAAAATCAGGGTAGTGTCGGCCATCTTCTTCCTATAGTCCTCGTTGAAGCGTTCATTTTGAGCCACTGTGAAATGGTTCTTCCAGTCACCAACTGTCCCTGCAAGGAAAACACATGTTCAGAAATACAGAAGGAAGGGGCTTTAAATAGCAATTGTGGGAATGCGGCCTAGAAGTCACCAGTGTGGATGACTAATGTATTTGATGAGCGCTTATCGGCACATTAATACTGATGCTTTCTAATGAAATACAGAAAAAGCTAATTAATATCTTTATTTGCACTTCATTAAATATCAGTAGTAATATGTCAATAGGAGATTTGGCTAGCATGTCCTTCCAGGATGTCAAATGGTCATTCATTCCAACATACAGTGGTACCTTGTATAAAGGAATTAATTTGTTCCAAATGAAATTCTGTTAATCAAATTTTCCTTTATACAAATTTCCCATAGGAATGCATTGAATTGTACAGATTTTATGTTATACAAAGTGTTTGTTATACGAGGGTCCACTGTAATTTAAAAGCCTCATAATGCAGCACCGATACACTATATCTTAAATAACAAGCTAAAACAAATGGAAAGCTTTCAGCTGTTCTCCCATGTAGCAGGAGACAGGAGAGATAAGGAAAGGGGGGCATCTTTCCCTTTAAAAGGAGGTAGTTCCAAATAGGGCATGATTGAGGTACAGTGTAGTTTCCCCACCTGAATTCCTCATGCAAAGGTCACACTAAATGGCATACAGTACTGTACCCCTAGGAAAACTTACTTGGTCATATTTAGCCCATTTCAGTCTGTTCCAATATGTCTTTCTAATCACACCCTCAGTGACAACTTTGTTCCATTGAAAGTGCTCATTACCAGCCACTCTGAAGTGGTTCTTCACCATTTCCAGTGAAAACATTGATGCGACATGGGAGGTGGAAGGAGTCATACCTTTCCGCATGAATGGGGAAATAGACTGGTCCATGACTGTGAGAGGCACACCAGACCGGTTCACCATGGGATTGTCTTTCATGACATCAAATGATGTATGGTAGACAATCTTGTCTAGAGTCGCCTGGTCAAGTTGCTTTCCCATAAATTGCATCACCTTCTGGATTTCACGGGTTGGGTTCTGTGGAGATTTTAAAAAGTGAGAGGAGAAAAATCTAACAAGGACAGTTACTTCACATCCCTCTCATCGTGGTTCGCTGCCCCGCTTGGGAACAGTACGTAAAAAGGTTACTCCATGTCCATTGCGTGACGGCTGGAGTTCGTCCCGACCATGCCCCCTGAACCGGGAACAGAGCATGATGAGACATACCTCTCCCTAGCCTCGGGAATTGTCTTGTCTCGGTTCTTGTTTCGAGACAAGTGCCCGTGAAGTAAGGCTCGTCACGCAACACATGCATTCTCCATCTAGTGGCAGGAGTGCGAAGTTGCATTCTCCAATACAATCCCAATGGCGTAAACCAGGCCTGTCCAACAGGTAGACCGGGGGCTACCAGTAGCCCGTGAAGGGTTCAAAAGTAGCCCGCCAGCCATCAATAAAAAATGTGAGGGGATAAGTTCTCCACCTCTACCTCCCCCACCCCAAGGACCACCACGGCCTCAGCAAAGCTCTGGGTCTGCCAGCCCACTATCTCAGCCAAGCGGGGCAGTTCAAGGGCCATGGCACAGTCCCCTGCTCTCCCTACTGGCAAGATGCTCAGAACAGATAAAATTCATAAGCAGAGGTTTTAGTGCAGTAACCCTCAGGCACTTTCGTCCAGAAAAAGTAGACCTCGGCCAGTTCAAAGTTGGACAGCCCTGGCGTAAACAATGCATCACAGAGAGGGGAGAAGGCATGAAACCGGGGTTTTGCCGCTTAACACATGAAAGGCAAAGTTGCGGAGATTCGAAATATCAAAAAACGGAAGCTCAGCCCCCCCCCCAAAAAAAGGGAAAACAAAGCCAGGAAAGTTCTGTAATTGTCACGAAACAAGGATGTGAAGTAACAGTTGTCAAGATACGATAAATCACGCCCGTGGGTAAACAGAAACAGGAACAGAACCGGGACAAGACCACATGACTGCAAACAACGTTATCACAAAACGAACATAATCTCAGAACGAGGAAGGATGTGAAGTAACCGGCAAGAAGGAGTAAACATGTACAAAAGCACCAGGAATAAAGCATACAGACTCCAATTAGAAAAGGGACTTAGCGCTACATAATGTTTTGCAGGCTAAAATTTATTATTTTCATATGCCGTTTTGCTATTTTGGATTTTTAGTGAGAACTGTGAGTTTGGCCACAACTTAGGGACATTCCCTTAGGACAAAAAGACTGAGCCTAGGAGAGCCAAACTAGCTGAGCTACCAAGACTTGGAAACCTTCGTTTGACAGCACGTTCCCCAAGGGGAGGTTCAAATCCTTACCAGGCTTCCTGTGTTAAAACTATAAAATAGGGTTTTAGGGATGGCCTCTCCTTTTGAAGACATTGGCTTCTGCCTCTTGCTAAGACTCGGGACAATCTACTCCTCTCCAATCTCTCTCTCCTCTCCTCTTTTAGAAGTAATGAATACGAGTGCATTTCCAGATCTGCTCACTTTTTTGATGTCTTCGTAGAAGAGGTAGAGCACACGATAAGCATCCTTTGCCTTCCACCAGCCTTTCACATGGTTGTACCATGGGCCCCAGCCCACTGGAAGATACAGAAAAGCAGTGGGCGTGGAGGTATGCAGAGACCAATTCCCCCACAAACACAGTGGCAACATTCTAAAAGGATTCCTGAATAAATTGATAGAATCTTGGATCCCTTGCTTATTTCACAAACCAAGGGTTAGGGACCATGGCTTTTTCTGGGCCACAGATCCTAAAATCCCTGAGCCAATATAGTTGTACTGAATATGGGTCTTGGAAAGTTGTAGCACAGTGGTTCCCAACCAGGGGGTCGGGACCCCTTTGGGGGTCAAACAACCATTTCACAGGGGTCACCATGAACCATTGAAGAAAAAAGCACTAAGGGCTTGGGTCTAGAGGAGGGGGAGGAAGGGGGAAGAGTGAGTGACAGCTTTATAGGTTGGAGGGGATGTCAGTCAATGGCACCGGAGTATTTCCGACAGAGGGCCATCCAGCCTCTGCTTAAAAACCTCCAAAGAGGGAGACTCCACCACCCTCCATGGCAGCATATTCCACTGCCGAACAGTTCTAACTGTCATTAAATTCTTCCTAATGCTCAAATGGAGGACACAACATATACCTCCTAATATACCCTGTCTTAAATCTTCTAGGAAACATTTCTCTCAAAGAAAAATTGTAAATAAAAAATTGCATATGTTAAACACTTCAATATCACACTCTGAAGCAAGTTAATCAAAGCGAAGCAAGGAGGCACATGTTCTTCCACTCACCTTTGCCTGCCATGAAAGTCTCAAAATATTCGGGCCATGAACCAGGATGGGGGATCGTTTTGCTCATCCTTTGGAAATGGAAATAAGACACCATGCAGTCCTTGGCATTCCTCGCTACATAAAGGAACTGATGGGGGTAAAAAAAAAATGTTAAGCTTTTAACTGTAAGATATCTGGCTTGAAGTTGTTTATGTCCAGCTTCTGGAAAGACAGAGAGATCTACTGGGCTGTACCAAGGTAATGGCTTCATAGACCTTTTAGATCAATGGGATCACAAGAGGATGAGATGCAGCCTCTGAAATCTAGACAGCTGTCCTTCTGCAGCAGAGGGATGTGTCAACCTACAAGGTAAATTCCACTTGGTGCCATTTGTGGTGAGAGAACACTAGTCCAGTACAATACTGAAGTGCAGCCATAACTAATTATAAAGAACAGCTGGTAAGTCAGATGAAAAGAATTTATAATCAGAATTTTTTTTGATTGCTCCAACATATGCAGAATATTTTTTGCACTACTGAATAACTGCTTGTCCCGTCCCCTTATGAGGGAAAATCCTGGTGGTGGCTCAAAGTTTTCTTGCGTCTTCACCACTGGTTACAACCAGCAATAATAGTTCAAACCAAATTACTGTATTAAAGCTGTTGCAAGTTGTGGGCAGATGTTAAGCTTTTAATAGAACTTGGCCTCTATTGGAGCAAAAAGTAATAAATTAGCATAAGTGAATGTAAAAATAGTTTGATTATTCCAAGCTGTAGTTCTTCCCTAGTATATTAGAAGAAAAGCACTCTGAGCCATGAGCAAAGTGTGAAAATATACTTTGTGATTACACGTTCACTTTAGACTGTCAAAAGAATTAATTTGCCAATATGAAACTACTAAAACTTTTAAAAATTAATATCAAATTTAAAAAAAATATTAATCAACCAAATTACATCAAAGAAATTATTTGTTTCTCAAATATAACATGGTACTTGATTTTTGGAATAATGCATTTAATTTCCTCATAATTAAAAAAAAATAGTTTTAAATGAATTATTTCCAAGTGCTTTTCAAAGTGTGGCAATATGCTTCCAATTTTTGACGTGGCTTACCTTGCAGTTCTGTTCCCAAAAGGACCGAGGAAGGAGCTGCACAGGGAGATGAGTCTTCAGGATCCGCGGAGAGGGCATGGCATTGGCTTGGTCTACTCCTGTTCCAAGAATTAGGGCACTTAAGTCAGAAAAGGCATGGGAGGCCACACCACCCTATATCTGAAGGCAAAAATCTATGCCATGGCTTAATCCTCAGTTTGTACACGCAGCCTTCCTCCCAAGGAAGATGGAAACTTGGGATGGGTTACAGAAATCACATTACACCCCTACTAAAGCAGCTCCACTGGCTACCAATCAGCTATCGGGCACAATTCAAGGTGCTGACCTTAACACAAAAGCACTAAATGGCCTGGGTCCAAGCTACCTCAAAGATTGAATCTCACAGTATGAACTGGCTCTGGTGCTAAGGTTATCAGAACAGGCCTCTCCATCCGCCACCTTCACAGGTGTATCTCAGAAGAACACATGAAAGGGCCTTCTCTGTTGCTGCTCCCAGACTTTGGAACTCTCTCCCACTGGAGGCCAGGACTGCCCCATCTCTGATGTCTTTCTGGAAACAGGCAAAGACTTTCCTCTTCGGGAAAGCTTTCCCTGAATGAGGGACTACCTACTATGTGCCTTTTATATTGATTACCATACATGATTGCATTGACTGATTTCATAAGAACACTAGTGTTTTCCATGTTGCTTTTCACCCCTCATGATGGATTTTTCTTTTCTTCTTGCATACTCTTTGTAGCGCTAATGTTACCTTTTTTAATGTTTTAAGATACCTCTTCAAATTCCCTGTTCTTAACTTGGATATGTCTTGAATGTTCTGGACTGCATATTGTCCCTCATTATTGTAAGCCACCTTGGGTCCTTTTCCAAGGAGAAAGGTGTGGTAAAAATCTTCAAAATAAATAAGTAAATAAAAAATACATTTTCTAATGCTGGTATTATAAATCACTAGCCTTTCTTCTCTTTTGAATGCACAACAAGATGGGGGGTGGTAGAACCAAAGCAAAATGTGCCAGCCTTACCCGACGGCTGTGGTGGACGTGCCCACTCAATGAATGGGTGTCGGTGATGCACAGGGGCCCTCTGACATTTCTCCACATCACCTTCTTGTTGGATCATGTCCACTATCTCTTGTATCCACGTTGTACCTGACACAGTGAGATTGAGAAATGGGATGAGGGGGGTTGGAATCAGCATACACTTATACAGCACAGTAAGATTCCTAAAGGAGCTGAATTCTGCACTATCATATCCTGTGTTCTGCAATCTGATTACGGTATGCCGATAATACCAATATATGTAAACACCCCACGCTCTGGGGTGCTACTCCTAGCAAGGGAAGAGGGAAGGAGGCACACAGATCTCACAAAACCCTTCCTTCCTTCAGATACAGCTCTCTTCCGCTTCTGTGGATTTTGAGAAGGGTTAAATGTGCAGTTTCAACCCACCGTGCCTAGAAAACTGACTTTGAAAAATATGAAGATGAATCACAAGAACCCTTTCAGGCCCAGAGAGTCTCAAGATACTTCAGTAAGTTTCACCAGACAGGGAGGATTTGAAGCTCGGTCTCTCAAGTCCTTAGGTACCAACCTGACCACTACAAGTACACTAGTTCTCCATATCTTTATGCATATTCATTGAATAAATGCATAATTGTGCATTGATTCCGATCCCACCGATGCAAGACATTTATCTGGTAAAAACTCTGATTTTGGCAGTGTGAAACCTTGTGCCTGAAGCTAGCATAGAACCTGAGCAGAAAAAAAGTCATTCTCAGAAAAAATGTGGGAAATTCCATTTAATTTTTTTTTAAAATCATTCATTCGTTCATTCATTCAGATGGGGGAGGAGCAGGTACTATCTCCAGGCTTCTGACATGGCCAGAAGTACAGAAATCTGGCACAAAGAAATCTTGCATCTCTTTTCTGAGAACAGCCTGGAAATGCTGCGGAAAATTACCTGGAAAAGATAGGAAACGTTTCTTTTTTTTAAAAGAGGAGTTATGTATTTATTTATTTACTTATTTAAAATATTTATATGCTACCTTTATCCTAAAAGGGATGCAAGGTCCAGTACTTACAATACAAATGCTTACATTCTTAAAAGAGCAATATTAAATGGTAAAACACAAATGATTACAATATTGCAAAAGAATGAATAAACAAATACAGTATATAAAAACTTCTAGATAAATAATAACAACAGAAATGCCACAGTTCCTTTAAAAACACTTCTTAATCACTAGGTCATTAAAAAAAAAAGCCTGACTAAAAACTTTGTCTGATTGCAGGAGGACAGCCAGGGAGTTCCAGATTCTGAAAGGAACAACAGAGAAGACCTTCTCCCATTTCCCTACTAAGCACACACAAAAAAATTCTCCCTTTATTATCTTAAGACCAGGGCAGGTTCATAGAGGGAGGCACAGTCCTGGAGATAGCTTGGCCTGAAACCATTTAAGACTTTATAAGTTAAAACCAGCACTTGGAACTGATCCTGGAAATGGACTAGCAGCCAGCAGGTTGGCAGAAACAAGGGCCTTGATGGTGCTCCTTTTGACCTGCTCCAGTCAGCAATCTGGCTGCAGCCTTTCTGAACACTCTGAAGCTTCCAAATGCTTCCCATAGATGGCCTCATGACCGTGTAAACCAATTGGGACGGAATTAAGTTGTGTGTCAACATGGCCAGATCAAGCTTCTCCAGGAACGGGCACACTACAACGGTTCCAGTCTTCAAAAGTCACTTTTCCTTGGGCTCTTCGCCCACAAGCATTGGAGAGCAGCTGTGCTACCTTTTAGATATGGGAATGTAACGTAGCCTTGGCTTGATCCTCACCTGCTTTGGGGTAAGTACAAATGAGCAGATCATCTGGCTTTGCTTGGAAGCTCTGGATCCGGGTCCATTCCTCACATGTGGTTTTTGGCAGAAGAATCCCGTCCACTTGGCCTAGCTCTGGGCGTTCCTTTGCATCCATGTCTTCCCCTTGGTTCTTGGACATTGTTTACAGCCTGACTGATCAAGCACAAGATTCAAATACAAGGAAACCTGGGGGGGGGCAGGGGGCAGGGGGGCAGGCAGCACATGTGAGCAGGAAAGAAAAGGGTGTCATGAATCATATATATGTGTGTGTGTGTATGTATGTATGTTTGTATTATGGCATACCACCGGCATGTCCAAACTTCAGCGCTCCTGATGTTTTGGACCACAACTCCCACAGTCCTTTGTCATTGGCAATAAAGGCTTGGAATTCTGGGAGTTGTGGTCCAAAACATCAGGAGGGCTGAAGTTTGGACATGCCTGGCATACAACATCAGGCATTATGTGTGACAAAAATGCCTCATCTCTGTTGTCCTTCTGGAAACAGGCAAAGACCTGTCTCTTCAGGCAAGCTTTCCCTGAATGATGGACTACCATGTGCATTTCATATGAACTATAGGTTCACATACACTTTGTGTTTATAACTACAAGTGGACTCTCATATAACAAACTGTTTGTATAACATAACATCTGTACAACATAAAAAATTCTGGGGATAGGGGAAATTTGCTTAACAGAATTGCCTATGGGGCGAATCCATACAACATAAAAATGGTTGCAATTAGGGATTACTCTGCATTCAATGCATTCCTATGGGAAATTTGTATAAAGGGAAATTTGCTTAACATAAATTCATTTGGAACAAATTAATTCCTTTCTACAAGGTACCACTGTACTTATAACCTTGTAGCTTTAATGTAATGTTGTCTATTAATGCTGTAAGATGCCCCTCAATTCCTTGTTCTCAAATACTTGAACATGTCTTAATTTTACTGGACTGTATATTATCCCTCATTACTGTAAGCCGCCTTGGGTCCTTTTCCAAGGACAAAGGCGGGGTAAAAATACTCTAAAATAAAATAAATAAAATAAATAAACCAGTGATCATCTTAAGTGCGCCCTTGTACGATCTGTATCGCTTTATGGTGCAGAATGCTGGCCAGCGACTAAAGAAGTTGAATATTGCCTTTGTGTCATGGAGACAAAGATGCTGCGATGGACCTCTGGCCTCACATGAAAGGATCATGTGCGCAATGATCACATCCGAGCAAAATATGGCATTTCACCAATCGTTGACAAGATGTGCGATGCCCCACTATGGTGGTATGGACACGTCTTGTGTGCCGATGAAGAAACTCTGGCCAAAGAGGGTCTCCCCCTGGAGGTCAGCAATCCCGACTGAGGGGGACATCCCAAACCCCTGGATAAACACCCTTGACAACAACATGAGGTTGTCCCGGGGTTCATCTCAACCTAGCCTGTGGCCTTGCCAAGTGAAAAGACAAAACAAGAATAGCAGACCCCACTACCAAGTAAGACAAATGCTAAGGAAAAAAAAAGATTTCTTTTTGGGGTGAGGCAAGAGTGGAAAGCCCCCTCCCCATAGATTCTTGACAGTATTAGGAGGTTTAAAACACACCAAGCATATCATGAGTGCCTCATAGACTTATGGACATTAATTCAGAAAAACACTTCAAAGACCTCCCCCCACAACTACACCAAAATATGGTATTTCTACCTTTTGTGTGCAGCGATTTGATTCTGGGTTTCGGACACTTCCTGATACTCCCTCCCAGCGGAGAACGAAAAAGGAGCTGCCGGCAAAGAGAAAGGAACGGGATCGGTTGTGCTTCTAAAAGCCTGGGAGGTCCCTCCCAAAAGGATCAGATCAAAGGTTCTCTCTTGCAAAGACACCACCTCAGTTAGATATTTAGTAATGTAAGATAAAAAAATTTAAAAGCACACACGAACACATACTTATTGTATTCTTATTTATTTTTAACCACCTTTCTTCTCTTCTTTCCTCCCGTTTTATCAATCTCCTGCCATTTTTCTCTTCATTTTATCTTCATTTTAGTTTTTTTGTTGTTGATTTATGTATACTTTATTTTATTATGTACCTTGTATTTTGGTTTTTAAAATGTATTCCTTTGTTAATTGTTATGTTAACACATGTTGTAAACCGCCCAGAGTAGCCCTAGGTCTAGATGGGCAGTATAAAAGTCAAACAAACAAACAAATAAATATATAAATACTTTGGCTTACAAGGGCTGGTCGAAGTGACAAAGCAGATTCTAAGAGTTAAAAATCAAATCTGTGTCTCAGATCACCTGCTGCTTGGAAGGATCAGAGACCAAAAAGTAATGTGCTGGATAGTGAACAGCAAGTTAATAATTCTTTTATCCTTTTTTTAAAGGAGGGATATATATTTGGAGTTTAAAAAAATAAACCCTGGTGAGAGAGAAATTCTGAGTGATGACCGCCAGAAGGGAAAATATCAGAAAGCCTCTCTTACTCTGTCATGTGTTGTTTTGTGCTGTCAAATAGCTTCCAGCTTGCGGGAACTTGTAATCTCTGAAAGGTTCTGTCATGAATATCCCTGCTCAAGTCTTGTGAACTCAAGGCTGTGGCTTTGATATTGAGCCAAATAATCTCATATTTGGTCTTCTGCTTTTCTTGCTGCCTTGCCCAGTATCATAATCTTTCCCAGCGAGTCCTGTGTTCTCATGATGTGCCCAAAGAACAACAGGCTACGTTTCGTCATTTAGATTTGCTCTGGGAACGACTTCGGTTTTTAAAGCTTTCTTTTAGAGATGGGCATGAAACAATATTTTTATTCATTTCGTTATTTGTTATGTTATGTAACGAAATGAATAACGAACTGCCCCTTCAAAGAACAGCAAAATGAAGTGAAACAGAATTTTTCATTTTGTTCTGTTTTGTTTTTCATTCCCCCATCTGGCATCTTCTCCTACCTGATGTCAGGGAGGCTGCCCGGCTGCCCGGTGCCACCACTGCCGCTCTCCACCCCCACAAGGAGGGCTTCTGAGGTGGCAGGGAGGATTCCTGCCACAGCAAAAAAAAAAAGCACTGACCAGCAGGACCCAGGAGCCAGCTGGTCTGTGCTAGCTAAAAAAAAAAGTGCCGATCAGCTGGGCCCGCACAGGGGCTGGTCGGTATGTTTTTTTTTTTAAAGGAGGGAAAGCAACAATCAGCCCACAGTACAGCTGATTAGCACTTGTGTTTAAAAAAGAAAAGTGCCGACCAGCTGGACGGCCCCAAGAATCTAAAAAAACAAAAAAAACAAAACACAAACAGAATAAAAAGTAATATGAAATTATTATTTTTTAAAATTGTTTCATAATAAACAAAATGAAACGGAGGGGAAAGAAATGAAAAATGAAACAAAACACCATTTGGCATTTTGTGCCCAACTCTACATTCTTTCATTTATTGTATGTTTTATATTTGCAAGAGCACCCAGATTAGTCAATGACTTTGGTATTAATGGGTACAATATTTTTAAAAATCCAATATTTATTTATTTATTTATTTATTTATTTATTTATTTATTTATTTATTTATTACATTTTTATCCCACCCAGCTGGCCAAAGGCCACTCTAGGCAGCTAACAATCCATTGATTAAATCAGTCAGTCAGTCAATCAATCAACCAATTTGCCTTCCAGCAAGCTTTATGAATATCTTGCTAGTCCCAGGTATCCACAAAGATTTCACGAGCTTTCCTTACTGCCCAGCTTTTATAACCCTGCATAGTTATCAAGAATAGTACAGTATCTGTGACCTTGGCCTTGGCCTTTCATCTTACCATCTTGCTTGCAAAACCATTGTAAAGCAGACTAAATAAACCACTTGTCACACTGGCATGTTACTTGGTGCGATCTTCATATCCAAATGGCAGACTGAGGGGAAGTGATCCTATTTGGCCCCCACCTGTCTGCTATCTGAAGTGGAAGGAGACAGGGGGGGACAACGAAGGTTTTTTTGTTTGCTTTTCTCTTCAAGAGCCAACAGAGAAACACAAGCAGAATCCCCCTCTCATCTTGTGGTTTCCTCTACATACTCATACTGCCTCCTCATACGGCCTTTGGAAACCAAACGTTTCCACAGAGCTGAGGGAAGTACTGTATTCAGTTTACCTGGATCGTGAAGCGGCTCCCTTATTAAGCCACTTCACAATTTTGACAGATTGGAAGAGGGAAGCTTCCTGTGGTCCATTTATATCAGAGCTCTGCGAGACCAATATAAGATTCAATTGTCCAAGCCTCTTTAGATTTAATAGTGAAAGGTTTTAGATTTGTGGCTGCTTCCACACTGAGCTCCTCATGTGCAATAGACATGTTTTGTTCATCCCCATGGGATTATCACGAGCGATCACCTTCTTACATCTTCACCTACAGGTTTTCCTTTCTATCAGAGCTCTGGAAGCAGCATCGCTATTCTGTTTCCAATTTAAAGGAGAAGAGTCATGGTTCTCTTTACATGACAGGCTGCCACAGGGTGAATTTCTTTGCTTTTTCCTCAGCTACACCTTTTACTGCAATTTTTAAACCCCCAAATTCAGAAGCACAAAAGACCTTGCCAGACTCCTTCCTAGGATGTCCTTTGATACAAATGTCCAGACTAATAAGAGACATAGTTTGAGGAGGGGAAAAACATTTTTAGATTGCAGCTTCCAGAAATTTCCAGTCAAAGGAACCACAAACTGTTTCGGGCTCTGTGAGAGAACACAAAGAATAAAATGAATTTCCAAAAACCAGGTACCTACCTGAACTTTCAACTGCCAAGTGCTCTGGTATCACTGAAAATGTTAGCCTTGGGAGGCTTAGTTTCAGCAATTAATCTTAAAGTCCTGTATGCAATTTGACTGGCAATCTCTCAGTCCAATCACTATTTTAGACACCTACAGAAGTTGCTATGGGTGCTTACTTCTAGTTCCAAAGTCCATGAGTTTTAATTGTTTGATTAGCGATACTACAATGAATGGTATCCACTCTACTGGCAACAATGTTTTTTCCTATAGATCAAACCTTGGGAAAATTACCTCAGCCCTTTGTGTCCTTGTGCTGTAGGCTTTTTGTATCTTTATGAATCAACATTGTGACGCTTTCGCATAATGTATACTTCTAAAAGCGACGTGAATAATTTTGGCCTTAAGTGTGATCTGCCTCAGTTCTTTATCCATCCCTTCTAGACAAAACATAATATATTTTTGTGTCCTTTGTTAATTTTCTGTGCCACGTTTATCATCCTTAGTACTCCCCCCCCCATTTTAGCAGAGTGAATTGTTTAAAATGAGTCTGTAACTGCTGGTCCAACTGAAGCATTTGTTCTGAAAATGTACAGTGATATTGGCATTTTCCTTACCACCCGTATGATGTTTGCTCTATATCAGTAAGAACATGGTGGAATAGTGAATAAATCTGTGAGTTCTCATGTTTTTTTTTTTGGGGGGGGGGGTCCCTTTCACAGGACTTGGTTTATTTCTTACCTTGGTTTGTCCAGGGGAAGTGAAGAAGATGGAAGGTATTTTCTCCTGTGTCTTTAATCAAATGTTTAGAGAAACTTACCTCCTTCTCCAGCATTGCCACCACTGCCTCAGAACATGAGGTAGGATTGTGTTACAGTCTCCTTGGTGGTGCCATTTATGGGGCAGAATAAAGTTGCCTTGGGTTATCCTGATACATTTCTTTTTCTCCAAAGAAGAATCCAAATAGAAGAAATAATCCCAAATCCCTGTATCTTGTGGCTATATGTACATAAATCAAAATTTGCATTTTTTAAAATATTAGAATAAAAGGAAAGGTTCCCCCTGACAGTTAAGTCCAGTTGTTTCTCAACACTAGTGGCTGGTGCTCATCTCCATTTGTAAGCTACAGTAGGACCCCAGTATCCGCTGGGGATTGGTTCCAAGCCTTCCCGTGGATAATGAAAAACGTGGATAAGAGAGCATGCCAAAATGCCCCCAAAACTGCTGTTTTGTGATAGTAACTTGCTTACAGCTGCTGTTTTGCAACAGTAGCTTGCTTTACAGCTGCTGTTTGTAATGATAGCTTGCTTTACGGCTACTGTTTTATGACAGTAGCTTGCTTTACAGCTGCTCTTTGTGACAGTAGCCTGCTTTGCGGCTGCTGAATTATTATTTTTTTCCTCTGCCAACCTTGGATAACTGAATCAGTGGATAATGAATCAGTGGATACGGGGGTCCTACTGTATTTGTCTGCAAATGAAGTTATGTGGTCCTGTGGCTGGAATGACTAAATGTGCAAGTGCACGGCACGCCATTACCTTCTGACCAAAGCAGTTGCTATTTATCTACAGTACTTGCATTTTAACATGCTCTCATTCTGCTAGGTTGGCAGGAGTGGCAGCAAGCAACAGGAACTCACCCCGTCGCACGGATTTGAACTGCCGACGTTTTGGTCAACAAGCCCAGCAGCTCTCAGTGGTTTCGCCCTGTGCAAAATAACACGCCGCAAGACGGCTTTCCAAATTCAAATGGTTGATTGTAATTAGGATTGTGAAATGACGAAGTAATTCCTGACGCTGCTGTGCCTTTTAAAAATTTTCCTTGTTGCCGTTCTATTACATTCACATCCTATTACTGAGATATAATCTGCCTTGAGTCCTTTTTAAGAAAAACGGTGAGCTAAAAATACTTCAAATACATAAATAATAAATGTTATTTCTACGTTCGGCATAAAAAAACAAACCCTGGTAATTTACTTATAAAGAAAGTGACAATACGCTAAGATTCTTTTGTAGAAATTGCAGTGCTGCTCTAACATTCCAAGAAGGGCCAAGGAAATCTGTTTGCTGTACATCCCCCCAGTGCCTTTCACTTGCTCAGCATGCTCTCGCTGCTAAGAGCCAGTAACTTTATTAGGCAGATGAATACCGGTGTTGATCAGCTACCAACAGAGTACAGTATGTACACACATACTGTTGGTCATATTATGACCAACCATATTATATACAGCAGAGTACAGTATGTATGCACATACTATTGGTCATGTATTCACATGGTCAAATCAGAGTGGAAACAAGGACAGCTTTCTTCCATTGCTTCTGAAGTTTACATGCTGTTCCTATTTCATGTCAACGACAGCCCTGTGTTGTAATATAAAGACAATACTGGCATGAATTTTAATTCTTCGCACACTGGCCACCAGCAATGAGATGCCCTCCTCAGATGGGCCTAGATCAGGGGTCCTCAACCTAAGGCCCGGGGGCTGGATGCGCCCCCCCCCACCAGGGTCCTGAATCCAGCCCCTGGGACCAATTGCAACCCAATCCCCCCCCCCACCTACCCTCTGCTTTGTGAGCAAGCCAGGCTCTGCAGCTGCTTCTATTGCTGAGGCAGTTCAAAGCGGTGGGCAATGTTGCTTCTATCACTCCCCCCAACTACTGCCCAGATGATTGGCATGCTGGCTAGTGGGGCAGTTCAAAGTGGAAGGGCCATGGCAAGCCCACCCTGCCTCCCAGATGGTAGGGGCACCGTCTGCAGCCGAGCGGGGCAATTTAAAATGGGAGGGCTGCGGGAAGGTCTCCCACTCCCTCCATGGCCCTGAGGCCCCACCCCCTGCTCCTCCTCCACCCTGCCCACCTGCCTTCCTTGTATGGCTGATGCCTGTGTTACTGTGTTTGTGAGGGTGGAAGGGGGAAGGTAGAGGCAGCGCCAGCCAGCCTTCTGAGACAGAGCAGCCATGGCAGCAGAGGGATCCCAGGAGCAGCACCTCAGGGTGGTAATCCAGAACAGGAGGCATTGCTGGCCTCCCCGAAACGCACTGATCATGGACTGATTGTGGGGGGGGGGGTTTCCACCCAGTTGCCCCTCCCTCCCCCTTTTTTCCATGTCAGCCTTTTTTTTGGGGGGGGGACTGTGGTCTGGCCCCCCAGTGGTCTCTGGGGGGTGATGAGCCGGCCTGCTGTTTGAAAACTTTGAGGACCCCTGGCCTAGATATACACAGCAAAAACATATGCCGCTATTTTCCTGAGCTGTTACCGTTACCCTGTGCCATACCCCTCTGGAAAAAAGCAGACCACATTTACTGTCCTTGGGCATCTGTACTTCTTTTATTGGAGGATCACAGCAGGGTAGGGGGAGAAGGCTGCATATTCCTCCCTTTCATTCTGAGTAGGGAGATGGAAAGGCAGAGAGAGGGAGAAAGCCCTTATTCTGCTCCCCGAAGGAAAATTTCGAACAGAAAGATCAAGTAGAGACAAGGAGTGTAGCAGTAAGGGATGTCCTTGTGTAGAAAGAGAGAAAACATCCAGGAGTCCATGTCGTGGGCGGCAGAGAGGGCAACTCCGGTTGACCCCCCCAAAAAAAAAGTCACTTCTGAAGATGGCTATGAAGATTTTGGTGTCCCAAGCAGGATGCTATAAAAGAAATCCTCCACTGAGAGCCAGGTAGTAAAGGGGGACATTTTTGGTGTAGTGCCTTGCAATGGAGGTCTTTTCTTTCTGACCAAGAAGAGCCTAAGAAGGTCCAGGAAGATCAGTACATGCAACAGGGCCAAACACTTCTCACCATCTGTTGTCACTGAATCCATTAGAAACCCACCTTGGGCAGACCAGAACCTGGATGGACTTGGTGGTGAACAGATGAGCAGCAAAAAAAGTAACTTTTCCCACAATGCCATTTTGGAGCTTTAAAATTTTGCAGTTCATGGGGGACAGGCAGAGATTTGTCCATCGGCTCTCTCAATCATCTGAATTCAAGCCGTTCACTGCAAAACGTTCCTGAAGAATGGACTGGAATAACTAACAGGACACTGTGTCCATCAGCAATTGCACAGGAATTAGGGGGGAATCCTTTCACTGTCCAAGAGAAGACAACAACTTCATTAGTCTGCAGCTTTCCTTAGGATCCACAGGGGAATGAATGCATCCAATAGCCACTAGATACGTGCATATCTTCATCTTTCTCCAGCAGCCAAGAGTTCAACCCACTGGCAGAGAGCCTTCTAGATACGAAAACTCTCCTCTTTGCCGTCAATGTGTTTGAGGCGGAGGTACACGTCCGTTCCAATTCCCTGCATGGACTGGATGGTAAGGGAGCCACCCAGGTACTCGGCGTACGCACGAGAGGTGGGCAGCCCAAATCCAAACCTGCAAAAAAAGCATGGGGGGGAGAGATGGGAAATTGTTGCAGAGAAAGCAATAGTAAAAAAGCAAAGAAGGGGTTCATGGACAACCGGTGATGCCGATTTAGTGGGCTGAGAAAGTGGCTGCAAGGCGCATTCCTACTAGACATGGGTGTTTTGTTTTGGAACTGGTGCAGCTCTGAAATAAAACGCGGGAGCCCAGCTGGTGTTCGGAACTGGACCCCCCCCCCGGAACGGAATCAACCAATCCCTTACTTTGCTCTGGGGTCGCGCGAGGCTAAACACCAATGAGGAAGAAGCCTCCAATATCATCTTTCATTCTCCCTGGTGCTGGCCAATCAGACAAGGAGGCGGGTGATGCATTTGCCT
The DNA here is from genome assembly GCA_023846285.1 of Phrynocephalus versicolor. NCBI lineage: Eukaryota > Metazoa > Chordata > Lepidosauria > Squamata > Agamidae > Phrynocephalus > Phrynocephalus versicolor. The sequence goes on along the minus strand of JAHTLZ010000127.1, from coordinate 2,073,186 downwards.
GCACTACTCCTGATTGGCCAGCACTAGGGCGAAGGAAAGATGACGTTGAAGGCTTCTTCCTCGTTGGAGTTAAGCCCTGTGCGACCCCAGAGCAAGGTAAAGCATTGGCTGATTTCATTCCGGAGTGTTGGTCCAGTTCTGAATGCCAGCTGGGCTCCAGCGTTTCATTTCAGAACCAGACCACTTATGAAACGAAACACCCATCTTAACTCCCTACATGTGGGCCTTTTCTCCATGGAAGGCTGCTGTTGAGTTATATGGGACAGTGGGGTGAGGTGTCAATGAAGAGGCACAGGGCTGAGGAAAGTTATAAAAATGAAAAGGTGATCATGTACTGTTAACGCATATGTTAAAGAATACAGGGTTTGGCACCCTAAGAATTTCCTTTTTTCTTCTTGTTTAAAGTTATAGATTTCTAGTGCTTTCAATGGGAGTGAGTTTAAAGGTGAGCATCTGAACCAGTTAAGACAAGTAGTATGGGGAAGCTTTGGATATTTGCTTGCTTGCTTTTTTGTTTATCCAATCTGCATACTGCCCATCTAGTGAACGTGCAATAAAATAAACATAAATATAGTACAATCCCATTAAATTGACTCCAAAACAATATTAAACCTTAACGAAAAGAATTGACATACATGATAGACCAACACAAAATCACAACTGAAAAATTAAACCAACAGAGACAACACCTTTGTTGATTTTGTTTTCGCTGGCGCCAATGAAACTGGCCATCCTTCGATCCTTCCACCCTGCCCTCTCCTGTTGGCAGAGATCTCTCTAGAAATCCCGCTTTCTTGTGGATCTCCTGCTTGGTTCTTACCCGTGCATGGGCCCCGACTGGGCACTGTTCCCCATTTCCACCATGTTTCCAAAGAGGGTATTCATGCGGGGATCCTGGGCGCTGGCCTCTGCCGTGGTGAAGTGGTAGTCTGTGACCTTCTCAACCTGGTCGTGCGGGATGCCACCACCTCGATCTGAAATCCTGCCGAGACAATGAAAGGCTTGACTGGGTGGCCATGCAAGACATCTGCTCCCTTGTCCTGCCTTTATTAGGTTCATCATATCCCTCCCTCCCAAAATAAAAGCACACCTCCAATAGACCATCTCCACAGCAGCATCCAAAGGATTCACAAGCAACATGGCATCTGTCCACTGTTGCCACGTCCCTGCCATGACGGCGTCAACTGGCAACGGCCTTTGGAGCATCTACGGCAGGCATGTCCAAACTTTGGCCCTCCTGATGTTTTGGACCACAACTCCCAGAATTCTAAGCTTAGATTGCCAATGGGAAAGGACTGTGGGAGCTGTAATCCAAAACATCTGGAGGGTTGAAGTTTGGACATGCCTGATCTATGGAAAGCCCGCTTCTACATCCCCCGTATCTTACCGTATGATCAGGTCAATGTCATTGTTGGCTATGGTGATGAGTATATCTGGCACATTGTAGGGTGTATCCAGGTGAGACTCCATGGTGGCACTGAAAGGAAGAACAGATGACTGTGTAGTGTCCTAACTACTGTCGTTATATGTTTTCACTTGATCGTATGTAAAAGCTCTCTCCAGTTGAGAGAGTCTGGCAACCTCTTGGTCTTACTAGCCCGGCAGCCAAAAATCTGTGGTGGCAATCCTTCGGCACTCCAGATGTTTTGGACCACAACTGGCAGAATTCCAAGCCTGCATTGCCAATGACAAAGGACCATGGGAGTTGTGGCCCAAAACATTTATTTATTTATTTATTTGTTTATTTATTTATTTATTTATTTGTTTGTTTGATTGATTTTTATACCACCCATCTAGCCCTAGGGCTACTCTGGGCAGTTTACAACATGGAATCACATAACAAGCTAACAAAGGAATATAATAAAAAAACAAAATACAAGGAGCATAACAAAACATATACATAAATCAACAACAATAAACTAAAATTAAGCTAAAATAAAGATAAAAATAGGAGGAGATTTATAAAAACATCCAGAGTGGTGAAGGTTTGCCACCACTATGATAGGTTATCTCAAACTGCTCTATGAAACTCCTTGGTGGCTTGTAACTATGGCTGTCTCTTTTCTTTATGCTAGTTTTCATATCTCTTTCCTACCACTGTTTCTTGCTTCCCCCTCTTCCCTTCATTATCTTGGACTTTCCCACTTTCTCTCATGCTTTCCTTAAACTATTGCTTTTTCACAAACTTTCCTGACTGCCGTGATGTCAGCTGGAAGAGACGTCACTGAAATAAATGAGAGCAAGGGGCTCTCCTTTATGTCAGGTGCTTTGATGACGGTGACACACTGAAGGCATCCCAGGCAGAGGTTCTATCACCAGCTGCCATCAAGCCCCTGAATACAGGTTTGGCAACCAAGAGAGACCGTTCAGCTAAGCAGGAAAGATACGTTGTCTGAGTCAACTGTTTCATCACCCTGTGTCTTGTCCGTTCCTCCAAAGTCAGCATAACCGAGACCAAAAGAGTGGTTCCTCAGCAAGGTTTTTGGAAAAGCAACATAAAAATAAGCACAAGCACATAGCCGATCAGAACAGCAAATCTCTGGAGGGAAAAGGTCTGTTCCTCTATTACAGTGGTTCTCAACCTGTGAGTCCCCAGATATTCCCGGACTGCAATTCCCAGAAGTCTTCATCACTAGCTCTGCTGGCCAGGATTTCTGGGAGTTGCAGTCCAGGAACATCTGGGGACCCACAGGTTGAGAACCACTGATCTATTACTTCTATAGATACAGCCCAGAAATGAGACAGAGAACCGCTAGAAATAAGAGGAGACTCACCGCATAGCATTCTTGAGGAGTTCCGGAAGGATGTAATCCAGAGGCATCGGAATGAAAGGGAAGCGGGCAGCCACGTGCCCGTTGATCCTCACCTGGGGGGCATTCCCGTACTTGTGCTCACACAAGCGCCTGCGGGGAGACAGACCGACGGGGTGCTTGAAGCATGCACTGAACTGAGTCACATTATATATTACAAGCTCTAGTAAGTGCACATTATGTCTTTAACTTCCTCCTCTGCTCTGGAGGCTGCCTGAGATGGAACATTCCAGACAATCACCCACAATCCAGCAGGGGGAGAAAGAGAAAGCCACCATGGACTCACTTGTGATCATGTGACCTGCTCCAGTTACTTGTATTGTAAGGCACTGCTTGTTGATCAAGGGAAAACTTAAAAGAAATGTTTGTTTCTCTTGCAAAATGCTCTTAAACCAAGGTATTACTATACTTTGCAAGTTGTGATGGCTTAAAAACTCCATGGACATGAGGTCATGAAGAGCTGGTCACCACTGCAATGACACAACAACACCAAAAACCCAATTAAGAACACAAAAATTGCAGCTGACACATACATTTCATAAGCCACAAAGAGAAAAATCAATCCAAAAACAAAAGTATAGTGGGAACTTTGGGAGTTGCAAATTTATTTTGTGCATAAGTAAAGATAGCAGAGAGGTTTAGCTATCTAGCTGAAAAGCCAAAAGTTGAGAGTTGTGATTCCTCACTGTGCCTCCTGTGGCCTTTGTCAAGCTAAACATCTTAGATTGCCCTCAAAAGAGGAGAAAGGTAAACCACTTCTGTATATACCGTTCCTGGAAAACCATGGAAAAGGGTGCTGCTATAAATCAGAACTAGTTTGATGGCCGCCAATTACTATTAAATATACCAAATCACAGAAGGTAGACCTATACCAAATGGCCACACGAGGGAGACAAAGACTGCAATATAAACAAGTCTGAAAAACCGAGGAAGGCTTTGGAGACCTAGGTGTGATCTTTCGGGAACCACCAGCCACTTCTTTAGATAGGGGGAATACCTGGCAAAATCCACCCACTTCTCAATGATTTTCTTTGGCGACAGGCGAGTGCAGATGATCCCAACAAAGTCGGGCTGTGGGAAGATGCGAAAAGGAGAAACGGAAATGACTGTCCATCCAAAAATCATGGCTCACCTGATACAAAAGTGCAACTTGTCGCCCGTGATCATTAAAAGGACCCCTTCAAACTATCTAAACATGAGGCGCATTACAAGGATGCATGTACGCTCTGCCAGCATTTGGCTTAGCTTGGTTTTATGTTTAGATGCATTATTATTTTTTTAACTTGGTTATTTGTTTTTATCTTGATATCTTGTTTTGCTCTGTTATATTACGGCATCCTGTATGCATTTCCTTTGAAGCAAAACTGTGCCTAGAACAGTGTTGGCAAACCTATGGCACGGGTGCCAAAGGTGGCACTCGGAGCCCATTCTGTGGGCACCTGAAAATGCCCCTTCATAGATACCTGTATTCAGGTTAAATTATTGTATTGGCACTTTGCAAAAAAATCTGTGGGTTTTGAATTGCAGTTTGGGCACTCGGTCTCCAAAAGGTTCGCCGTCACTGGCCTAGAACTAATTGGACAGTATGAAAGTTGATTAAACAAAACAAAAACAGACACACCAACTGTCCCCTAACTCTCAGAGTTTCCTTAACAGTTTGAAACAGTTTTGTCTGGCCAGCTGTCACTAAATGCCAACCCACCCACTCCAACTCATTCCACTTCTGTCTCTGTCAAGGGTGTGGCCTGTTTTTCCTCACATATATGAGGGCCTTTACTCAAGCAAAAACCTTACAGGAAGACTTAACTTTTAAGATTTTGATGTTTTAATAAAATATGTACAAATACTGTCCATTTCTGGCAGCAGTCCTGTTTCACTGTCCTTTCAGCTGGCAATAAAAGAAATTGTCACTAAACATGCTATTAGAGGCATTGATAATAACAAATAGATATTCATACACAAAACAGCAATAATCAGATACGGCCATTTTATATCCAATAGTTATGAAGTTTATGTGCGTGCCTGTGTGCGTCTGGATGAAGTGGAGGGTATATAGTAAAATTGACAGCAGGTGCTTCACCTGTGGAAGGTTCTAGATTGAACTTTTGGCAGTTTTAAAAATGTTCTTATGAAATAACACTAAAATGCCTCTAGCCTGAGAGCCCAAGGAAACGCTACGCACACATATATGAATCCGTAAGTATGGAATTATATTCTTTTACCAGAGCAACTAAAGAAGGCAACCCCCCAAATTTTTGTTTATTTATTTATTTACAAAAAAAATTTAGCCGCCCCACTACCAGGTGGTCATCATTTTTACAAGTATATAAACGTGTGTGTGTGTGTGTTATTTATCTAGATAGATAAATGGATAAATAGATAAATAGATAGATAACTACATATACAGAACCTTATCCTCATGCAAGGCAAGGTGGTGAGTGGCGAGCATCCGGATACCGAGGCGGGAGGTGAGGGTCTTGTCAAGGAATGAACGAACCACCTTCTCGTCCTGGAAATCCAAAAGAAAAGCAAATAGCTCTGCAGAGCAGCCAAGGGCTCACAAAGGTTTGCAGTGTTTACTTGGGAAGCAATCCTTCCAGGATTTCTTTTCAATTTCCCTTCGCCTAATTTCTGTGAGGGCTACTGATGTGCAAAATGGATCTAGATGAGGGTTACAAACCATGATGGAGATGTGTAATCTCCAGGCTTAAAACCGGGGTACTTCAAGGTCCAGATGAAGGGGAGTAGTATCAGGAGACAGAGATCTAGTCTCATGCGCTCCCAAACGCATCTGGTGGGGCCACTGTGAGATACAGGAAGCTGGACTAGATGGGCCTTTGGCCTGATCCAGCATGGCCCTTCTTATGTTCTTATATTCTAGTGACTTTGACATATTGACTGTATTTGTCAACAGGTGAACCCTAACCTGAAACCATTTGAGCCAGCCCTGGATTACCTGTATATGCTTCCGGCATTCCCGTAACCCTTCAGCCAGTAACGTCACGACATCTTTGTGATCGTCTAAGAGTTGCCGGACCAGTTTGCAATACTGGAGATCAGATTCTTGGTCCTTGATCTATCAAGAGAAAAGCGATGAAGGACAAAGATAAACGTTGTGAGCTGAAACAGGAAAGAGAAAGAAAATCCCTGTGCAAACAATAAAGCCGCCATTTTACCCCTAACAGTCCCACGTTTAAAAGCACAACGTTTCTAACACAAGCCTGTAAAGGCATTTTGATAGAAATATCAATGAGCACTTTATAAGTGGACGGTGATTAATGACTGCTTGGCTTGCTCACTGTTTATCTTCTGAGCTCTCCCACAAATTATTCAGGACAGCTTTTATCTTTTTTTAAAAATAATTTGACCGTCTGTGGCATACTTACTGGGGGATATTCGCTCAGTTTCTGGAACGCTCGGATGTAAAGCTCATGCTGAAAAAAGAAGAAGAAAAGAAACAGCAGTGACTTAAAAATTGGTACAGACGACAAACCCCACTTTATCCTTCAGCTACTTTCCAGGAAGGATAGGTTAGCAAAACCCCACTAGTCTTGCACCTTAACTAACCTACTGTGTGGACAGTACTGTAAGTAAAGTATTAGCCTCCTTTTCTTGCTCTACCCAGAGATATAGAAGACTGGACCTGAGTTGTACCAGTCCACGGTACTGCACCCAGTGGACCCTGGTAATCTTTTAAGTACAAAGCAAGCTGAGCCCTTTTTTGACTTCTGAAATTAGATACTGGAGTACACTAAGACCCCTGTATCCACTGATTCATTATCCACTGATTCAGTTATCCGCGGGTGTCAGAGGAAAAAATTAAATAAACAATTCAGCAGCTGCAAAGCAAGCTACTGTCACAAAACAGCAGCTGTAAAGCAAGCTACTGTCACAAAACAGCAGCTGTAAAGCAAGCTACTGTCACAAAACAGCAGTTTTGGGGATTTTCGGGCACTCTCTCTTATCCACGGTTTTCATTATCCACAGGAAGGCCTGGAACCAATCCCCAGTGGATACCGGGGTCCTGCTGTATTCAGGTTGCTGCGGGGGCTCTATGCACTGGCCTAGTTGCGACACCATCCGCTGTTTACCGAGGCCTGGTACACGTACCACGTGGAGGACGGTGGGGTTGCAACCGATAATGAAGGGGAGGCTCCGAAAACCTTTGATGCGATGAGCAATGCGGACTGGCAGTTCGTGGTGCAGATAACGGGCACTTTTCTGGGAGGGGCAAAAAAAGACAAGCAGATATCAGAGATGGGGCACCTAAGGAAATCCAGATGGGATGCAGCAAACAGGCTTGAGTTCTCTCTCCAGAGACAGATTCAGGGCATTACAGGCTAAAATGTCACTGCCCAGCGTTGTCTCCAGGTCTTGAGCAGAAGTGAGACCCTGATGAGCAACTGGGCTGGAGACGGAGGTGTCACTGCAGACAGAAGGGCAAACAAACAGAGGCAAGAGTAAACTACACTTAAGCTTAGGATCATTCTCACAACAGCCCCATCGGAAGGCCAGGTGTGAAAGGAGAGCCAAAGAAACAGTAACAGGCTCAAAGCTATATAACATGTCCCCAGTGGAATAGGGTGGTGGTGGAGGTTGGGGATTTCCTGATTCACTAATCATGCCTGTAACAGGGTACAGTAAGCTCATAAACAGCCCCTCCTGTGGCAGTTAGTGATTTGTCATCAGAGAATCAGAGCATCAAAGAGTTGGAAGGGACCTCAAGGGCCACCCAGTCCAACCCCCTGCAGGAGACCAGCTTTCATAAGTAGGAATGGAACCAGTCAAAAGCCCGTGTAGCATCAGGATCTGAGTGCTGGAAAAGAAGCCGTGAAACTTGCTTTTAAATCCTCACAAATCTCATTTACTGTTTCTTGGTATTTCACAAAGACGTCCTCAATGACTGTGAACATTAAATATAGAGGACTAAACACACCAGCCACACCAGCTTCCTGGGTGAGTGGAGAATAAAAATATAATAAAACAAGAAATGGAATATATAGGTCTTTCTAAGCGGTCGATCTGTCCGACGACAAGCACAGGTAGACACAGGCATGTCGGTTAGTAAAAATAAGGTTGCTTTCTGGCAATGGCACAAAAAGTGAAACAGCATCAGTCGACTTGAATCATCTGGGCGGCCATGGCATCTGAAAAGAACTCAGATCACCTCAGCGTGCAGGGTTATAAGCACCGGTGTTGCTTCACTTTTCCCTTAAGGCGACAATAGCCAGTTGAGCTGCAAGTTGCTATAAATGCAGATTTCACTTAACACAGAGAAGAGCACAAAAATCCCTGACCTAAATCAAAAGTGGATCTGCTTGGCCCTACTTAACATGCAAAAAAAAAAAATAGGTCTATCAGGTAGACAATAAATAGAACTATCAGGTGCATTCTTGAGCTACTAAAATCTGGTGACGGCTGCATCATTTTTTTAAAAGGCACATGTATACTTGACACATGCAGCAGACTTGATCCTGACTAAGGGCAACCTGCCCATGATTTTCTAGATCGAAGGTGGTTTATCATTCCTTTCTTCTGGTAGGCATCCTTGGACTATACAGCTTCTCTAAGATTGCACAACTTTTCTCTTTCTCCTGGGTTGGGGAATTGAACTCTTGACTTCTGGCAACTAGGTATCCAGCTCAGTGACCTCGCCAGCCAACTCTCTAGGCAATACCTATTCAAGACCTATGGGGAATATTTCATGTCTGAATACGGCCTTCTCTAAAATTGAAATTCTTTGCATGTGAAAGACTAGCATTGAAGACTTAAATCTAGCTAAGAAGAGACCTTTGAAAGATGTAAGGTGTGAAGAGCTGAAAGCAAGAAAAAAATGTGTCTTGGACTCTGAGGCTTTGACCATTGGGAGTCACTACGAGCTTCACACCTACCAGCAGGTGGCTACCATCTTGAGAACGTCCGGAGTACAACATGGTGGTGGGAGTCAACCTCACAGAAGGCTGAGAAGAGAAAAAAGAAGAAATGGTTACAAAAAGTCCTCACTAAAACAACCAGTAGAAAAGCACGAGTCCAGCCACAAAACTGTTATCTTTAATTGCTTCGAGTTAAATAGTTGATTTTGGCGAGACAAATATACTCGGAAGCACTGCTAGGGCCTGGAGGTGACAAATTTATTGGCAAGTAGTTCTTTCTGTACTGAGCGACTGCTAATCCCACCTACGGGAAGCCAACTGCAACCTATGCAAATAAATCATGTTATGTTCATATATACAGCTTCTGCCCAAAGCTAAGTGGGTAACATGTTGATGTATGGTGGGGAAAACCTCACTCATAGAGACTCTGCAGAATGGCAGATAGACACTTTATTTAATTAATCAACCATTTCCCCAGGGCAGCCTCCAGATGGTGGGACCAACAGTAGGCCTCTGTTCTCCCCTTAGCTGGTGATGTGGGCCGCCTCTCCAGGGCCAACGGCAAGCTGTCTGGGAAACTCATTAGACTGTGGTGATTAGCAAAAAACAGGACCCATGGGCTGAGTGATAATTCCATTCCGCATGATAAATGAACAAGATGTTTTCTGAGGAAAACGCCAAGGGGAGGACTCTACTCCCACATCTCTCCTCACAAATAATAAAACGCCATTCATTACCCATGCCAAAAATCAAGATGCTGATACGGGCAATCTGATTGTCTACAAGGCTCAAATTCAGGACCACGGGGGTGCCTGCTCAGACCTGTCCTCTGCATAATGCTTCTGCTTGTGGTTTTCAGTACTGGGAATGTTTCCTCTCCTGCTTCAAAGGAGGAGGATGTGAGAGAGCCTAGATCAGCTCCCAGCTCCCTGTTTGTTTGTTTGTTTGTTTGTTTGTTTGTTTGTTTGTTTGTTTGT
>JAHTLZ010000127.1:2044259-2063516 GCA_023846285.1 Phrynocephalus versicolor | reverse complement strand
TGTTTGTTTGTTTGTTTGTTTGTTTGTTTGTTTGTTTGTTTGTTTGTTTGACTTTTATACTGCCCATCTAGCCCTAGGGCTACTCTGGGTGGTTTACAACATGGGATCACACGATAAGCTAACAAAGGAGGATCGTGGGATCACACGATAAAGCTAACAAACCCAAAATACAAGGAGCATAATAAAGCAAAATATACATAAACCAACTAAAATTAAGCTAAAATGAAGATAAAAATATCAGGAGATTGATAAAACAGGGGTGGGGAGAGAAGATAAGCGGTAATAAGAATAGTATCTTGTTGGATGTTTGAGAAATCAGGAAAGGCCATTCTATACAACCAGGTCTTCAATAGTTTTTTAAAAATTTGATGCAAGGGTGCCAGCTGAATTTCAGGGGGTAGATGGTTCCATAACTGGGGAGCAACCACCGAGAAGGCCCTACTCCTTGTTACAACTTTCCAGGCCTCCCTCGGGGTTGGGACTCCCTGGTGTCCTGCCTGGCTAGCAAGGGTGATCCTGGCAGTTCTTCTTGGGAGGAGCCGCTCTGTCAGATACTGACAGATCCTACGAATGCACCAGGCAGAGGGAACGAAGTAGGTTCAGAAAGAGGAAAGCTGCCTTGCTGCTAAGCTGGCTGTGTCAAATCAGCATTGTGAATGAGAGAGGCAGTGGATTGCCGATGACAATCCTCACCTTTTCAGCCGCTGTATCAATGGCTGACTGGTTATAGAAGGAGGTGACCGTCTTGGATCGCTCGCGGGCCAGTTCATGGTGCTGATCAATCGCCGAAGAGGACCGGTACCGGAAAGGAGGGAGAAAGAACGGGAGTATACAGGAGGCCCGGCTCCCCGTACCCCCTAGTTCCACCATCAGCAATGTTTTCCACATCATTTCCTCTTCCACAGACAGCTGGAGACCAAAAGAAGTTTTAGATATCAGCACTGTGTTCTGCATTTGGAAGTGTTCCCCATTCTCCCACAGAACATATATATTAATGCAGTTCAACCCCACCCGTAGGCATTTGGTTGATTAAGGCCAGAAGCAACAGTTTGACCCCCTTGGTGGTTCTCCTCCACTGTCTTTTTTATTTAGTTCAGTTTTTAGCCTCATCACAGAGGCAGTCCTAAAATTAAGGCAAGACAGGGTTCCTCAGAGAGTAACTTTACGTGCAGCACATGAGAAGACAAATGAATCTAGAAGAGAGCTGGGGTTTAGAAATGAATGCACTAGATCAGGCCTGCCCAACAGGTAGACCGCGGGCTACTGGTAGCCCGCTAAGGGTTCAAAAGTAGCCCGCTGGCCATCAATTAAAAAAGTGAGGGGATAAGTTCTCCACCCCTCCCTCCCCCATCCCAAGGACCACCACTGCCCCAGCAAAGCTCTGGGTCTGCCAGCCCACTGTCTCAGCTGAGTGGGGCAGTTCAAAGGCTATGGCGCATTGAAATCTGTTCCCTCCAGAACAGATTAATTGGTTTTCAATGCATTCCTATGGAAAACCGCTGCTCTACTTACAAAGTTTTTACTCATGAGCATATGCTCGGAACAGATAAAATTCATAAGTAGAGGTTTTAATGTAGTAGCCCTCAGGCACTTTGGGACGGAAAAAGTAGACCTTGGCCTGTTCAAAGTTGAACAGCTCTGCACTAGATCAAAAGAAACCTGACTTGTGGAACATTATTCACTGGGAGATTAATTTAACAACACTCTTCTTAAATTGCAGTTCACTTGAAACGTGGGTACTAGTTTCAGGTAGACAGCATTGTGTTATAGTATGAGTAGCCTTGATGCAAGAAGTAACTGGGCAAGAAATATTCAGAACATAAAACAAATTATAGCCAAGGGCAGATTCAGCCAAGTTGTTTGGAGTCCTAATGTTGACACCAATATTGGTGCATATTCTTAATAAGGAAACCCAGCATTATCTAGAGGTTGGGTCAAGGCAGCTGCATTTCTTTTCTTGTTAGAGCAATCTAAGCAAGAGAAGAAGTTCTGTTGCCATGACTCAGCTTCCAGATAAACTCACCTGGGTGACACTTCACAGGCAAACCCAGCATTAGGTATATGATCTACTTACTCCTAAGATGACACGTTCCAGGGGTGTCCCTGCTTTCTCCAGCTCTGGGAGCAGTCCACTGGGGAAGGACCTTGACACATTCCCTACACGAGAAGACACAGGCGCACAAATGCTATATGTCTGAAGAAGTGGACATGTTTACGAAATGTTACATTAGGTATAAAAGTTAGTCTTTAAAGTGCCACGTGTTTTGTGTCTTTTGTTTTGTTTTGTTTTTCTTTGATTTCCCCCTGCAATTCTTGAAAGGACTAACACGGCTACCCTCTCTGAAACCTCTACAAACATTTAGATACACCCTCATTCCCAAAAAAACTTGATCACCAATCCTGAATGAATGAAATGCCTCTCTACTAAGAAAACACATTATTTGAGAACTTACAGCTGCCGTACAGCATTAATACGTGGAACTTAGAGATATACACATGTGATGAAGCGGAAAAGCATACCAGCTCACTCACACAGCCAAAGAAAAGGGGCTAGGGAGAGTATATGGCAGGGGTGTCCGAACTTTGGCCCTCCAGATGTTTTGGACCACAACTCCCAGAATTCCAAGTCCAGATTGCCAATGACAAAGGACTGTGAGAGTTGTGGTCCAAAACATGTGGAGGGCCAAAGTTTGGACACCACTGTTCTATGGGCAGTACAAGACAGAGGTGGGCATAACCTCCAAGGTCTTGACGACTCTAAATGTACTTTGAACACACAACCCTATCATAAGACGGCCATTTCCCCCACCTAGAGGCCTCCTCTGCTTCCTCCAGTCATCACACAGCAAACGCCATGGGGACCCATGTACTCCAAGGACCTCGCATTCTTACAACTGACACCTGTCACCCAAACAACGATCTCACACACCCCTACAACGTGCAAAACATTTCTCAACATTTATCCCACATCTCTTTCAAGTGACCCAGTCTGACAGCCCAAGGTTGGTATCTGATCTTATCAATTCAACGTGTAAATAAGCAAATATAAACATAAAATAACTTGTAAATGAGAACAAGGCACTATTCTAGTTGAACAAAAACCTGCTTACCTCAAGTAAACTTGGTTATCTTATCCCAGCTTCCTTGTATTACAAGGACGTGTAGCTCTGTTTCCATCTGGGAGAGGCAAAAACAGGGAGAAAACCATTAACAGAAAGGCATGAACTACAAGAATAAATTTTTGAACAACCGCATGTATGTTAATGGACGGATTCACTTCTTGTATATTTTTAAGCATGAGGTTGTTCCTTGTAAACATACAACAAATGAACAGCCAAGAGACACTAGGAAAGGCATTAAAAATAATACTGCCTTGAAAAAATGTTTCTAATCAGGTGTATGCAATTTTTCTGACATTTTTTAAAATAACACTGCTCTCATGCTTTAATTATTATCTCCACCGTGTTTTGTTGAATAGTCACCCTGGAGAATTACTGCATCTTCTTAATAATACTGCAGTGTGTGTGTGTGTGTGTGTGTGTGTGTGTGTGTGTGTGTGTGTGTGTGTGTGTGTTGTATCATTACAGTCGTGACAGACTTTGTGACCCCATGTCCATGGGGTTTTCTTGGCAGGAGTACTTGAGTGGTTTGCCAGTTCCTACTCCAGGCACCTACAGTGCCTGGTATTCCCCGGTGGTCACCCATCTAAGTACTAACCAGGGCCGACCCTGCTTAGCTTCCAAAATCAGGCGAGATTGGATGTGCTTAGGGCAGGCATGTCCAAACTTCAGCTCTCCAGATGTTTTGGACTGCAACTCCCACAGTCCTTTGCCATTGGCTATCTAAGCTTAGAATTCTGGGAGTTGCGGTCCAAAACATCCGGAGGGCTGAAGTTTGGACATGCCTGGCTTAAGGCATCTAGGCAGCAATACTGTAGTTGGTCTTGATAAAATATATGAGACACAACTATGGCTTTGAGATTCGCTCAAACAGACCAAAAATGAGGACCCACAAATTTAGTATTGTACCCATAAATCATTAGGTGCTCTCAGGATTGTCACTGAAAAATGTATACTGCCACTCATGAGTATTATTCTTTCCACTTGGAAAGAACAAATTTAATACTGATGGAAGTCAGGGGTATTTGCTATCAGCTCCCTCACTCGAAATATTATATTTTGCTAGCAATCCATAACGGGGATACAAAACATGGATATCTACATATCTACCAAGGCTTCCTTCTTGAACTAGTGACCCTACATAATTAGGCACCTTCCCGTGATAAGAGTGTTATCTGCAGCCTATGCCTCTTCTCTAGACGTACTTCTGAAGCTGTGTTGCACCTGTACAAAGACTGGACATACAGAGCATATAGTAGAAGTAGTACTGTGATTATGTTTATCACCACGAGCATAATCATGCTGTTGATAACAACTCCCAATGCAGCAAATGAACATATTAGGGGGAAAAACTTTGATACATGTTTTTTCCAGATGTTGATTGCAAAGTCAATGAAGCCTAACAAGTGTAGCCAGAAGGGATGGCTGATGGGAGTAGAAATATGAAAACATATGTGGGAGATCCACACATTCCCCAGCGCTTGTGCCAAAGAGAAGCGTTTGGGCACACAATTAGACATACAGGCCCAGACAAAGGTCTAGCACTTCAGGTCCTAGAGAAAAATGCAACAATACTCAAAATGCCAGATACTGCTGGGTTCCCAACTTCCATTGCCGTGACTGCCAAAGAAGGCTACAACCCCAATATTATCAATTTGATCAACCATACCACAGAGGGATGCAAATACAGAGGTGACCTGTTAGCCAGAATTCCTAGGTTTTACTGGAGGGGACAAGCCCTAACTCAATTCTGTAGCTGCTGGTTTACATGAAGGGGGGACTATGTTCAGACCCCTTAATTTCCAGTTAGGGCTAGGAAAGAATCTTTTCCAAAACTCCGGAAAACCACCTCTGCCAGTGAGAGGTGATAATACTGGGCTCAACGGACCAAGTATCTCCATTGAGTATATAGTACAATTTATTTATTTATTTATTTATTACATTTATATACCGCCCATCTTCCGAAACGGAACTCTGGGCGGTTTACAATTAAAAACAAAAACAGGGGGCGAACAAAAGAAACAGAGGCAAAGTACAATAAAAATAGGGTGGTACAATACCCTCCACAAAAGATGATGCGGGCGGCCAAACTAAAATAAAATAAAAAATAATAAAATAGAATAGAATAAAATAAATAAATAAATCAAGTAAACAGGTCGCCATATGCCTCCTTGAAGAGATGTGTTTATAAAAATTGACAGAGGTGTTGATTTAACAAATCCACATTGATTTAATAGGCCTACTGTAGTTGTGATAGCTTACTGGATTTCAATCACATTGTGCTAGCAGCTATTCTGTTATGTATTTTGAGTTTTATAGAAATGATTGGGCATAAATATAGTTTAAGATGTACTGTCTTCCTTTTTCTGCTCCTATGTCTCTCATTCCAGAAGCCAATAAAAAAATCCCCGAAAAATCCATTTATAGTGGATCACCTAACTAGAAATTGTTGTACACCACCCAGAGTTCCTGAGGGAACGTTGGATGGTTAATAAGTACAAATATAAATAAACATATGTCTTTGTTCCTGTCCTAGGGTGGAAATAGGGGTTGAGGCACAGGATCCCCAAACACCAGGACTTCTGGGTTCTTGTGAATAAACAAAAATAAAGCAGCTGCAATTCAAGGCTCTTGTTTTCAACTTAATGCAAACTGAAGATGGGAAAGAGGCTTCGTGGCGCAGGAAGAACCGCCAGGCTGGAAAAAAAAGTCTAAGAGACAAAAAAATCCAGGTTTCACCACCAAGGCTGGTAGCAGAGGAAAGCAGAACTCCAGGCTTCAGCTTTTAGGAAAGAAAAAGCAACACATTTCCTTGAGATTTTAAACATATTTACCCACCTCGGCCCCCAGCAGCTCAGAATATCTTTCCGCACAGATTCCTCTGAATCTATCTTAGCGACGCCACGAGCGGCCTAAATACCTTGGTGCCGTTTGTTGGCCTGCTACGGCCGATGATCTGCCTGGCTGCTATCAACCCAGCCTTCAAGCTCTCAGGGAAGTTGTACACGCGCACAGCAGCTGGCCCGCTCCTCCCCAGCGTCTGACCTCATTTCACCTCAAGCAGCTAAAGTTTGCAGGGGGGGGGGGAGGAGAAAAGCTACAAAGGCTCCTGGAGAAGGAAGTCTGAGAGATTTCAGAAGGTCAGTCAAAAAACGTTGAGAGCACCACAGAATCGAGTAGTCTTAAATATTCTGGGCTATACTGTATAGTGTCCCTCTTTATTGTAAGCCACCTTGCGTCCTCTTCAAAGGAGAAAGGTGGGGTAAAAATATTCTAAATAAATTAATTAATTAATCCTAAAACTGAACATGGCCTGATTTAAGTCTCCTTTCCTAGTTTATTGCTGGCTAACAGGTAAAATGTTACTGGGGGGGCAGGGGTGTGTGGGACGGACACACACACACACACACACACACACACACACACACACAGAGAGAGAGAGAGAGAGAGAGAGAGAGAGAGAATATAGGTCTGATAATTTGAAAACTACAGCACAAGAGCTCTGCTCACTTATCCAAGATGTTTATAGGCTGCCATTCTAACAGAAATCAAGACCAGGGCATGTGAGGGCAAGTTATCACTCTCATTCCATAGACTCCAAGTTCTTTGCCTCTCCATGCCATTTAAATTATTCCAATTTATACCCCACTTTTCCTCATTGTAGCCCATGTGTTGCTTTTATGCAGCGTGCCCAGCGCACACAGCACTTGACACAACTTAAAGCAAAAAAGCAAAGTGTTCTGCTTATATACCGCACCCATACCACTACAAGTAGTCTCTGGGCGGTTTACAATTTTAATTACAGTGTGCAGGTTACACATTGCCCTCACCCCAACAAGTGAAGAGGGAAAATGTCTGCCTTTTTAAGTGGTTAAAATGGAGCCAGCAGCAACGTTTTCACTCTCTACCTTGGGTTAGTGTGTCTTCTACCAAGAGTCTTAGGAACAATGGTCCCTTCCCTGCCAAGTGCAGCTGTTTACATTTCCCAGGTTACAGGGCAGTCAAGAGGAAAGGAACAGGACATGTGAGGCAGAAATCTATGCCAGATGCTCCAGATCTCCCTCCCTCCCTCAAGTCTCCTTGTTTGAACTTATGAGGCTCTTGTTGGCATCTAGGCAGCTTCACTTGTAACACAACAGCTTCACTTCCTGATGCTGGGACAAAAATGCAGAAGATCGGTCTTTGCCCCCACCCACCCACAAGGAGCTTACATTTTAGCAGGCGAAAGATGACTGGGGGAAGGCAGCAGGAGCCATAAGAAACACAAGAGAATTCGAGGGGAGATTGCAAAGCTGTAGCTGCCTGATTTCGGTGTGACAAGCATGCAAAAGAAAAAGCCTTGTGCGCCTTTGTAACTGACTTATTTCAGCATGGAATTTTTGGGGGTGGGTGGGTGGGGGTGGAATTCCGCTTATTCGTTTGACAAAAGGTGATGTCTTAAAGCATTTATTTTATTTATTTATTTTTGCTTAGCATATTTATAGCCTGGCGTTCTCCTCAACAGGCCCCAAGGCAACTTGCAACATTCAACTCAGCAATATTCAAAACAGACACAAAGCGACCCACGCTCCCCCTCTTTCCTCATCTAGGGCATCTGACTCATTGGGGCCCAGCGAGCAGTCCTTTATTTTCACCCCACCGACTCCAGTCTGTCCTGAGAGATGAGATGGGCGTTCAGCCTCCACAAACCCAATCCCTTCCTTTCCATTAAAAAAAAATTAAAATATTTTGGATATTTAAGATTAGATCTCTGCATACAAAAGGAGACATCCCCATCTCTCTTAATACGTTCACCCCCGTTGCATTCCTTTCCCAGGGAACCCAAGAATCCTGCTGGTTGCTCTCCATCCAGATTAGACCCCCACCAGTCTCCTCCCAGTGCAGAAAAGAGACCCACCAGCACCACCGCGAGGGTGACCCCCTCTCTTACCTGTACATCGAAACCCCTGATCCTTTCCTAAACAACCCAGGGTTCTGGGTGTCCTTATCCTTCACCCTTTGGGGTTAGGACTCGTGCTCAAAGAGCAGGACTCCACCCCCCCAGCAGTCACAATGGTACCTTCCGGGGCTCGGGGAGGGGGGGACGAAATCCCTTACCTCCAAGCCCACCAAATGCCGCAGCCGTCGCCACTTTCACCCTAGAGAGGGGGAGTCCGAGGGCAGGCAGCTTTCGGGCGACGAGGAGCAAAAGGAGCAAAGGCATGTGGGAAATGTAGTCCCGTCGCGGCGCCTTCCCTGAAGCTTGAAGGGCAGGCAAAACATACGAAAGCCAGGAGGCCTCGCGGAACAGGGGCGGGGCGGAGCTGAGCCTTGAGATCTATGGGAAATGTAGTCTTGGGCTGGAAAGACTCAGGGGGCATTACTGAAACGCTCGTTTAAAAAGAGGGTTCAGAGAGGGTAGCCCTGTTAGTCTTTTCAAGAATTTCAGGCAAAAATCAAAGAAAAACAAAATAATACAATACAAAAGACACAAAACATGTGTATTTTAATATGAATCTATGGATTCACATAGACTTTATGTTTATGACTACTTATGACCTTGTTGCTTTAATGTAATGTTTGTCTATTAATGCTGAAAGATGTCCCTCAATTCCTTGTTCTCAAATACTTGAACATGTCTTAATTGTACTGGACTGTATATTATCCCTAATTACTGTAAGCTACCTCGGGTTCTTTTCCAAGGAGAAAGGCGGGGTAAATACTCTAAAATAAACAAACAAACAAACAAATAATGTATTATGTTGCCTCAAAACCAATGGACTCTCGGGGTGCTTTAAGTAGAGCTTTTTAAAAATTGCAGCGGCACCAGCGCTTGCTAAAGCTTGGTGTTGAAGAAGCAAGGAAACAATGGAAAGAACTTTTATTTCTGTACTTTTCGAGGCAATTTTAATTTCCACGATCCATTTTGGAAAGGAAAAACTTGGTAACGCAGGGACTGTGTGTCTTTTCATACCTCATATTTGAGCTTCGGGCAGTTTGCCACGTCCCTAAAAATCTCATTGCGAGGCAGGTACATGTCTAAAGCAGCAACCCTGAGAGGAATCAACCCCCCCCCAAATATTTGTGTCTCAGTCCATATTTGTTGTCTCCATGGTGAAAAACATCCTATATACGTTCTCGAAGGCTCCGATGTTTGGAAAGCTACACGGCCCCAAGGTCCCCCCCGGAGAAGGGGAAAGGAAACAACTTCAGAGTTTTCTATAACTAGAAAATCCTGGAAATGGTCACACTAAATTAGAATTGTCCTGATGGCGCATAATTATTACGTTCGCCGCATCCACTCAGCGACACTTCAAGGCCCAAACTTGAGACCTAGATGTTCGTGTCCTAGTGATACCTTGGGGAAAGCCTCTCCAACATTTGCAGAACGGTGTCCAATAACACAGGCCATGTTAGGCACAACCTTTAATTTAAACACCAGTAAGGAACCTACATATCTCCCACCATCGGCTGGAAGAAATTTGTAGCTGGAGACTATGGTACACCATTGGAAGTGAGTGCATTACTAAAACAGAAAATGTGGAATTTCATGGCCAAAGGCTGAGATGCGACTGATAAGCTGCAATGTGAATCCAACAACCATATCCTGAGACCTGGCAGTACTAAGTCCTCGTACATTATGTGCCAACGTGCAACATATTTACAAAGGAAATTGTCTCTGTTCCCCCTTAGGGGGAAAATAGAGTGCCTCTAGCCATATAGTTATCAGTCTGCTTTGTTCAGAATGTTATGGGCAGTCTGAAGGTGGGAGATGCTATCTATTGTTTTCTTCTTGTTGTCCTCATATGTTCTCCCATTGCTTCTTATTTCTCACAGAGTGGGGAAAAAGCTACGCAATGCCTTTAGATGAGTAATGCTAGGTGCCCTGTCTGGAAGCATCCTTTATGTCCTTGTGTGGTCTCTGGTAGTGCAATGTTATACATAAGCCTGTCCTACATCATTAGGGTGTATTGCATGCCAGTTAGCCAGTGGTCACCAAAGGGTGTGATCTACATTTTAGAAAGATGACTAGTCACTGCTTCTTACGTATATAAGCACAATTAAATTCCCTTCAACTCAACATATATTGTCCCACAGCACAGCACCAAATGTCTATGAACTGGAGAACTGTACTTCACTGATGATTTCGATCTCAAGGTTCACTCAGCCTTCTATCATTCTGAGGTCAGTAAAATGAGTACCCAGCTTGCTTGGGAGTGGGTGGGCAGGCAATGTGTAGCCAGCATAAATAAATTATGAACTGCCCAGAGAATGGTTTAAGAGCTATGGGGTGGTATATAAGTAGACTACTTTGCTTTGATGGTTCTGATCAATCAACCTGCATATGAACAGCAGTCAAAAGTTATCATTTTCATTTTTAGAAACAGGGGAAAGAATAGCATGCCAAGGACACACAAAAGTTTTAAATTACGGTAACCTCTTTGACGAACACCTGGTTCCTACAAATATAAATCTCTCTTCAGGTCTTAAGAGCATGAAGTTCAAGTAACTGCCTCCCCCTGAAAACATGAAATGGTGCTCCACCAGGAAAGAAATACCAGCCATTGCTTTCTCAAGGTAATCTTTATTTTATATTTAACCTTTCTGTGATACAGAGGTTCTTCTTTCTGCTTGGACCATTACTCCAAGCATACTGATCAGATGAAGAAGAAACATTTTGATCTTTAAAAAGTACTCTTGATACACTGGGAAGGGGGGGAGGCAGCACCAGAACAGAATCTTATAGCATTCCCTTTTCTTTTTCACACAGCGCTGGGAATGATATTTCTAGAGTGGCATCTGACAGAGACATTTCAAAGCGCAATATTTTGCCTTCTGAACTTTTTGCTTTTATTCAATTACAGCCTGACTGACTCAATTACATCGCTTATGCTTCACCCATTATCATTTTTTAGTTAGCTCTGCAATCGGCTGTTGATGTTTGTATATAAAATAAAATCTCTCTCCTCGATTTTTGGCTCACTGCATTGATGACAGCACAGTGTTGCCTGCTGTTGGCCAAGATCTATAACTGCAACTAGAAATGAGTGGCAATCACAGTCCCCCCCCCCTTATCCTTCATTTTGGGATTTAAAGGGCAGGCAGCCTAGTAATGTTTCACACTGCAATTCCCCAATCTATAACCATTGTCCAAACTGGTTGGGGGGGGGGGTGTTATAAGAACTGTTGTCCAAAACACCTGAGGCCCAACTCACTATACTGCTCAAAATTAATTTATACTAAATTAAATTGAACTGTGGAACCGTGCATAATATATATTTTAATTTCTCTGAAATATCTACCATTTTTACTCATAAAAAAACAAATTGAGGCAAAAAAGGAGTTGAGCCGCATCGCCATCACAAAATACAACTGCAAAAAACAAAAACAAAAAAACAAGAGACCATTTGCAACCTTTTAAAAGGTTAACTACACTTTTGTGTGAGGTGGTGTCCCTCAGATTATCCTACAGGCCTGCATTATGTACAAAACAGTTGTTGACAATGGAAAATATCAACCACACAAGTAGGCCTCTTAAGATATGTCTGCGAAGATTCTCAGTCATCCAGGTGAGATATTTGGAAGCTGAGTCAGGTCAAAGTGAACTATAAAATGGAGGACTCGCAACGTGCTTTTTTCAGACTGATGAAGCTGTTTGGATGAGCAGCTAAATGTTTCAGTCTCTCAAGAAAAAGAAGTCCAGTTGCCATGACTCAACTTCCAGATAGGCCTTAAGATACAGCGGTTAACCAGGAGAAACTATTGTTGTACTTTCTAATGGATTACAAAGCACATATTCTGTCTGCATCTCTGCTTTCTGAGGTGTGTTCCAGAATGACTTCCTCTTGCAAGCAGAGTGCACCTACCACAATTAAAAACTCCCATTAACTGCCCATCAATAGTTTTTTTTTAAATGTTATTAAGCACAGCTATAGTACAAATTACTTTGTTTAAACACATTTTGGAAAAGAGCTATAAAAATAAACTTTATATTTTAAAAAAGAGATCTCTGTAGGTCTGCATGATGCAAATATGGCATGAATAAGAGTTCCAGAATGGAGACCAGCATCCTAATCTGATTTGACTAACGGAATGTTAACTAGTTTGATCTTATCCACGCAGGCATGTCCAAACTTCGGCCCTCCAGAAGTTGTGGACCACACCTCCCAAACTCCTTTGTCATTGGCAATCTAAGCTTAGAATTCTGAGAGTTGCAGTCCAAAACATTAGGAGGGCCGAAGTTTGGACATGCCTGAAAGGGATGGAAATGGCACCCAAGATGAATAAGCCTGCTAACATTATATGAAAGGGCAATGTTTATAGCAGGCATGTCCAAACTTCGGCCCTCCAGATGTTTTGGACCACAACTCTCACAGTCCTTTGTCATTGGCGATCTAAGTTTAGAATTCTGGGACTTGTGGTCCAAAACATCAGGAGGGCCAAAGTTTGGACATGCCCGGCTTATAGAAACACCAGAGGTAGGTGAGATGAAATGTCACCTTCACAGGACCTTCCAGTTAGAGGAACCCTCATATTCACTTCTTCTTAGCCTTGGCCTTGTGGTGCTGCCAGGACTGGTTGAGGTAACCCAATCGCTTGTAATTAAGAAACAGGAGGGCAAAGTTAAGGATGTATGTAGTGACACAAATCACACAAAAGTCATGGAGCACAAAGAAGAGGATGTAGGCCAGGTAGAGTGAGCCAGCGATGGAGACCACTGAAGAGCCCAACAGAGTAATGGCTGCCAGACCGCTGTCGGAGAACCCTGTGAGAAACAAGTAGTCTGTGTTATCTTGTAGGCAACTGCAAATTACTTGAATTAAACTAAAAAGTAGGACCAGCTTTCCACTTCTTGCCTGCCCCGTACCAACTAAGAATTTATTTATTTAGTTTGAATATTTTTACCCCACCCTTCTCCTTGGAAAAGGACCCAAGGTGGCTTACAATAATGAGGGACAATCTACAGTCCAGAACATTTAAGACATATTCAAGTTAAGAACAGGGAATTAGAAGAGGCATCTTAGAACATTAAAAGGTAACAGTAAAGCTACAAAGAGCACACAAAAAGAAAAAAGAATCCATTATAAAATGGATTATAAAAATTCCTAATTTTTATCATAAGATTTATTTGAAGAAATCTTCCTCTTCTGTTTTTTCCTCCTAGAAGGACATTCCATCTGTACTTTCTCAGACTCCCGCCCCAACACGCACCCCCCCCTTTTCAAACTATTAGTTATAATAGATAGGAACCAAAATTAGACTTCACAAAGGCAAGATTTGACCCTATGCCCTGAAATACCCTTCCCCTGCTGCAGTGACAAACATATATTTAGCTAATTACACACAACTTGCATTCTGTTAAATGTGTATTAAGTTCTCTACTTGTTACCAAGCTCAAATTCTTCTTTGAATCCCTTCTATAAAAGAAACACATTTTTTGTCTACAGAATAGAGGGCCTTATCCACTTTAGCTCCCAGGTTTGGAATGTAGGAAATATATCTGTTTGCCAACACTGTGCTTTTTTCATTTGCCAAGGCATTTTTAATTTTAAGCCACATTTGTTTTGCATTTAAATAGAAGACTGAGTTTGTATACTACTTTGTTTTATTGTTCTTCTTCGAAAATGAAGGCTCATTTTTTACGAAATGTGCAAATACATAAACAGATCACTTACCAAGAAGTATTTGCAAAAGGTAGAATGCAATGCCAAAAATGCTATTAGGTTGGTTGAATGTACTGTGAGGTCCTAAAAGGCCTGCTACCAAGCCAAAACCACGACCCCACCTAAAAGAAAGGATCGAAATAGAGATGTTGAAGAATATACCACTAAGACCCTGTCCACACTTGCATATATATATATACTGTATAAGATATATGGCTCAATTATGGCATTGTTTAGATCAGAAAAAAAAAAGACTGCATGCGTTTGTGTTTCTATTTAGAATGATCCTTCCTTCCCCTTTAAGAGCTGTCCCACATCCTTCTGGAACATCATTACAGCATATATTCTTTTTGACATGATTCAGAACAATGTAAATGGCTCTTTGTTTAGCCTATGGAGACAGCTTGCATGGACATGGAATTGTGGGTGAGTGGGTGAGTGTGAGAGAGAGTTTAGCGTTTCTGTTTTATACAGAACTTATTTATACAGAACTTTTGGTAAATATTTAATGCACTTCCCATCTGTTATCATTCCAACATTACAGAGAGGCAGCTAAGAAATTCTGGCTTGCCTAAGGCAGGAGTAAGGATCTAAGGCCCCTCCAGCTTTTATTGGAGTACAAGTAACATCAGATTTAATGCACATAGAAGGATTATGGGAGTTGGAGTAAAAAACAAAAAACACCCACTTGTGGTTGGATCATACATTCTTCACCCCACTAGTTCCCTGATATTCCCTGGATTTAATGCCACGAGCCACACACAGGAGCTACTTGGTCAGTGGTAAAGCATTTATCTCGCTGTGACTAAAGGCGTGGCCATCTTGCTTATTTTAGCTGCTTACAGACCCTGAACAGGGGCAAACCATGTCACTGTTAGTGTTTACAAAGGCCAAAAGATCCATCCCTCTCACTTTCTTCATCCAAATCACAGCCGGGTCAGTAACCCCAACTGTCCTTTCCTAATGTTTGTAGAAGAGTCTGGACCTTCTGCCACTGGACCCCTTGCCCCATTTTCTCTATCTGAGAGAGCTTCCTTTCTCACTTGTGCTGGAAGGCAAACAGGATTCAGAAATGCACGGGGGTTCTTGAGCAGCAGAAACCTGTGCTGATAACTACTCCATAAAAGATCAGCTTTGGACGGGGAAGATCCTGGTTACTCCTGGTAGGACACCCAGGGGCCAGGACCTCAGGCTACACAGTTAATATTGGGTTTAGGGGTTGTCTTCAAACTCCCAGACCAAATACAGTGGACCCTCGTATAACAAACGGTTTGTATAACATAAAATCTGTACAACATAAACAATTCCAGAGACAGGGGAAATTTGCTTAACAGAATCGTCTGTGGGGCGAATGCATACAACATTAAAATAAATGGTCGCGATTAGGGATTACTCTGTTTCCAATGATTTCCTATGGGAATTTTGTATAAAGGAAAATGTGCTTAACATAATTTCATTTGGAACGAATAAATTCCTTTACACAAGGTACAACTGTAGTAGAAAGGCCACCGACTGAATCCAGATGGGACAAGGAAGAGTGTGAAGGACACTTAATTAAGAGAATCTTGAGGATCTGCTGATCGCTACCGCAAACGGATGGATCATCACAATCCTCCGCGAAATCAAGGCGAGGAGGCAGATCCGGGGCGGATCACTGGCATTTTCTTTGGCGCCGCACGAGAACAGGGCGCGATCCTATGCAAGAATCCCCGGAGTTTTCAGGTAGCCTTGCGCAGGGACCTTGCTCCAGGGCGCACAGGATAGGGCGCACGTGTGGGCGAGCGGAGCTGCCAAACTCCCTGGAAAGCAGCGAGCAGGACACCCACCTGGAAGTGAAGACGCGGGAGCAGCTGATGGCCTCGTTGATGTCGCACATGGCCTGGTAGGAGGCGTCCCGCTCCTTGGAGGTCTCCACGTGGAAGGCGTAAACAGACAGCGCCAAGCCCGCGGCGCACAGCAGGAGCCGGGCCGCCCGCTCCCAGCCGGGCACTGCCATCCTTCTGCCTCTGCCGCCGCCGACAACGCCCCCGCGAGCCACCCTGGCAGCCCAAAGCCCCGCCTCCTACCCGGGCCTAGGCCAGCAGGCCCTCTCTTATTGCACCGGAGAGGCCTGCCAGTCGGCCAATGGACCAATCAAAGTGCAGAGGGCGGGAGGAGGAAAAAGAAGAAGAAGCGGGGCATGCCGGAGGTTGTAGTTCAGCGCTCGCTTGCAAGTTCGTGCGACAAAAACAATCTGATGGGGGCGCATGCGCGCTTTCGTATGTTAGCTCCGGATCTCATGAAACGGGTTTAAGATGGTTGGTATTTTAAGGGACCAAGTTAAAAGAAGCCTTTGTTTTCTTTAAAACGCGCCTGCACTGACCTTGAACAGCGGGATGAGGGACTTCGTATTATATAACTTTATATGGATTACCGTAAATTATTGCATTGATTTCATGTTACATTCCTTTTTATTTATTTTAAATGCCTGTACTGCAGGTAAAGCTGTGCTCACGACCTGGGGTTCGACCCCAGCTAGCCGGCTGACGGTTGACTCAGCCTTCCAGCCTTCAGAGGTCGGTAAAATGACTACCCAGCTTGCTGGGGGTGCAATGTGTAGCCTGCATACTGTAATTAAAACTGTAAACCGCCCAGAGACTACCAAGTGGTATGGGGCGGTATATAAGCAGAACACTTTTCGTTTTGCTTTGCTCTTTGTAGCTCTGCTGTTACCTTTTAATGTTCTAATGCCTCCTGGACTAATTCCCTGTTTTTAACTTGAAATATGTCTTATTATATGTTCTGGGCTGTATATTGTCCCTCATTACTGTAAGCCACCTTGAGTCCTTTTCCAAGGAGAAATGTGGGGCAAAAATATTCAAAATAAAATAAAATAAAATAATAAGATTAAGTGCAGCCAATTTAAACATGAATGCATTAAGCGGAAATATATTCAGGGAAAAAAATAGAGGTAGATTGAAAAGCCAGAGAATAAAACTAGAAATGAGATTTTCTGCTGGCTGCAGATTTGCATCATGATAAGCATCAGGTACATCTCATTAGAAAGGGCATTCCATCGGTCAAGTGCCCTGCAGAAAAGACCACCCACAGCAGTGAACCCAGTCATTGCACGCATAGGCCAAGATCTTGGACATCTCGAGGAGCGGATCTGAGGAAGACTGGATCTGAAGAAAATTGTGTGGATTGAGCCAAGAAAGGAATCTGGAAGTTGAGTCATGGCAACTGGGATTCTTTAACTTGAGACATTGAAATGTTTCGCTGCTCATCCAAACATCTTTGTCATTCTGTTTGGATGAGCAGCGAAACGTTTCAATCAAGAAAAAGAAGTCCAGATGGTAAGACTCCCAGACAAACTCACCTGGATGACTGAGAATCTTCACAGCTAAGAAAGGGATGTTTTGGGTCCTTATTCAAAGGAGACCCACATCTGCCAATGTTGCTTCTCTGAGATGCTTCCAAGGAAGCTTTGATCTCATTATCATTTATTATTTCTGGAAATCATGTTCAAGTTATACATAACAGGTGTCCTAGGGTGTTCATTTCTGTCCAAGTTTCTTTCGTCCTGATTTCTCCATTGCCCTACCATCTGGTTCTTGCCGAAGCTTGAATGTAGTCTCTGTTCTATTCCATGGCTCTCTCCCCGCCCCGCTCCTGCCCCCCTTTGAATTATCCTCCTTTTAAGAAATGAATCCTTACAGTGAGAGCTGAAGGCAGTAAACATTTAAGACAGGCTAGGGAAACCTGTGACCCTCTACATGTGTTTGGATTCCAATCCCCATCATGTGAGTCAGGATGGCCAGTGGTTACGAATGATGGAACCTGGAATCCAGCAACATCTGGCAAACCCCAGGTTCCCAATACCTGCTAATAACAGAGGGTCAAAATATGCCGAGTGCAGAAAGAATACCTTCCCCATGAGTGAGAAACCCAGTGGCCTTTGCATTTCTCAATAACAGAGTGCAAAAAGTGCAGCTGTGAATGTTGAGGTGCCTAATGGTCCCACTCCCACAAGACAGCTTGCATTTTTTAAAATGTGCCGGTGCTGGTGGGTTCCACAGTGCAGCAATAGAACAGTAATCTTCTGTTACTGCATGTTAATGAAACTTAATTATAGGTTTTGATTGTTAAAAATGGAAATGTTTTTGCAGAGATATTCTCTTTGGCAGTTTGTTATCAATCTGCCAGTTCAGATGTCTGAAGATTTTGCAATCTTCTTCTACAATCATTCTGTGTTTTGAAGATTCAGTTAAACTTCTTGAGAGGGAAGGACACTACCAAAGAGTGCCAGGACGCTTTGAAGAGTATGTACGCAAGACAGCAGATTTTTCTTTTCTTCTTGTGTGCTCTTTGTAGCTCTAATGTTACCTTTTAATGTTCATCTAACATGCCTCTTCAAATCCCCTGTTCTTAACTTGAATATGTCTTAAATATTCTGGGCTGTATATTGTCATTCATTATTGTAAGCCACCTTGGGTCCTTTTCTAAGGAGAAAGGTGGGGTAAAAATATTAAAAATAAAAAAAAATAAAAAGTTTTGTAAACAGACTTTACTGCTATTGCTTGATTATTATCAGGGATTTGTTTCAAAGTCAAAATAGTAGAGATCACAATTCTTATGCAAATACAAGCCGCTGAATATGGTTACGATGATATTGGATTGGATGTGCTAGTTATTAGAACACAGCAGATATAAGAATTGTGTGACATATTAATCTTAGGCTACAAGAAATCTGTGTCTCTCTCAAGCAAGGTAAGTTACAGCAGGACTCTGGTGTCCTCTGGAGATTGGTTCCAGGATTCCCGTGGATAATGAAAACCGTGGATAAGAGAGAACAGAAAATCCCTGAAACTCCTGTAGCTTGCTTTATGGCTGCTGTTTTGGGACAGTAGCTTGCTTTGCAGCTGCTGAATTATGTGTTTATTTTTGCCAACGGTGGACAACTGAATCAGTGGATAATGAATCAGCAGGAGGAAGTGCCTGAGCCCCGTTAATGAGCCTGAAATGGGATATTTCCCCTCCCCCCACCTTCCTGGCTTTTTCTGTCTTTCACCTCTAATTTTGGATTCCCTGTGCGGGTCTCTTTGCCAGGGGCAAAGGAGTCGTCGTGATCCAAAACATCTGGAGTGCCAAAGGTTCGCCACCACTGCCATAGAGGGAGGCCAGTCTATTCAGGGACATTTTGGCTCATCTGGAGCGCTCAGACTTCAACTATGCAGTCAAATGGGTTGCGTGGAGGCTAGGCCCGGAGGTGCACCAGGGGTCTCTTTTCCCTGGAATACGGTGCCATGCGGAGGAAGACATACCAACGAGTCCTCTGGGTTGTCAGACCGGGTCTCATCCGTCCTGTGGACAGGGGGACAGTTCATTGTTAGAAAGAACTTGAGAGAGCAGGAAACTCTTGCTCTAAGAAGCTGAGGGAAAATAGTGTGACAAATTCATTGCAAAGAAGCTGGATTGCAGTATGCATAACAAAGAATTTATTGAATACATGCCAA
>JAHTLZ010000127.1:2029868-2044249 GCA_023846285.1 Phrynocephalus versicolor | reverse complement strand
TTATCCCCTACATCATCAACCTCCTCATCTGAACCTTCCTCAGCCTTTGATGCCAGGCCTGTATTCCTGGCTGTTCCATTGAGGGCCACCAATTTCCTCAAAAAGTGCCATGGGAGATCTTCCAGTTTCTGCGGAGCTGAAGTTTTGAGACTTTCTGAGTTAATTTCCAGAATTTCTCTCACAGTGAGCTTTTTTCTGCATCGTTCGCTGAGTCCAAGCTTCCTCAAAAAAATCTCAACTATTCCTGTGGGGGGAGATAATGAAAAAAATTACTACCCATACAGTATGAACAGCAACCTTGCTTGGTAGCCATATCTCTTTTGAGGGTGGGAATCAGAAAACCTGAAGGCATGAAATGGTTTGCTGGAACCAAAGCTTGGAACATGGTATTTTAAGGAAATTTATTGGATTACCCATTCTTCCAAGAAAGCCACATGGGCTGCTTTCACATGACCGCTAAAATATGCTACAAAGTGCTCACAGATGCGAAGCATAAAATCGTTTTCCCACGAGCAGTGGACTTAAAAAAAATAAGGTGCGACCACGCCCACTTAAGTGTAACCCAGCATATTTTACAAGTCTAAAATCCTTGTTGCTGTTCTGATGTGGATTTTAAACTGTTACTCGAGTCCACGGGAACATGGAAAATCTGCACCAAAACCTTTTTGCCCCTGTTATGGTGTCTTTGCTGCGGTTGTCAGTCATGGGATCAGAACGGTTGTGGTTTTTCAAAATGCAACCATGGGAACATCCAATCCGTGATAACAACTACGTGACAGCTCCAGGGGGGATCCGTATCAAAGTTTTCTGCGGATTTTAGGGGTCATGTGAAAGCAGCCAGTTGTTATTAGAGATGGGGACAAATTGAAAAACTAATCATGTTTTCTGGTGAATGTGGCCAATTCATAAAAATTCATTGATTCATATTTGTCATAAACTGGAAATGCAGCTGGCAGGTGCAGCCCAAGGTCAGTTTACTAAGTTTCTGCATTTTACAGATTTTCCTTTATCACGGGTGGATCAGGCACCAAACTCCTGCAATAAGCGGGGGAGTACCGTACTATAGGCCAGGAAAAAAAATTGAGTAACTTTCCTTCTAGCGTCCAATCCTGGTACTGCAACTTGAAAAGACTTTAAAACAATACTTTCTCCTGCCACTTTGGATTAATAAGTAAATAACACAGTACAGCACTTAAACATTTATTGTCAAGGTTATTGCAAAAAAAAAAAAAAAAAGGGTTGTGAGCATATCACAGCTTTTATTTTTCAGCCATTTGCTCACATCTTATGAAACAATCATATTTACTAAGAACTTGAAAATATGGTCTCAGCTGAACTGAGAAACGAACTATTTTTTTTGCCAAATATGCATCCAACTCATATTAGTTTTATTTTTTTTTACTTAAGTATTGTTGAAAAATGCAGTGTCCCACCAACAGTGTTCCTCCATTTTCATGTTTATATACTTAGACTGGCAGGGGTATAAATCTACCAGGAAGATTGTTTTTCAATATACTACTACCTCTCTACAGGACAAAATCCACCCTTAAATGCATTTCAGCCCAGCATTAATGTCATAAAGGAACCAAAGCACTGAGAAATTTCAGTTCTGCCCTTGATGTTTAACCATCAAGCCAGGCTCTCCTGCCTCTGTCAACAGATTCCACAGATGCAGTGGAAATAAATATTGATGATCTTTCATCAACACTTACTTCACATATTCTTCTTTAGGGGGAAAAAGAGCATTCTTCCAAATAAAGATGGTGTGAGTAGTACAGCACTGCAATTTTCATTCTAAAATTACCCTTGCAGAAATACCCAATACTGCATACTGTTTATTCAAGGGAAAACATCTTACTCCAAACAAAGTGATAGTTGTATAAATAAAGTTGATAGAAAATTATCATAATACAATAATTTAGGGACATTCAATAAATGGGAGCTTCAGAACAGACAGAGGGAAGTACTTCTCCACACATTCCTCAGTTAAATAATGGAATTGTTGTCAGAAAAAAAAAGATTATGGGCACCATTGCAGAAGAAACCAGACAGGATGTTAGGCTGGATAAGACTTAAGTGTAATTCAGCATTGTTTTTCTTTCATTCATCACCTTGAATCCACCACATAATTTTCTTCAGAATTTCCTCAGAGCATCCTTACCTTCTGGATTGTCTTCTTCCATTGCCTCTAGTTCAGGCTCTGGTGTTTTGTCTACATGTTCTAAGTGAAGAGGAAGAAATAGAAAATCAAGTGGAAAATTAGTATCACACTTTTCAATTTTTTTAATTTTTTATTTATTTATTTGCTAACAAAGGCATTCGTTATCTGAGGTATTACTGTATTTATGTGCTTCCCAGGAGCAAAAAGATCCTTTTGGACTGGAGAAATACTCTGGGCTTATGCTGTGTCTTTCAAAGACCAAAGAAAGTTCAAAGAATAAGAAGATAGTTTGTGAAAAGTTTGTGCTAGGCTTAAGTCCATGGCTCTATAGTTGTGGCTGTTCTATAATTTTTATGCCTCACGAATGAACATAACGACTGGGAAGGAAGCAGTCCAACATGTAGACATCCATACATTCCCTGCTCTGGTTTACAGTGATGAGAAGTTATGTGTTGTTGGTTGGAGTCCCTGACACCAAAGTTGGTTACCAAGATTCAGAACATGCAAGATGCAAGACCCTAAATGCAGTGGTTCCCAACCTGGGGGTTGGGACTACTTTGGGGGGTCGAATGACCATATCACAGGGGTCGCCATGAGACAGTGAAGAAAAAGGCACAAACGGTTTGGGTCTGGAGGAGGGGGGAAGGGGGAAAAGAGTGAGTTACAGGTTGATAGGTTGGAGGGGATGTCAGTCAATGGCACGGGAGGCTGCGATTGGCTGAGGGTGCCTGTAGAGGGAAGTTCTGTATGACACCTACGGCAGTGGCCTGCCAAGGGGGGGGGGGGTGTGGCCTCTTCCAAGCAGGGCAAGGGGTCACCACAACTGTATTAAAGGGTTGTGGCATTAAGGCGGCTGAGAACCACTGTCCTGGTGTAATTTAAATTATTTTAGTTGTTAATCATACTTCTCTCGCACCTTTCCTCCAGTGAGGGGCCACATTTAGGCTAGTGCCAAACAGCTTTCCTCCTATATACAGTGGTACCTTGTATAAAGGAACTAATTCGTTCCAAATGAAATTATGTTAAGCAAAATTTCCTTTATACAAATTTTCCATAGGAATGCCTAATCGCGACCATTTTAATGTTGTATGGATTTGCCCCATAGGTGATTCTGTTAAGCAAATTTCCCCTATCTTTGGAATTTTTATGTTGTACAGATTTTATGGTATACAAACCATTTGTTATACGAGAGTCCACTGTATTAGTGCTGTGTGTGGACTGGATGCAGTTTGGCCATCTAAGAAGCTCCTGATTTTTTTGTTTGAGAAAAATGAAATATTGGTTCAGCCTTCAATGAAGACCACAGAAAGTATGATATTCAGGTGTGTTCTGGACATTAAAACCTCACATATTTAGCAATTATTAAATAACATTTATAAACAGATTTTGTCCTGGATGTACCTTCTGAGTTTCTGTTTCCATTCATCGGAGAGGAGGTGACCGAGTCTGTATTTTCTGATCTATTATTCTCCAAAGTCTTTGCAGGATCTAGGTCTGGAGTTGGATTTTGGCATGGGCATGCTATGGGGCTGCAAGCTAAAATAGAAACCTTCAAAATCAGTAACTGTTTATTCAAAAACAAAATGCTTCATTTCATCATCATCATCATCGTCAATATTTTGACTTCCCTTAACTCTCTGAAGACGAATCAGGGGAAACAATTGATAGCGCCTCCCCTGATTGCTCCTCCCACCCCCAGTCTCAACAGATCCTTTTTAGCTGAATCCACCCCACACCCAAATCAACTACCCTGGACAAGTCAAAGGCAAAGACCCAGAAGTTTAAACTGAAGACAAACCCAAAATCAAAAGGAAACAAAAAGAATGAAAATGAAAAACACGATCAGGTAACCTGTATCCAGAAATAAACCAAAACCTTTGTATGTCCATATAACAACAGCAACAGGTGAAAATAATCCAAGTCAAAGATAATGAAGTAAATACATCCCATAATCAGTTCCAAATGCCTATGACCACCTGGGAGAGCCAATGTGATGTAGTGGATAGACTATGATGACCCAGAATGATTTAAATACTTGCTTGACCGTGAAATCAGAAGCAACTTGACAGCTCATAGCAGCAAAAGAAGCCCTGGGAGTGCTCAGGTGATCTGTTACTCTATTCCCCATCTTTTAGCTCTTAGGTCCTTCATTTTCTCTTCTTTGATTCACAGTGTTAGTAGTAGAGGACAGACTTATACCTAAGCAATTGCCCCTAAATGCAATAATATGCTTTTGTCCAGAATGTGGGAAACTTAATTTTTTGGAACAATATCATCCAAAATTCAGGATACAATTCAAACTATCCCACCAAACTGGATATCCAAACTACATATGTTTGTTGTTCAGTGCCCAGAGTGACTTGCCGCTCAGATGGGAGGTGTATAAATGGAATAAATAAATATCGAAAAATGTAACAGAAGCAAGAACAAACAGATTAAAAAACAGTTTCTGTCCAAGAACCATAACCATCTTAAATAATGTCAACAAATAGTGTGACCTTGGGGAGTTGTGATGGTTGTGATGGATATGCATGAGTGCTTTTAATTCTCTGTACTTTTTAAATGCTTTTTAATTGCAACAGGGATAGTATTCAATTTCGTTGTACTATGTATAATGACAATAATGTATCTATCGCTTGCATGAAACTATGAAAATTATGGTGGAGTTTCAAGAAATGTAACAAAAGCACAAGAAAATTAAAAGTGAAAGAATTCTCAAACTTTAAAGACTAAAGTTCGAATTCTCAAACTTTAAAGACTTAATTCAGTGTGGTACTGAGGAATTAATTGGATTGTAATCAGTAATCCTGAAAACCATAAACTGAAAGACTGTAAATCTGTTAATCTTGAAAGTGCCATGATAGGTTGGTTTTTACTCTTCTTCAGTTTTATTGTCAAGAATATTTATTTCACTCCACTCCAATAGAAACAGCTAGGTCATGTCCTCTACAAAGCAACACTGAACTAGATATTACGTGGAACAGGATGGAAGGAAATTCCCCCTTATTTCCCACACTAAGTTCATCTTCTGTGTTAGCAGGGTTTTCTAAGAAACCCAGCATCTCCTAGAGTTGAACAATAGGGAGAAATGCCCAAGTTAAAAAAAAAGAGGAAAGCCAAATCTTGTGGTTCAGAGAGATGTGAAGTGGGAAATGCAGTGGAGGTTTTCAGGCCTATCCTCCTTATCTCAGTCCATTACACTGGCCTGAAGATTTGTGAGTTAACTCCAAAAAAAGAAGGTCATATAAGATGTTTAAAAGGGGGGAAATGTAAAATGTGAATCAATTCAGTATTACGCAAAAAGAAAATGGTACATATTGGACCCACAGTTCACAATCAGAAGCGTGATGAAATGTTACAGATAAAAAAATTACCAGTATTTCACCAGTGGGGAACTAAAATGCAAGTATTGCTCAAATGTTCAAGAGATTTGGTTCCTTTTGTGGTCATATTTACTCTGCTCCAGTAGAAACAGCTAGGTCATGTCATGGGGTTATAAGAGAGTGGTCAACTCTTCCTTGATGGAGGGTTTTCCCCCACCTGCTTTGAAACCGGAGGTGATTCGACCCCTCCTGAAAAAACCCTCCCTGGATTTTAGTGTATTAGATAATTACAAGCCAGTCTCTAACATCGTGTTATGGGGCAAGGTGATTGAGCTGGTGGTGGAGTCTCAACTCCAGAGGGGTTTGGATGAAGCGGATATACTGTATAATTGTCACTCCTTTCCTCTTCTGTGATGGGGGCTCCTTCTTGGCAGGGGGTTGGACTAGGACACTAGGTGGCCCTTGAGATCTCTTCCAACTCTATGATTCATTGAAAATCTATGAAACCTCCAGCGGGAAAGGTATGCTAAGGAGGAGGACATCATAAGCATCAGGTGCACCAGAAGGAAAGTTAAACCCATTGCCCTCAAATTGCAACCACCCCCGCCAAGGAAATGTGGAACAAAAATGCTTAGCAATACTTTTAGAAGCCACCAAAGATGGAGGCAGGAAGCAAGCTGTTTGTTGGGGTCAGAAATAAGGAAACTCTGCTGCTACAGATTGTTGAGTTGAAGACTTAGAAGAATGTAATTGTCTTGGGGAAACTGAAACTTAAAACAGACCAGCTTATATTACCCAATATGGACAGCACGAAGGGTGTGAAATCCACCCAAAGCTCCAACAGTTGTTCTATCATTCAAGAACACACTTTTTACTCAGAGACGACAACCAAGCCAACCTGCTAAAACTTGCTGCTTGTATAAAGGTGGCAAGAGAAATTGTGGAAGTACCATAAATAATAGCAGGCCCTGGATTTATGACACAATCAAGTGGTCCCTTCCTCTTACCTTGAATGTCTGAAGATCAGCTACAATTTCTTAGAGAAGCCTTGCTCCCTTGATGCCCAGAATAGCTTTCTCACATCTTACTTCCCCAGGGGTACCATGCTCGGTTTCTCCTACAGAACAGACCGGCACCTAGCTCATATTAAAGTGTTCTAATCTACTTATATATACCGCCCCATACCACTTCAAGTAATCTCTGGGCGGTTTACAGTTTTAATTACAGTATGCAGGCCACACATCCCCCCCAGCAATCTGGGTACTCATTTCACCGACCTCGGAAGGATGGAAGGCTGAGTCAACCATGAGCCTGCTACCTGGGATTGAACCCCAGGTCGTGAGCAGTTTTACCTACAGTACAGGCATGTAACCACTGCACCACGAGGCACACTTGGCTTTTAAGCCAGATCCCCACCTAAAGTCTGAAGTCACCAGACGCTGCAAAGTCTCCAGCTCTCAGCCTCAATTAATTACTCACTCTGTGAAATGGGATAATAATAGTCTACAAACAGGCATGATGCAAGGACAGATACTGTAAGATCCATAAACTTAGGTGAAGTGAAGCTGCAACATTCATAGTTGATCATTACCGTATAATTTTATGACCTTAGGATGCTCATAGCAGTCTACATTCCACAGGTCCTTGTGACCCTTGGAAAAAAAATCAGAATTGACAGTCATATTTGGCAACTCTCAGAACAGAGTATGGGTTAGAAGATCATATAGTATCTTGTGAAGGATCCAAAGACTGAAAAAAAATCACAAAAGCAACAAAAGTCAGGAGAGCCACCAAACTGAAGGCCAACTTACCACTTGCTGGAGGCCATAACTCTGGAGGCAAGTCTGGGAAAAGGCTCCGGATGCCCTCCAGAAAATTCTGGCAAATCGCTTCCCCTTTGATCTGAATCTTCACAAGGAGTTTTCGCATTCTCTCTCTTGGGCTCTGCAGCTTCTCCAACTCATTGTAATCCGTCTCCGAGATGAAGCCCTGGGAGGCAGCGTCATCCAAGACGAGAGCAGGTGCTTTTTCAAGGAAGGCAATGAGCCTCTCACGACCCCTCCGGATCGTTTCAAAGGCCATGGGGGCGGCAGCGGCACAAGGGTAGCCGTCCTTGAGAAAGACAGAAATTGTGTGTTTGGGGTTTGGTAACTCCTATCTCAACCTGAAAATCAATTATCTTATAAACCAGGCATGCCCAAACTTCGGCCCTCCTGATGTTTTGGACCACAACTCCCACAGCCCTTTGTCATTGGCAATACAGGCTTGGAATTCTGGGAATTGTGGTCCAAAACATCTGGAGGGCCGAAGTTTGGACGTGCCTGTTATAAGCATTCCAGATGTGTGCTCAAAGCAGAAGGGAACACAGGGAGCATTAACTCAACAGAAGCTTTATAACTGCATGACTACTGTTACCTTTTGGATTTACCTTGTATATTTTTTCTGGCAAGAAGTCAGAAAGAGACGCAACTAGTTGAACCAAAGTCCAATTTTATTGATAATTTAATAGGAATCAGCTAGGTTCTTCTCTTAATGGCAGAGAAAGACCCCAAATATACAGTGTAAAATAGTTTTGTACCACAACAAAAAGTCCTAAAGTATACAACCTCATTGGATAATATTTACATACAGTTTGGATCCTACATCTAGCGGGCTGAAAATGTGAGGAAGGCAAACTCATTGGCTCTCCTATAAAGATGGGGCATCCTTCTCTTCCCTTAATGATTTCCCCTTCTAGAAGGCACCATAGTGTCTGGAATAAATTCCTTATTCCCTTGATATGTATATTACCAGGCTGAGCCTTCGCTCCCTGCTGGCCTTCCTAAGAGGCGCAGTGGAAGGTGTGAATGTGGGTACTTGAAAACTCTGACAGGTTCTAAAGGCCAAGGCAAAAATGATACCAGAAAGTAATAAAGAAAGAGTGGTCAGGCCTTTGTTCTACCATTGGCAAGAAAGAGGTTACTTTTGGGTCACATACAGGTATCACTACCACTCTTTTGATAAATCAATAGAGATGAGTGTGTTAAAACAAGAATTAGGAAACTACAGATCCGAACCCCCCAGCGGGCCAGGAAGCTCAGCTTATATTAGGCAACGACTGTCTCTTAAAGTTTCAACAGTCTTATGTGCTTATAAGAACAAATATGGAGAAAAGGATAATGGACTATAGTGGAATCCTTGAAGGAAAAGGAGAGATGAAAACGGCAGCAACAACTTAAAAAAGACATTTTGATTTTACTTTCTTTTTGAGGCAGGAATGCCCCTTCAAAGAAGGGGAGGGCTGGAAAATGTGAGTGCCTCACCTAGAAACAAAGGCATAATATTCTTTTCTCTCTCAAAATTACCGTTTTATCCCTGTGCTGATTTAATAAATCAATTAACCAAAATCGCTATGATCTCTCAACTGATTTTTTTAAATAGGATGACAATGTAACAGATTCTGATTTGACCTCTCAAGTGTAAGTCACAGCCTGGAAGAAATAATTTTTAGTACAGAAATATCTAAAAATAGTAGTCTAAATGTATACAGTGGACCCTTGTATAAGAAAGGGTTTGTATAACATAAAATCTGTACAACATAAAAATTCCAGAGATAGGGGAAATTTGCTTAACAGAATCACCTATGGAGCGAATCGGTACAACATAAAAATGGGATTACTCAGTTTTCAATGCATTCCTATGGGAAATTTGTATAAAGGAAAAGTGGCTTAACACAATTTCATTTGGAAGGAATTAATTCCTTTATACA
This sequence comes from Phrynocephalus versicolor, assembly GCA_023846285.1. NCBI lineage: Eukaryota > Metazoa > Chordata > Lepidosauria > Squamata > Agamidae > Phrynocephalus > Phrynocephalus versicolor. The sequence continues at coordinate 2,035,017 of JAHTLZ010000127.1, read as the reverse complement.
AGGTACCACTGTATTGTATTTTCAAAGAGTAAAATTCAGAAAAGAAACACCTGGTAGTAGTAATTTAAAAGAAACAAATGCCCCTCCCAAGAAAAAAACAGGGTATCCCCACCAAATAAGGCAAATCGTTGGAGGGTGTCGCTGCAGGAGCTTGCAACACTGAGAAATTCTCCTCCAGAAAACACCATCTTATTCTACATCACCCATGCCCGGAGACCAACTTACCTCAGCTCTCTTTCCAAGGGAAAAGAGAAACTAAACGTATCTTCCAAAAGACCGTTCACCTGCAGGAGCCTCTGCATCACTTTGGAGAAACGAAATCGAAAGCAAAAGTTTTCATTTCAAAAAATTCTTGCAAACACATAGACAGGAAACGAAACTGCCTTTAACACGGGACAGAAATGTGACCTCGGCGCCTCTCTGGCTAATTATGAAACCGGTGCAAGTGATAATAGGGAGCAAATGAAACCAATTCTCTCTGGTGTTGGGTTCTATTTAGGTACTTATATTTCCAAGGTAATCTCGGAATATTTCCAGTCAGAAAACAGACTCAAATAATTCCTAGCGAGCGAGAGAAAATCGATAGGAAAAACGTGTTTCAGTTTGCGCAAACCAAAAGGCTGTATTTCCAATGACGAGAACAGCCTCCTTAGGCAGAGAAGGCAAGGGCCGCTTAATACTTTTGCTTGATCCAAAGAAAGGCAATTTGACCTAGGAAAACGTGGCAGGTATCCTATGAACCCAAGGGGCATTGGGGTGGTGGTGGGGGTGGGTTACAGGGGGAAATGGGCGTATACTAGGGAAGGGTCACAAATTACAAGTAAACAACCAAGGAGATATTTAGTTACACAAAGGCACTACTAACAGAAGAACACTCCATCGCAGGAGATTGTACTCAAAAGAGGGAGATCACAGGCTACGTGTGAAAACATTTGTTATATACAAAGTACAAGATCCCGAAAGAGGAGAGGAGAGAAAAGGGTTTTGCAAGCAGGAGATATTGCCCAGATGTCCTTAGGCGGGGATGGCGATGCAACGTTAGCCTACAGGCCAATTGATCACTGGAGGTGTTGCCAGTCCCCTGCTGGGTAATCCTTTTTTACCAGTGCAGCCAGAACGGGACAGTTCCTTCCCCCTGCTGGCGGATGAGTCATCATTTTAACATGACACTGCTTCTAAGGGTCACTTTCCAGGCAGTGGTGTGTGTGTGTCCTTACTCGTGACCCCATGTCCATGGAGTGTTCTTGGCAGGAATACTGGAGTGGCTTGCCAGTTCCTTCTCCAGGCGCCTACAGCACCTGGTATTCCCTGGTGGTCTCCCATCCAAGTACTAACCAGGGCCGACCCTGCTTAGCTTCTGAAACCAGGCGAGATCGGATGTAAGTAGCAAAAAGCTATTTTGTGAGTTTGGGGTTTGATATCTGATTGCTTACCTGGCTGCTATTTTGCTATGTTATTTTCACGTGTATTTTGTGCGGCTGGACTGTTCACTGGTAAATATGTTTAATGTCCCCCTCCTTCATCTCCTTTGGGCCAGGGCAGTTGAGTGGGAAGATACAAGAAGTATTACTGTACTTATTCTCTCTCTCTCTCTCTCTCTCTTTCTCTCTCCACACACACACACACACACACCTGTCTTGGCTCAGGTGGGATCTTAAGCCATCCTGTTTTTTTAATGGATAGCCTTTTGAAAAGGCAAATAGCAGGCTTACAGGGAGGGAAAGAGTCATCACATCCAGACTGGAGCTGCAGGAGAGAAGTAGGCTTTGCAATTTGCAGACCTTGGTTGCCCATTCAGGATCTAGTCACCTCTGCATGCTTTGGAATAAAAAAGGGTGAAAGTGAAGCTCATAGTTTCAAGGTTTATGTGTTTGCTCCTAAATCTGCCCTCATTGACACCCCTGTCTGTCTGCCTGTTTTCTGGTCTAGCCTGAAACCAACAATTCCCCCATGTTGAAGTATAAACAATTTAGAAACTCTCTGTCCCTTTAATGAAAAGTGCATCTGAATCCAATTACAGTACTTGACCTGCCTCAGCTAGGACCATAGAATGAAATGCTGAAGGGCAACTCAACACTTAGGTAAATTCCAATGAGTCAGTGCATCTACTTGAGTATAGAATGTCAGGTGGATTTAGGCTTTTGTACTGGCAACAAGAAACCAATTTTCAAAACTTCAGACCGGAACGTTTGGGGTGTTTACCCACAGTTTGGATCAGTCCATTTAAAAATGGCTACACTAGAATTATAATGTTGGCTGTTTTGTTTTCAATCCCCTTTTTGATAATCCCTAGCATGGAATTGGCCTTCTTCACGGCTACCACACATTGGGTAGACACCTTCAATAAGCTGTACACCAGCACACCAAGATCTCTTTCCTGGTCTGTCACAGATAGCTCAGAGCCCATGAGTTGATTTATAAAGTTGATGTTTTGCCCTAATATGCATTAGTTTACATTTTCCTACATTGAAACACATTTGCCATTTAGCAGCCCATTCCCCCAGTTTAGAGAGATCCTTCTGGAGGTCTTCACAATCTTTGGTTTTTAACACATGGAAAAGTGTCATCCGCTAACTTGGCCACCTCATTGCCTATCCCTGTCTTCAGGTCTTTTATGAACAGATTGAAAAGCACTGGTCCCGGGAAAGATCCCTGTGGCACACTGCTTTTCACCTCTCTCCATTGTGAAAATTGCCCATTGACACCTGGATCTCAACCAGTTCTCAATCCATACGAGGATCTGCCCTCTTATCCCCTGACTGTGCAATTTTTTCAGCAGCCTTTTGTGAGGGACTGTGTCAAAAGCCTTCTGAAAATCAAGATAGACAATATCCACCGGTTCCCCCAAATCCACATGCCTATTGACCTTTACAAATATTTCTAAACGGTTTGTAATGCAAGACTTACCCTTACAGAAGCCATGCTGATTTTCCCTCAGCCAAGTTTGTTCTTTTATGTGTTTTAAGATTTTCTCTTGGATGAGGCTTTCCACCATCTTCCCTGGGACAGACATAAGGCTAACCGGCCTGTAGTTTCCCGGGTCCCCCCTCCTTCCTTTTTAAAAAACTGGTGTGACATCCGTTATCCTCCAGTCCTCCGGCACTGTGGCTCTTTTAAGAGACAAGTTGCATATTACTCTTAAGAAATCCGCAATTTCATTTCTCAGTTCCTTAATAACCCTTGGTGGATGTCACCTGGGCTCGGTGACTTGTTGATCTTCAATTTATCAATCAAACCTAAAATGTTTAGGTTTCTGGATGCAGAGAGAGAGTTCGATTCCCCACTGTGCCTTCTTGACAGGGACTAGTTTGATGATCCACATGGTCCATTCCAGCTCTGCAGTTCTAAGATTATGACGCCGATTGACATCTTAGCGGTTATGTTCCTTCCTCACTGAACATTAAGGAAAGATCTGCAGGCATCCTTAAGGGAGATGAGTTACCATCACTATTCTATAATTTCTAAAACACTATTCTACTGTGAGAATCCTGTTCCATATCCAATAAAGGTAGGAAATAAATGGTACTGCTTGTTCTGCAGTTTGTTTATTACTCATCTGTATATTCCATCTTTCATCCTTGGAGCTCAGGGTAATACCTAAAGTACTGCTCTTGTCTCTAGTTTATCCTTACAGTAACTGTAACTTAAGTCAGCCTATATAACCAAGCCTATATAACCAAGAAGGACAGTTACTTCACGTCCTTCTTTGTTCGGCGACAAGTTTTGTACCGTGACAGTGTTGGTTGCGATCATGTGGTTTTGTCCCTGTTTCAGTGTTCCCATGGTCGTGATAACTTGTCTCGTGACAAACACTGAATTTGTCTAGCTTCCTTTTTGCTTTGGGGGGTGGGGGTATAAACATTTCTTTTTTGATATTTCGATTTATTGATATTCTGGTTTTCATATGCCAATGTGGCAGCACTGATAATGTTTTCTTTCTTATACATTTGAGTTGCCTGGTTTTTCCTGTAGGGGAATTAATGACATATGTTGCTTCACCCACTAACCACTAGATGGACACAAAAGCTGTGCTAGCAATGCCTGCTAGGTTACTAGTACAGTTATTACTTCATGTCCTCTTAACCGGGACAAGAAGCGGAACAGAAGAGGGACAAGAGAAAACCCAACCCCAGCGCTAGATACAGAATTGTCTCGCTTAGCACCCGTTCTGGGGGCGTGGTCAAGACAAATTTCAGTTGTTGCGAGATGGACATGAAGTAACATTTTTTGTACCGCTCCTAAACACAACAACTACAGAGACAATATGGACGTGAAGTAACCGTCTGCGTTTCATAGATTATGTGGGACCAGTATTCTGGCCATTACACTATAACACTTTTCAGCAGTTGCCTAGCAACTGTGAAATGCCCCCTATCACATGGTTTTACAGTGCTGAAATTTGGTTTACATCCCAGCCCACTGGAATTCTCTGATACTCCATTAATGCCAAAAAGAGGAGGGGGATTAAACTGAATTAAATTAACCTCTGTTACATTTGCCCAAAATGGTGCTTCATCCGTCCTCTGTACCAGATGATTTGAGTCTTTGGAATTCGGTGGCGCCTTGCCTAGTCAGGGTTTTCTACAAGCCAAGACGAGTTTTCCTGGCTCCCTTAACGTGAGTCCCTGCAATTTCCAGGGAAATTTCCTTATCTGATAGGGACCAATCAGGCTCAGGTGGATCCTTGAAAATACATCAAGGATATGGCGAGCAAGCAAAAGGCACGTTCGACAGCAATCATGCTTCCCCGTGATCCCCTCGGGGGAAGGGGGGGCTGAAGACGCATGCAATCATCATATATGATAAAGAAGTGAACATAAATCAGTGATATATCACATGGGAGAGGCCTAGGATGAAAGATGTTTCATTCTTGATGCATGTGACTATACCTCTGACTATACTTCAACCTCATGACCCCCAATGACTTCTGCAATAGAAGAGGTGCAATTTTTGACCTAAACCTCAGGAAATCAGATACCTTGACAACTTCTTGAGATGCTTCCAGACAAGGAATTTGTTGGGCAATTATCCATTGTCCATTTGTAATAATTTTGTGCTATAATTGTTTCTGTAAATTGCCTTGAGTCCCTACATTGGGATAAAGATAGATAGATAGATAGATAGATAGATAGATAGATAGATAGATAGA
>JAHTLZ010000127.1:2012033-2029858 GCA_023846285.1 Phrynocephalus versicolor | reverse complement strand
TGATTTTATTTAGTTACTGTATATTATTATTTGTTTGACTTTTTAGATTTTTATACTGACCATCTGGCAATCAAGGCCACTCTGGGTGGTTTACGTCAAACACAAGAAATAACTGAACGCTAACAACAGTGGACACAATAAACTCAAGTCAGAATAAAATATCACAGACACAATGTACAATAGAACTAACATTAACTAAAATAATTAACATGCTTTAAAAGCTAGGTAGGTGGTGGAGTAAACTGGATAGTGTTTCCCTGTGAATTCTCAATTCTCAATAGATCAGAATGTGATCTCCCCCCACCCCGTATGTTCTCTCTCTCTCTCTCTCTCTCTCTCTCTCTCTCTCTCTCTCAATCTCAATCTCTTGCCTTAAAAAAAGCAGTGTTCTGCTTATATGATGCCCCATACCACTTCATTCATTTTTTTTGTAAAGTATCTGTATTCTCTGCAACTAATTATCATTATAATTATAATAATTAAAATTTATCGATTTGGAACTCATGCATCTTTTCCTTGTTTTTGTTTCTTTTATTTTGGTCTCTCTGTTATTGCACCATCCCTTTCCGTGTTCCTTCCCAAAAACATGGTGTTATCCTCCCCGTAATGTGGCAAGACAGAAGATAATGAAACCATCATAAATTAATTTTTTTTTTGGCTTTTTGTCAGCTCAGCAGAACCAACGCAATCAATACTTGCTGCAAAAGTATAAATAGTTCCAGAAAAGTGAGATGAGTAATTGTCTTTCCTACTAACACATGCAGGAAAATGCCACGTTGTGCAAGACGGATGAGGTGTGGAGGGGCAGGGTGATCCAGCGTCTCCTCCTACAATGGCCCAGGAGGTCTATAAAACTCAAGACCTACAGGGAGCAGACAAATACACGAAGACAATCTACAAGGATGGAAGGTCAGACAAGACCATTTGCCAGCATGGGAGTGGTTGCATTGTTGATCCTTGCAGGTGAGTTTCTTTGTGAGGGAGCATATGGCTGGTGGTTGAGAGAGAAGGACTCATCGATTTAAAATCTTACTTGTTGGCATATAACTAAACTTTTTGGATTACAGCTCTCAGAGTCTCCAGCATGTTGATTTTGGGAGTTGCATGTCGCTTGATGCAGCTCTAAGTCAGATACATTGAAGGGCGCATAAATATGTATCATTATGTAGATTGATGAGTGTGTATTACTAACTGTTCAAGCATGACGGATGTCAATCACTATGGTTGTAGCCGTTGAGAGTCATAGATTGGGGAATCGAGGAAATCCAGTTTCTAGTCCCCGTTGAAAACTCACTGAGTGACCTCCGCCAATTTTTGTTTGGCCTTCCTCCTAGGGTTGCTCAACTGGGGCCGTCACTTCACGAGGCTCTTGGGTTCGCAGCGTGATTGCCTTCGCTTTGAATGCGAAGGCGATCACGTGGTCTCCCTTCGCCCCCACCCCTTTTTCCCTGTACTCACGCGGGCCGCTTTTCCGTTCGAATCGAGAATGACCTCACGAGCTCCATTCGCATTAAAACACTGATGTTCTTCCCCCGTTTCCCGCGTTCTTTGATTTTTTTTAAAAAAAAGGGACCGGTGTATCGATGCATCAATGCTTGGCTGTCATTCACGACAGAGCGTGGTTACTGTACGATCCTGTGTTTTGTTTCCTGGCATCATTGGCAGCCCCCCGCTGCCGCCGCCGCCGCTACTCGGGGGGAGCCCCACATGGCACAGCCGCCCGCCCTCCGCCGCTTGCACGCTGCCTGCCCCGGGTGCCCTGCTCTGGCCGGGCGAGGCAGCAGCGGCTCCTCCTGCGCCCGCCGCCGCCGCCGCCGCGCCGCTGCTGCTACTTGAGCGAGGAAGTAACAGCGCAAAGCGGTGAAACAATATAGCGATGCATCGATATCCCTGTTTGAATATTTTTTAAAAAAACTTGAAATAAAAGCCAAAAACTGAGACCACACGTGGCGCTGGGTGCGAAGCGAGATGCGAAGCGAAGAGATTCCCGTCCTCCGCCAGGGGCATCACTTGCCCCGGTTGGAGCACGCTAAAGGGGGCGTGGTCGGGGTGACGTCGCAGCCAAAAGGGAGGAGCGTGCGGACTGAAGCGGTCGGTTCGCACGCAAATGACGGCTTACCGCGAAGCGAGCCGCTCGTGAAGTAACGGCCAAAGATATAAAGGTAGTTAATGCAGTTGCAGTGGGGTAGAGAAGGGAGAGTTAGTTAGTGGCAGAACATAATGAGGACAAAAACATCACTAGAAGTTGAACCTCAAAATGATGGCTAGACAAACAAATACAGTAGATGGAATGGGCTGTAGTTCATGAATGATTTCTCTGCTAGAGATAAATATTCAATGCAAGATGGATTTAGCCAGGAAAGTTAGTCTCAGATATGAAATCCAAACCTTCTTGGCAAGATGGAATTCACCAGGCACATACTCCTTGATTTTTCGAGAGACCTTGCCATGAATTTTTGGACTTTTAAGTGCTTCACATTGGTACAAACTAAAATGTTGCTATTTTTAGCTTTTATCCACAAAAGCTCATGCATTGTAGGATTTTTTTTAGTGGTCTTTAAAGGTATTGCCTATTTCTGTGTTTTTGTGACCACACGGCCATCTTTTATTTCAATAGGATTATTTTTAACAAAAGCTCCACCTGCAGAAACGTAATGGCCGTGCTCATGGCCATTGTCGTTGGCTGCTTGTTTGTAGATGGAACTGCAATGAAATGCAGGTACAAACACACACACACACACACACACAGAGAGAGAGAGAGAGAGAGAGAAATCTGGGTAGAAGGAAGGAAGTACTTCCTCCAGTCACTGTGCAAGATCAGAATTGAGAGATTGCATGGTGAGGCTGGGGAGATTGCCTGTCCTATGATTCACGTAGGAACCTCAGGCAAAAAGGGTTACGTTTGCAAACACTGCGACAGCCTGCTAGAGAAAAAGTCTCTGACTTTCCCTCTCTCTGACTTTTCCAGTATCTTTCACAATGGTGTAATATAACTTATCAATATTTTTTCTGTAGTCTCAGTCCTTTTTATGCTTGCCTTCTCTAAAAAGCTGATGAGAAAGTCTGCAATGTGTAGCCTGCACACTGTAATTAAAAATTGTAAACTGCCCAGAGACTACTTAAAGTGGTATGGGGCGGTATATAAGCAGAACACTTTGTTGTTCTTAAATGCAGCCAAGTCACTTGTGACTTGTGGAAACCTTATGAATTAGTGACCTGCAAAAGATTCTGTTATCAGGTCTTAAAAGGTAAAGGTAACAGCTTTCGTCTGTAATTCCATCAATCTCGTGTTTGGTCTTCCTTCCTTCCTTCCTTCCTGCTGCTAGGGCTGCCACTTCCCCTCAGGGTTGCTATCCTGTGCAATCGACAAAGTGGTGTTTTTTTTTCTGTCTAGTTCGGAGGCACAAATATAAGAAAAGTGACAGGGTGATGGAGCGGGGAAGGACTGGCGCATCACTAGACTTCAATGCTAGGATGCAAACTGAGGGAATTCCAAATACTCTACTTTCCTACTGAAATCAACATGCATTAATCTGTGGGACCCAAGCAACTAAATTCAGCTGGATCCAACCCAAACTTAGGTAGCATGTTATGGAATCATGCCTTATAAATATATCACTTCTTATGAATAGGGCACAGATATTGGAAGTGGGCTCTTGAACCCCATTCAGCTTCTTTAGCCATTTTTGACACCTTCCAGTAGAACACCCTTCTCCCCACCCCATCAAACTAGACGAACTGCCACGATTAAAAGCCTCCATGGGCAGAAATTCGCCTTTAAATTAGTTGGTCATTCCTCCTCCCGTTTAATACCGAAAAATACCAGTGTTTCCAAATGAAAACCCACACTTTGTTTCGTATATGTGGCTGTTCGGACATCACAGGCACACTTTGCAACCTCTGCCGCCCCCCGCCCCCCGCCCCCCGGCTCATCACCCTTGCCCACTCCTGATGTGTTATTATCCTAATAGGGGGCTGACGGGACGTAGTATAGGGATAAGCTGAAGTCTTCCCATCCAGGTCCCTTATTCTATCCATATTGGTACTGTTAGGAGAGAAATCCATCAGGCACAACCCCCCTCCATATGGAGATGTGGTGGTGGAAAGCTCAGTCCCTGTTGGGTTTCCACTTGTCATGTTGAGGGGGCGGGGGAGTACATAGCCCCACATCAAGAGTCTGGGAAGAGCAGCGGCTCCCAGGGCTGCAACTGGGGGGGGCAGGGGGGCAAGTGACCCAGGTGCTGCACTGGGTGGGGGAAGGGACCAGGAAGATGGCGCCTGACAAGAGTCCCTCGGCTCTCTCCGATGACAAGGGGCAGAAGCTGAGGATGAAGGATCGTGCCTATGCAGTCCCAGAGATCTCCTACACCAGCATCTCCATGATGCCAAGCCGAGGTCCAGCAGTCCTCACCCCCACAAAGCTGTGGTGCTGGTGACACATACGCCAGTGGGACAGAAGGAGGAGGCCACGTGAGGTGTGAGAAAGCAGCCCACACTCATTGCCAGGTGGCTCTATCTGAGTCTATCGGCTGTCCTTGAGAGGCTCTGAGCTCAGCCTCAGGCTGGGCTTGTTGGCCACCAAAGCCTCACTGGCCACAAGGACAGGAAGTGAGGCCAGTACCAAAGTAAGAGTGGCCAGCCACGGAGCCAGTGATGGGGACTCACTTGGGGTGCAGGAGGGCAGTGGCAAGGAACAGCTGACAAAAGCAACAAACTCAGTAAAAAGCGCTAAGACCAGCAACCTGGAGCCATTGGAATTATTAGTGGGAGATTCCCAGGCTGCTGTTTCCGCTGGAAGCAGGGGATGGCGGGCCTCAGACATGCCATTATTAAAAATAGAAGACCCATCAGGAAAAAGAGGACATGACCTGATCCGTGCCAGCAAGCAGTTTAGGCTGTCTCCCTTTCTTTCCAATATATGAGAATCCCAACAATCCACTCTTTCTCCAGCCCTTAATAGAAGATGCCTGGGAGGATAAAATAAAATCCAATCTGTTGGTTTGGTGTCAAAGGAATGTGTCTTGTTCTTTAAAAGAAAAAAGAAAAAAACAGAATTCATCCTGCCCCCTTCCTTGGCTTGGAAAAGGTCATGCTATTAAAAAAGCTCCCCCGTGGCTTAGCTGTACAACCTGTTTTGTAGATCTGTGAGCTCCGATATGCAATGTGTGAAATGCTAATAAAAAAAGCCATTCCCCAGATAAGTACAGACAGAGTGCATTGTTCTTCTCTTCCTCCTCATTCCTCGCCTGCATTTGCCATTAGAAGGGTGGGAAAGTCTTCCAGATGTTCTGCTTCTTAGAACTTCAGGCCTGGAGCCCAAAATGGCCGATCCCACAACCTGAGGGGAAGGTTGGATGCTCCGGTTGGAAAGAACAGGCTGGAAAGAACAGGCCTCAGGCAACCACAGGCTTGCCTTCTGTATTACTGCTAATTAAGAAGAGCTGGTACAGGAATGGTTTTGTTCTGTTGGGTGATAAGGAACAAGGCGGTGTCTTTCCTTGTTCTCTCCACTTGGAATCAAGTTGGGAATTTGAACGGCTGATGTTCAACTCCTCAAGGAGCCAAGAAATTCACTGTGAACTCCTCCTGTTGTACGTCATAGAGCAGGGATGGCGAACCTTTTAGAGACCGAGTGCCCAAACTGTGATTCAAAACCCACTACTGTAATTGTTTGCAAAGTTCCAAGACAGCAATTTAACCTGAATACAGGTGGCTGTGAAGGGGCGATGTTGGGTGCCCACAGAAAGGGCTCCGAGTGCCACCTTTGGCACCCGTGACACTGGTTCGCCAACATTGTCATAGAGTCTTTGGAAGGATAAAGTGGTGATAGCGAGAATCATGTAAACTCTGCCTTGAGCTTATTTGAGGAAAAATGGGATAGATTATGGGATACCTGAGAACAGTCAGAGTGCAGTGGACCCAGGGCTCACAGGATCAACACCCTGGATTCCTCCCTCTGCACTTAAGTCCAGTCCTCATAGCAACTGGAAGAGAAATCCTCCCCTCCCCCCCCACCCTATAGTAATGTGCAATATACAAAGGTGTTTTGGTCTTGAATGGGTGATGAAGAGCCATTAAGGTAAAGGTAAAAGTTCCCCCTGCACATGCGTCCTAGTCGTATCCAACTCTAGGGGTGGTGATCATCTCTGTATTCAAGCTGAAGAGCCAGTGTTGTGCAAGTTCATGGCCACATGGCTGGCATGGCTGCAAGGAAACACTGTTTTACCTTCCCACTTTTTACAGCGGTACTTATTTATCTACTTGCATTGACATGCTTTTGACCTGCTAGGTTGGCAGGAGCTGGGGTGAAAAGTGGGAGCTCGCTCCGCTGCGTGGCACCTGGGATTCGAACCACGGAGCTGCTGATTTTGCAGCTCAGTTTTCGGAAGCCTTAAAAAGACCCTTATTCTCGCTTGCACTATGGACCAATCGCTTTGCCTTCAGTTTTAGATTTTCCTTGTTGGTGGGGGAGGGCTCACTGTGAACAACTGCTCTTCCGAGGTTACCACAGTACCCTCAGGATTAGTCCCAGAAAGCCGTAGCAGATCAAGCCACATCAGTGTCTGATCTTGAGTCAGTTGCTCTAAGCCACCTTAGAAGTGTTGTGATGACAGTGCGGTGGGGGTGGGGTGGGGAAACCATGTATGCCTCCTTGAGCTCATCTAAAGGGGGAGCTAAATTAAAAAGCAAAGCAAAGCAAAGTGTTCTGCTTATATACTGCCCCACACCACTTCAAGTAGTCTCTGGGCGGTTTACAGTTTTAATTATAGTAATGCAGGCTACACATGGCCCTCCCCGCAAGCTGGGTACTCATTTTACCAACCTCGGAAGGGTGGAAGTCTGAGTGAACCTTGAGTCGGCTACCTGGGATTGAACCCCAGGTCGTGAGCACAGTTTTACCTGCAGTACAGGCATTTAACCACTGTGCCATTAATTAAATTAATTAATGAATAAAGAATGTGCACGTGATCCCTGGTCTATACATGTAGGATAATGAAGTGCAAACAAACCACAAGAGTTAAGATGAAATAAACCAGTTGACAAATAGAACAATGGCATTTTTATTTAAAAAAAGTCTGCACAAATAAAACAATATTCCTAGAAAGTATCTCTCTCTCTCCCTCTCTGTCTGTCTGTCTCTCTCTCTCCCTCTCCCTCTCCTGTGCTGTAAGGTTGTTATAACTGAATGTGATCCTATAAATTAATGACCTCCCATTAAAGGTCCTGTCAGGAAAAGCCCTGCTTAGGTCTTAGGTCTCGAAAGACATGGCTTCCTTGCTTCAGCCAGTCCATCTCAGTCTTTTGCTTTTCCTACTTCCACGGTTTTTGACCTTATTTTCTTCCTTGTCACGTGATATGTCAAAAATACGACAGCCTCAAGTTAGACCCTTGAGCTTCTAGGGAGAGATTATGTGTCAGTTTTCAAGCTGCAGGGAGGTACGTATGAGCATTTTTTAAAACCCAGGTTGTTTTCAAAACAATCACACACCCTTCTGCCAGAAGCTCAGTGTCCACCATAGTATGTATTATATGTACAGCATATCATTGTATTGAGTGACGTGTGTAAACTAAACTTGGTTCAGAAACTGGAATGCGATAATGATCAGGAAATAGAGGATGCTGCTTACCCATTATATGTGGCAAACAATGACACAAGAGTGGCCTATTTCCAATAAGAAGGAATTGCCATAGCTTCCTCTTTTCTGGTCTGGGGACTTACCCAGGAACAGGGGCTGAGTCACTGGTTTGCTAGAGAGCGTGCTCTCCAGGACTTTGTCCTGTAATGATGCAAAAGAAAAACATTTCTCAAGATGACCGATGGGAGATATGACAGCACCTTTTAATACTTGAAAATTGGTCATACAGAGGAAGACCAAGGTCTGTTCTCGATTATTCCAGAGTGCAGGAAATGTAATAATTGTCTCAAACTACAGGGAGCCGGATTTAGGTTACATCTCAAGGAGAAGAAATCCTAACTGTTAGAGCAGTATAACGGAACCCATAACCTCAGGATGTGGTGAGCCCTCCAATGCTTCGAAGCTACTTGAATGACTCACAAAATGTTTCAATCTCACAAGAAAAGGTCCAGCAGCCATGATGACTCAACTCCCAGATATTAATGTTAATGCCATATCTGGCTGGTCTGCTAGGGGTTGGTAGCGTTTACTATATTCTTAAAATGAGCAACAAAAATGAATTGATCTAGTGAGTCTCATTATCACACAGGGTGAGAAGGAGCATACCTTTGCAGGGATTGCCTTAAATTTGTGTTGCTATAGACACAAATGTGTTTTAACTGTATTGCATTTTATAGTTTTAATTATTTTATTGTTTTTATGGTTTTTATAATACATTGTGGTATGCCGCCCAGAGACCTGTTAGTGGGGCGGCTAACTTTTAAAAAAATAAAATAAAATAAAATAAAATAAATAACAGGCTCAGGGAGTGGGGTTGTCAGCTGTTGCCTGGTGCACTCTTTTGCCTTTAACAGTAACTTGACATATATGTGCCTGGCAAGAGAGATATTAAGATTGTGAAGGCCTTTTGGAGTTTCATCAGCACTCCAAGTGTACCTCTTAGTCTTGTACTTCAAACACAATAAAAGGACGGGATGCCAAGGCAGTAAAATAACTGGTGGTGGAGAGGGTGGAGAATGTGGAGAGATACTGTTGATGAATATCTACAGCTTTCTTGTCCGTAGCCACCAAAAACAGTGGCAAGAGATCTGAGTAGAAGCTCGTTGAATGATGTCTGGAAGGTGACAAGGAGCCCAATGCTGATGTACCCATAAAGATACACACTTGTTAATTGCTGCAGATAAGATGGGACTGCTCAAAGCTTCCAGCTGAAGAGGGCAGCATCTCCTAATCACATTTTAGCATCCATTCTCATGATCCTTCTTGGAAAACGTGGATCTATCTGGATGTAGTGAGTCAGTCTAATAAAAGAGCTCCTCTCATGACAAGGTGCTGGGAATGGACTATTGTATAAATATGTTGCCCCCCATTGAGGGCCAGTTTGTACATATGTGTCCCTCACGATTTCTGCATCTACATTGCATCATCAGAGAATAAAAATAAGCATGGAAAAGGGGCTCTCAGTTGGTCTTAAATGCCATGCTTTTCAGCAGTGCGTATTCATCTATTCAGCGGCCAGTCATTGAGTGTGGGGAAATTAAAAATATGAATCAAAAATCAAAATACGTTTGCATGAGGAAATTTTCAACCATCTCTCTCTCTCACACACCTAGGTCTTCATCAGATATCATCTGCACCAGGTACGTGCCATAAGACTTGGTTTCTCTTCCCATTCTTCAGAAAGCTTGCTAGTTACATATTCCAGCTCGAGGAACAAAATTTTATTATTGTAGCTCAAATACTTAAGTGTTATGGGGCCAGAACTGACTTATAGTGACACTAATAGGGCTTTCTACACACGTGAGTGGTTTAATAAGTGCTTCTCCCTGTTTTACACCTCAGGTAAATTCAATGGCCATTAGCCAAGTGGGGGTTCAAACTCTGGCTTCCAGTATCCCAGTCTGTCGCTCTGTCTGCTACACTACACTGGGTACCTATAGCTCAGATTCAGCAGCACAAAGCCCCTGATGGCGTTTTAAAAGGCAGGTGCTTTAATACCACCATAGTATGTTGGATATTGTGGTTTCCGTGCCTGCCTCTTTTCCTCTGTCTGTTGGACAGATGCCTCTTCAAATTTATCTAGACCATGCTGTATCTCTTGCCTCCAGACAGTGCGATCGGAGGTCAGGGTTTCCCATCTGTTGAGGTCCATTCCCAAGGCCTTCGGGTCCCTCTTACAGATATCCTTATACCGCAGCTGTGGTCTCTGTCTGGGGCGCTTTCCCTGAACTAGTTCTCCATATAGAAGATATTTTGGGATCCGGCCATCGTCCATTCTCACAAAACTTGATGACTGGGCAAGAAACAGAATACATCTGCCCTCAGTGCGGTAGAGACTGCCATTCCCGAATTGGCCTATTTAGTCACACTAGGTGTTGTTTTTAGGATCTCTACTCCAGGCATGATACCATAGTCTTTTGAGACGGAAGGGTGCCAATGATGATGATGTTGGATATGCCCAACATATTGACCTGGTCATACTTGGAAGTTGTTTCTAAAGCTAGTACACTACATCATTTTCCTATTTCTCAGTTGAAATCCTGATGCTTAGCATGGTACGTTGCACTACAGTCGGCCCATTGACTCAATGGGGATTTGGTGAGTCAACTCTTTGGTGAGTCCCATTGATTCAAACGAGCCTCTGGGTGTGACGTACAGGATTCTAGTCAAGATCACATATGTTCTTAATGTTTGTTGGGTGCTTTTCACCATTTAATTTAAAAAAAAGACAAGAAGGACTTGATCCTAATATATGTACTCACACTTGTCAGAACCTCACAATCTACATTTCAAAGATGGAGTAGACAATAAAGACAGAACTATTTAGTTAGCATATATGGGTAAATTAAGAATTTTACAGCAAAAGGTGTCAGCAAATGCAGATACATATGCTGTTGACTTCATAGCCGTAGTGGACTGAGCAACTGACTGAAGAACCAGGAGCCAAGAGTAAAGAGTTTGACTCCCCTCTGTAACTTGTAGGAGAAGCACTCCAGATGTTCTGGACCACAATTCCCAGAATTCCAAGCCTGTATTGCCAATGGCAAAGGACTGTGGGAGTTGTGTTCAAAAAGATCTGGAGTGCAGAAGGTTCGCCACCACTCATATAGGGCAAAGCACAAGACATTTTGCTGCTTGACGCATAGGAATGAATTGCGCCCCAACTCAGCCAAGTGCACAGTAGAAATGCCTACAATTGCATCTTTCCAGACTTAGCAGTTGAATGAATGAATGAATGAACAAATAGATAAATAAATGAGCTACAAATTTCCTCCATTTTGGTGATACTGTAAACCTCTTGCCTGTGATGGTTATATCACTCCATCCCATTGCAGGGCAAAACCTGAGTGCAGACGTACTTTTATTAGTACAGTGACATGTATACGAAACATGTTTAATCTCTCTTCTCTCCCTTCTTTTTTCTCTAGCAGTAACCTGTGGTTATCAAAGGTCTATCGCCAGGATGGCAGGTGGCACAAATGCCCCTCGTGGGCAATGGCCCTGGCAAGTCAGTTTGCAGTACCAGGGCAAACTACACTTCTGTGGAGGAAGCCTCATAGGTGACAGGTGGATCCTCACGGCTGCCCACTGCTTTTTCGAGTGAGTAAGAACAGAAATATACCCTTTCAGCATTCTTGGGAATGGCATCCTAGAATGGCATCACTATTGAGTTGTCTTATTATTGCTCCCCCCCACCCAAGAGTGAACACTTCCTGGACAAACCAGAAACCCATTCAGACATCATCAACACAGGCAGCGAAACCCAAGGAACTTTGTCTGCAGTTATAGTAACTCTGCACAGTAGCTTACCACCACCTATGTTCCTGTCTTCTAGGTCAGCCTCACTGGAGTTCCTTGTGACCTCCAGGAAGCAAAGCTCTCAGAGAAAATATATGCAGCTATTCAGGCACGAGGCAAACGGTGTAGCATTTACTTGCTTCCAGCCTGCAATTAAAGAGTCACAGCTATGGTTCTCAAGGGCATGTAGGCTGTCTACCTTGGTGCATACTTGGGAATCTCAGCAGGGACTTTTTGATTGCCATCTGGAAGTGAGTAAATACAACACCATTTGCATTCTTTGTTAACAGTAAATAAATAAATAAATCAGGATTTCATCCAAAGTCTCAAGCAGACATGATAAGGTGCCTGAATGACCGCTAGGTGGGATAGGGTTAGTATTATACTTCATAAAAGCAATAAGCTACACACCTTCCAGAGAAAAGTTGATATTTGATTTTATTTGGGAAAGAGAAAAACTTAACTGTATTTTTTTGTTAAAAAAAATCAGCGATGCCAAATTGTAGAAGGTCAATTAGAAAATACAGTTTGGGGATGCAACAGACATAAGAAAAAGATAGTTGACTGACTCATGCAACATAATCACATAAGTAAAAGGACCTCTAACTGAACAGCATGTCAGTTGTAAGCTCCCTAGCCATAGATTAAGGCTGCAATCACTTCCGAAGAAGGGAAATTCCTAGTTTACAGTTGTGATTTGGCTAAAACCCAGCAGTAAGTCAGAACAAGTATTGGCTCAATAAACCACTGGAATGTATGAAGGGGTTGAATTACCAAATCCCGACAAATTCAGTGGGTCTGTTCTAATTGCAACTTACTACTGGGTTTCAGCCAACATATTACAGATAGAAAACTCTTACATTCAGAAAATTACAGTAGGATCCCGGTATCTGCTAGGGATCAGTTCCAGGCCTTCCTGTCGATAACAAAAACCGTGGATAAGAGAGAATGCCAGAAAATCCACAAAACTGCTGTTTTGTGACAGTAGCTTGCCTTACGGTTGCTGTTTGTGACAGTAGCTTGCCTTACAGCTGCTGAAATTATTCATTTAATTTTTCCTCTGCCAACCATGGATAATCAGTGGTTAGTGAATCAGTGGATACGGGGGTCCTACTATAGTTGCTTTGTGTTGTGACTGATCTCACCATAAGGATAGCCCTCTAATTATCATTTCTTAGACTGAAACGTTCTCAATTTATCGGACAACAGAAGTTTGCCCTGACCACATCTGGAGAACACCAATGTGTGCCTGATTCTTATGATGGGTTGTCACTTGAATGTATAGCTTGCAGTTCTTGACTAAGACACTGTGTCAGCTCAAAGGAGTCAGAGAACTGGAAGAAGAGGAGGCCTATGGATGGGTGGAAGGCAGGGAAGGCCCTGTACAGAGATGCAGGAAAAAGACATTGAATGGTTTGTGCCCTGCTGGTTCCCATTTATTCAGACAAGTGCAGGGATGATGAGTACCTCACTAGGTTTGGAGTCCAGTCTTCCTTTCCTGTTTATTTATATACAGTGGTACCTTGTGTAAAGGAATTAATTCATTCCAAATGAAATTATGTTAGGCAAATTTTCCTTTATACAAATTTCCCATAGGAATGCATTGAAAACAGACTAATCCCAAATCGCGACCATTTTTATGTTGTACGGATTCTCCCCATAGACAATTCTGTTAAGCAAATTTCCCCTATCTTCGGATATTTTTTTTATATTGTACAGATTTTATGTTATACAAAATGTTGGTTATACAAGGGTCCACTGTATATCTCTTTTTAACTTTTTTTTTAATTTGCTGCTAGGGTTGAAAACCAACTCAACCCCAAAGACTGGACGGTGGTGTTGGGCAAGACCAAACTCGCAGGCAATCAGACAAGAGGGCTGGAAAGGAACGTCACCCAGATCATCCCCCACGAGAACTACACGCACTTCGAGAAAGGCTACGACATCGCTCTTGTGCGCCTTGCCCAACCCGTGAGCTACAGCCGGGACATCTCACCCGTCTGCCTGCCTCACTCGGACCACCGCTTTGCTTTTGGGACTCAGTGCTGGCTGAGCGGCTGGGGAGATATCGCCACAAACGGTAAATCTGCTGGATATTGGGGAAAGGGGGGCTTCTGGAGTTGAGTGGCGTGGCATTTGCTTTATAAGGTGGAAAGTGATGCGAAAGACCTCTGCCTAGGCAGCAGAGGTACGCCAAGGCTGGTCATCCCAGACCTGGCTGAGAACAATCTGAGACAAGAAACAAAAAGGCACCCTTCCTCTTTCTTTCACACCCCAAATCAGTTGAATCTTATTTCACTACTACTGACACGACAACAGTTTCCTGCCAAGCACAGCAGAGTTCTGGGGGGGGGGTGTCTTTGGGCCTCAGGCTGCGTACAGCTCTCTTTGACGGTTACTTCACATCCTTCCTCGTTCCGAGTTGACGTTCGTTTCGTGATCACGTCGCTCACGGTCACGTGGTCTTGTCCCTGTTCCAGTGTACCCACGAGCGTGATTGATGGTACAGTGACAACTGTTACTGCACATCCTTGTTTCGTGACAACATCTGAACTTCTCAGCCTTCGTTCTCGGTTTGTCTTTTAATCTCTCTGCACTGCGTTGGTGACTCCATGGGGAATGTACTGGCAAATGGCACTTCACACTCCTGCCACTAGATGGAGAATGGCACGTTGCGTGATGAGCCTTACCTCACGGGCGCTCAGATTCCTGAGGCCAGGGAGGGAAATCGCTCATTCCGCTTAAATCCCAGTTCAGAGGTCGTGGTCGGGACGAACTCCCGTCGTCACGCAATGGACGTGGAGTAACATTTCTTCATACCGGTCCCAAGTGGGATGGCGGACCACGATGAAAGGGACGCGAAGTAACGGCCTTTGTGATGTTCTTCTCCACCTCTGTTGCCTGAGATAGTTTCCTCAGTTTGTCTCATAAGAGAACCAGTGCTCACCCCATCATAGGTATGACTCCCTCTGCTGCAACTTCCTCAATTCATAATCCAGATGGGAGTTCTGTCCAATTTTGTGCATCCAATTTATGAAGATCAGTGACCTGGTGGGAGAGTCTGATTTATGTGCCCCCACCCTTCTGTGGCTGGCTGGAATATTCTGGAGTTTGTTTGTTTGTTTAGTATAACAAGTTGCTCTCCTATATGCAATACGTTCTTTGGAATCATCATTCCAATCTTGATTCCTCCAGTCAGCCTACCGAAGCCCATGACCCTTCAGGAGATGGCGATGGACCTGATGACTGTTGACACCTGTAACTGCATCTACAGCAACCTACGGAACAGGAGGATTGTCAACCCAGCCCTACCCGGCATGGTCTGTGCCATGACACCTGACCGCCGGAGGGGTCCTTGCAAGGTCAGTGGTAGACAGATGTGACAGTGTTGATGCGATTGTTGCTGCTTGCTTCCTCATAAGGCAATTGCTGTGTTGCAGAATCGGGCTACAGAATGTGTGTTTTTTAAAAGCCAGGTTCGATCTATGGGGGAATGTAGATGCGAGGTTGGAGCAAAGTAAGCAGGAGATAAGATTCTGAGCAGATAGCTCAGGTTTGCCCACCTTCAGACACCTACACAGGACACAACCGTAGTCATCACTCAATAGGCAGCTCTATCTTCCAAGTGGGCTGAGGCCAACTTCCTGTATAAAAATAAGACTACCCTGATGCTTTCTGGCAGTCTCTAGGTCTTTGGGAGGTGTAGTTTTGCTGTCCATTAGGTTCAGTATAGAACCTCCCACAAAGACCAAGGCCTTCTAGAAGCACTGGACAGTTTCCTTTTTGTACAGGAAGTAGGCCTGAGACAGCCAGAAAGATAAAGGACCCGTTCCAGGCGAGTAAAATGTCAGCTTGTTCAGATGTCTACAGGCATGTATCTGTGGGCAGAAATCCTAAAAGTCTCCCCGGGGAATTCTTTGAGAATTCTGGGAGTGGTTTTTTTAAAAAAAACCCTGAATAGCACATGCCTACTTGAAAAATTTACTTTTTTGAACGACAAATACTGGCTGGAGAATTCTGGGAATTCTGATTCAAAATACTGTAGAGTAGGACCCCCATATCCACTGATTCGTTATCCACTGATTCAGTTATCCACAGTTTGCAGGAAACTATTAAACAAATAATTCAGCAGCTGCAAAGCAAGCTACTGTCACAGACAGTATCTGTAAAGCAAACTTTTGCTTTGCTGGTCAATGACTAATAAAATTTATTATTATTATTAAGCAAACTGCTGTTATAAAACAGCAGTGTAAAGCAAGCTACTGCCAGAAAGCAAGCTACTGTCTCAAAACTGCAGCCAGAAAGCAAGCTACTGTTACAAAACAGCAGGTTTTTTGGGGGTGGGGTGCATTCTCTCTTCTCCACGGATTTTATTATCCACGGGTAGGCCTGGAACCAATCCCCAGCAGATACCGGGGTCCTACTGTATAACATTTCCAAACCCTGCAGTTTGCTGTTCTTGATGAAACAGATTGCCGTTTTCCTAGATTCTGACCCGGAAGTCTCTCTAGAAAAGCCTGACTAAAAATACTCAACATGGAATCAGGTCGTACAATATAAAGTACAGTATCTTTTTTTCCATTCCAGGGCGATTCGGGTGGGCCTTTTGTTTGTCTGGAGAAGGGCCAGTGGTTCCAGGCGGGGATTATGAGTTTCTCCCTGGGTTGCGGCCAATTCTACGGACCCGTCCTCCTGACTGAAACCAAGGCTTATGCCAGCTGGATCCAGCGTAAAGTCCAAGGGGCTACTTTTGCTCGCCAACCTAAGCCCCGCCCTAATACCACAGACAAGTACATGTGCACAGGTACAGTCATCCAGGATTCCTCTAAATGTCTCATTTTATGATTGACCTACTGAAAGCAAACCACTTGGCCCCTGATTTTTTAAAATCTTTTATCCCCATCCTTCTGTCAAGCTTTCCATCCGTATTGTTTTCTTGGGAGTTTTACTTGAAAGAGGCAAGAAGCCCGAGACTTTTTATTTATTTATTTATTTTTACAAGATTTTTTAGCTGCCCCACTACCAAGAGGTCTCTGGGTGGCTTTTTTGGGTTTCATGGTTGAACCGATTTTTATTTATTTAAATCAGGTTATTGGAAGCCTGTTTTTGAGATGTTCAGACTCAAAAAATAAACAACAGATTCAGTGGCAAAATAATAGGTACCACTGCAGGGGGATTTATGGCCCCCTTAAAATTGAAGACAGTATATCAAATTATATTTACTAACAATTATAAGAAGTATTTAACTGATTTTAGGCAGGATGAGATTCCTGTTTTCCAGATATTGCTGGGGTCACTCACAAACACACACACACACACACACTTGATTTCTTCTGTCAATCTACTTTTCCCATTCAAGACATCATTTTGTGAACCAATATCATGTTCTTCCTTACTCATTGATATTATAAAAGTCTAGCTTAAAGTATTGTAACTTTCCTTACAAGGGCTACCTCCTTTTTATGCACCTTTTCAAGGTGTGGTATATCCTTATTGATACACCGTGACCAGAAGTCATTGTAACAATTCTGGTCATGGTGTATCTGCCGTGACTGCACCACAAATGTTCCAAAACACGGAATTCGCTTTTCAAGGAGGCTTGAACACTGGAAGACTTCCTTTTAAAAATTAAGTGTTCCTCTTCCTCATGGTTTGTCTCGAGCAATTCTCCTGAGACACGTGAAAGGACTGGTGGGAGATGAGTGAAATATGAGGCACATGCTTTCTCTCCATTTGAAGCTCAATGGAATTTCTCTTTGTCTGAATTTGGTGTGTACACGTCTTGGGGAAGATAATGAGAATTATTTCCATGTATTGGTTTCTAGGCTGTGGGGTACTGAAACAGGGAAAGGCAGAGGGACTTTGGCCCTGGTATGTCAGCCTGCAATACGAAGGGAAGCACGCCTGTGGAGGCACCTTGATTTCTGAGGACAGGATCCTGACAGCGGCGCAGTGCTTCATTGGGTAAGTAGAGGAGGAAGGGGTGAGGGGGACTCCCCTTACGACTTACGGGTGGGAGAAGGAGGAAGGTGGATAAACACTGACCCGCAGTCATACTAACTTGACTTGGGTAGAGACCAGCAGTATGACTTTTACACAAGAGGCGCACATGCCTTCTAGTGTTTGCATGATAGAGAAATGTATCAAAAACTGTCATTTCTTTTTATGCAGTTGGGAATAAAGCAAGGGCGGTCATCTCTAAATCTTCATTGGAGTGCAGCTCCCACAATCCTCATTTCCTTGTTGTCTATTCTGGTCTCTCTCTGCTCTTATTGATTTTGACTTAGTGTTGTTGTTTTATTAATTAATTAATTAATTAATTAATTAATTAATTAATTAATTAATTATTATTATTATTATTATTATTATTATTATTATTATTATTATTAT
>JAHTLZ010000127.1:1987977-2012023 GCA_023846285.1 Phrynocephalus versicolor | reverse complement strand
ATTATTATTATTATTATTATTATTATTATTATTATTATTATTATTATTATTATTATTATTATTATTATTTATATTTATATACCACCCAACTTTCCAAAGGAACTCTGGGTGGTTCAATGCAAGAAAATCCATAAAATTAATCTATAAAAACAAAGTGAAACAAACCCAATAAATCAAGACATTAAAATCAATTAAATAAAGAATATACGACGGTGGCAAGAAAGAAGGGAAAAGAGAATATGATAAATGTATCACATGACATTGTATTTTTAAATATATTATTATCTTTAACCTTGTAAACTACCCAGAGGGGCCTTGTTGCTAGGTGGTGTGGTATACAAGTCTAATAAAATAAATAAATATATAAATAATAGCCAAGTGTGAAGATTTTATTTATTTATTTATTCATTAGGCTTGTATACCACACTATCCGGCAACAAAGACCACTCTGGGCGGTTTACAGATAATTCAGCAAACAAAAACAAACACAATGTACAGTATATATAAATGCAGCTTAATAAACAAAATGAGCATAAGGAAATCAACAATAAAGTCATAAAAATCACTCAAAGAACAGAGAAATAACTAAAAACAAAAAGGGCAGGTTAGAGATCAGCGAATCAAGGGGGGAAACGATTAATTAGCCAGGGAAAGCCTTTCTATAGAACCAAGTCTTCTATGCTCTCTAGAGCTGAGGGAAATTGAAGTCCAATGCTGTCCTTCAAGAAGGACGCAGGCAAGTTGAGAGGAGGACGATAGGGAGGATCAGGAGACTGGAAACCAAGCCCTTTGAGAACAGACCGACAGAACTGGGCATGTTTAGCCTTGAGAAATGAAGACTGAAGGGAGATCTGAAAGAACTCTTCAAATACTTGAAAGATTATCCTATGGAGGAGGCACAAGATCTGTTCTTGATCATCCCAGAGTGCAGGCCATGTAATAATAGGCTTAGCTTTAAGTTGGAGCCAAAATTCAACCGTCTTAGACACAGAAATAAGCTGGGGAGAAACCCTGTGATTTTGGGTTGGAAAAGTGGTGGGGGGGCATCTTATATATAGGCACATCTTATAGACAGAAAAATTCAGTATATCCTTGCTTGGAGAATACCTGGCTTAGGTCAGGCGTCTTTCTGTGCCTTAAAATGAACCCCCACATTCTAGAACCATGTGAGAAAAACCCAACTATATAGCACATGGTTCACATTTAGCCTGCCTGTGCCCATCCGCTTATTCATCTTGTCTTGTCCGTCCTTCTTTCTGCGTTGCCCTCTCTAGGCGCCAGGAAACGGAAGGCTGGGAAGTGTGGCTGGGTGAGCAGCAGGAGGGTGGACGGCAAACGTGGCTGGAGAAGAGGCCCCTTGAGGAGATTGAGCTTCACGGGGCCTATGTCAACGCGACGGAAGGTTACGACATCGCCATGGCCAAGCTTGCCCGTCCGGTGGTGTTCAGCAACAGCATTCGGGCCATCTGTGCCCCGTATGGCCATCACCGGTTCCCATTTGGCTCCACGTGCTGGACCCGTGGAAGAAGAACCGGTACGTGGCTGTGAAAGTTGTGTGGATATGGTGGGATTTGGGTACGGCTACAGTTTGTGATCCCCTCCGACATCATCGTTCCTTCTCCCTGGCGCTGGCCAATCAGACAGGGAGATGATAAGATGCATTTCTCTGCACAGCTCCTGATTGGTCAGCGCCAGGGAGAAGGAACAGTGATATGCTGAGATTTGCGTACGGCTACAGTTTGTGGGGTCCGTTTCACTTTCCACCAGTCCTCTGGTTTCTCAGAACAAGAAGCCAAATTGGCAACAGGGAAGAGGCAGCGTTAGGTGGCCCTTTGAGGTGGAGCTAATATCCTACTTTATCTCCTAGACCTGGAAACTGAGATGGCCTTCCTGATCAAGGAAGAATTTAGATGGAAGATACTGTATTTTCCCATCTATAAGATGCCCCCATGTAGAAGATGCTTCCACTTGTCCAACCCAAAATTACAGTTTTGCAACCATGTGGTTTTGGCTTACTTCCTTATATAAGACAGCCCTCAATTTTTAGACTAACAATTTAAGATGAAAATATAGTCTTATACATGGAAAAATACTGTGCTTCACAAAACTAGGCTGATTGAGAGGTTAGACTAGAAAACATCTCTGATATGAATTATCTATGGCGGGGTGGAGGTGGGTGGAGAAGCATTGGCTTGCCATTAGGGATGGGCTATTCATTCTGGAAGCTACCAGTTCCGAAATGATACGCAGGAGCCCAGCTGGTGTTCGGAAGCCTCCAAAATGAAACCAGCCAATCCTTTACATTGCTCTGCACCCGCACAGGGTTGAGCTCCAACGAGGAAGAAGCCTCCGACGTCATTGTTCCTTCTCCTTGGCGCTGGCCAATCAGACAGGGAGATGGGATGATGCATTTCCCTGAACAGCTCCTGACTGGCCAGTGCCAGGGAGAAGGAATGATGACATCAGAGGCTTCTTCCTTGTTGGAGCTCAGCCCTGTGCGGGTGCAGAGCAAAGTAAGGTATTGGCTGATTGCAAAGTAAGGTATTGGCTCATGCATGTCTTCTGAAATGAATAGCCCATCACTACTCGCCACATCTTCTGCCTGGCCCATGAAGAGCATGATATCTTCCCACAGGCCTGCTTTGCAAGGAAATGGGGGGGGGCACTAAGCAAGGCATAACTTTCCCACTGAGCACTGATTATAAACCTGGGTTAATTAGATCCAGGCATGAGAGAAGCCCAGACCCCAATTCTGTGTGGACACCTATCCATATGTGAGCCAGCAGAACAGGTTGGAGTCAGATGTAGGCGGGTGGAAGAGAACTGAGGGGAACAAACTCTTTGCCCTCTGCTTCTCATGGTGATCTCTCTGCCCAGCATCCCGAAAATGCTACCTGGAAGGCTAGTGGTGGATGAATAATTGAGGAATGATAGAGATCCTTGGATACCAAGCAGAGGTGATTTCTGTGGGCAAAGCTTTACCACAGAAGGCAAATCTTAGATCCAGCCCACTAGATTTAATCATAAAAGTCTATGGAAGAAAAAAAAATATGTGGAAATCTGGCAGAAAGCCACGTGGTGTTAAGAAGATGGAAATGCTGCCTCAGGAGCATCTCTGGCTCACCAATAACAAATCTCTGTTTTTATCCAGAACAATCTGGACAGCGAAGTAATCCAAAGAGCGTGGAGGTGAAACTCCTGGGTCCCAAGACCTGCAACTGCATCTACAACAAAACCAGCGATCCTGGGCGCGAGGTTTCCATCACCTCAGAGATGTTGTGCGCCACCCCTCACAACAGGAACATGCACTGTGAGGTAAGCAGCCCCCACTTTCCAGCTTAGTGGGCCGGAGCTGGATCCACCGACATGGTTTCTGTTGGGTATTTTCTGCTTTTCTCTGCCATAGTGCTTTTACAGCAGATTGCTTCACAGCAGAACTGCTGTGCTGACCGCCGTCGACATGCACACTGCATTCAGGCAGCAACGTAGTTGCTATACCGCCATCATTTCAAGGACCACCATAAGCTAGACCCAAAAGTGTTTACCAGCTTAATGTATTATTATTTTTAATAAGCTGCTCTATATCTTGCAATGAGTTTTCATGGGACTTTATAATATGTAGGGTTTTGTGGCAAGCACTGGCGTGTCTCACTGTTACTTTATTCTCTTGCACCGTTCGCACTGAAACAAACATGCACTGCACATGGTCCTGCACAATTCTTGTTTATTTCAGTGGTGGATTTGCAACACACTTTCCTGGAAAATGCACATCGGCTTGTCTCAGCCTCAGCAGACTCAAACCGGACTGAAAACCTGTGTACTGAGCAGCCCCATAAATGTCTTAGGACAAGGCCTGTCCAGTGGCCAAGTAAAACCATCCCATGCTTTCTCATTATGGGCAGATACAGAATGTATCACTGAATCAAGAATTCAACCAAGCTCTCTTTCGAGACAAAAGCTCTCAGCTTATAGCTAGAAGGATCTCGGAAGTGTTTCCCAAGAAACAAACTTTTCCGGGCTGTGGATCTGAGGACCACAAATAAGCACTGCAGCAAAATTGTCATTTTCCCTTGAACACTATAAGCAGTCCCTCGTCCCCCAAAGCAGTGGCTCTTTATCTGCAAATAGGAAACATTTCTGCTCCTCAGAGGGTGCGGGGAGGGCACTACCACTGAGATTTTTTGAACTTGGACTGCTTAGAACAATTGAAAATTAGCTTGAGCTCCCTGAACCTGGCTTGGGAGTTGATTTTGATGCAAGCCATTTTCATAATTAATTGGTGCTTTTAGTTTGAGTGAAACAGCCTTTTTAGATTGGCCAGTTTAAGAATAAAGCCTATTTATAACACTTCGACTGCCCAAGAAAGAATCCCAAGGAGCTGTCCACCTTTGATACAGTGCTGAAGTGCTCAGACACTTACGTTTACTGGCTACACCTAACTTTAAAAGTTATTAGCCTGAGACCTAAACCACTAACCCAGGCATGTCCAAACTTTGGCCCTCCTGATGTTTTGGACCACAGCTCCCAGAATTCTAAGCTTAGGTTGCCAATGGCAAAGGACTGTGGGAGTTGTGGTCCAAAACATCTGGAGGGCCAAAGTTTGGACATGCCTGCACCAACCTATCCCAGCAGTTCTTAGCAGTCGAGCGGTCGTGAGTTATGCTGTTATCTCAGATTTATAGAAGTGGAATCCTCCAACAAGGATTGAGAATTTAAGGAAATTTAGTTCAAAAAGGGTAATTTTTTTCAAGCTGTTATATTAGTGTTAAATATTACTTCTCAAATAGAGGCATGTAGCTCATTTGTGTCATAATATGGACATTAATCTTTGTTATTTAAAATATTCCTTGTGGTTTTGGAAGTTTCATGCTTTATCTCCTTCCCTCTCTGGTTTCTGCTGTATTGAGAGATTATTTTTTTCCCATTCTTGGACCCTTAGGCGGGCGTCGGGGAACCTCTGGTGTGCAACCACAATGGTGTGTGGTTCTTGGCCGGCATCGCCAGCTTTGGCCAAGGCTGTGGGACTGTGATCCGTCCTGGAGTTTACACAGCAGTCAGTGCCTATCAGGAGTGGATCATGCAGCTCGCCTGGTCAGCTTACTATGCTGTACAAAAGCCTCCTCTTCCGATGGTCCATGATGAGGACAGCTGCCTGAATGTGTAGCTTCCAGGTGAGCCTCTTGACCGTGGATGACCTTGGAGGAAGGGAATCGGTAGAGATCTTTTGATGCACCATCTAATCCGCATATCCTTCCAACAACATGGCTCTCTCGATGTACGAGATCACCAGAGATCTGGAAGTTGAGTAATGGCAACTGGACTTCTTTTTCTTGAGAGACTGAAACAATCTGCTGCTCATCCAAACAGCTTCATCAGTCTGAAAAAAGCTACTTATGAGTCCTCCATTTTATAGCTCACGTTGACCTCTTCACTGACGAAGCTGTTTGGATGAGCAGCAAAACGTTTCAATCTCTCAAGAAAAAGAAGTCCAGTTGCCATGACTCAACTTCCAGATAAACTCACCTGGATGACTGAGAATCTTCACAGATATATCTTATGGCCTACTTGTGTGGTTG
This sequence comes from Phrynocephalus versicolor, assembly GCA_023846285.1. Lineage (NCBI taxonomy): Eukaryota > Metazoa > Chordata > Lepidosauria > Squamata > Agamidae > Phrynocephalus > Phrynocephalus versicolor. The sequence goes on along the minus strand of JAHTLZ010000127.1, from coordinate 2,006,447 downwards.
ATATTTTCCATCGTCAACGGGATTATTCAAAACGTGATCCTGTTTGCCTTATTAAGTCCCCTGTTCTGGTCTAAGTACCCCTCTGAATCTCCACAACAAGTTGCTACAAAGAGTTCTTAACATGTAAAAGAAAAGGAAAAAGTCAGGCCAGACCTGAAATCTTAGGTTTCCTCTTACAATCTGCACCCAATCAGACGCTGTCAAGCTTTAACTCAGAAAACTGACATAGTTTTGTGTGTCTTTATATTTATCATCCTCTGCTTCAATGTGCCAAACAAATGATTTGAGGAAACTGAATTTCTGTCAGGCATTGAACTGACAATTCCAGTGCCTGGGCTTGTTATAGTGGCATTGCTGTCTCTGTAGAAAGATTCACCTGGTTTAACTAGATGGGTTAATACATGGTGGTGAAATTCTCTGAGCCTGTTCAACACTATTGTTAGACATACACTGGAATCTTTTATTTAGAATAAGTATTTTATAATTGATTTTTGCAGTTTAAATCTGCAATGGTGTATTTTTAATATATATGCATATTTATGTTTGTTCAATCTGACACTGTATATTTATTTGTATGTATTTTGGTTTCTTCCTGTAATTCACTATGAAAAACTGATTCTGATTACTGAAATAAAATAATCACTACAGTTGTTTGTATTAGAACAACAAAAATTATCGTTGGGTTAATTTATGACCATTTGGCGGTATGCCTTGTTAATGTAAGACTCATGGCTAAGCGGAATCCTATTAATGGGGTTTTTCAGCTGTTCCCTTTAAATATCCACTCATTGGTAGTTAAGTCTGAAAAAGAAGGCAAAACAGAGAAAGAAAATGAAGCAGTTCTTTAGAAACAAGAACAATTTATTTGCAATTTAAGTGTTTCACAGATGAGGTATAGCCACCAGGAGGCGCCAAATACCCCAGGAAATAGATTCCATCCTATCCAAGTACCAGGGCAAAAACCCGTAGGGTGGGGAGTCAGTCTAATAGGGCAGGGTGGGGAGAAAAGGCGTGGGGGGGTGTCTCCCCATCTCTGGAAGGGCAGTGAGAACTAGCAAATTAGAACAGGTGAGGAAAGAAGAATGTCTTGGAAAAACATTATCATGCCACCCCCTTTAAAAAAATGTTAACCTGGTTAACATTCACACTGAAGTACATCCAAGTACAACGGTGATACTGTATTTAGAGAAGTGTTTTAAAGAGGAAGAGAGGGAGAGGGTGACCGTTTCCAATCCAAACATTCGGAAACGCATTTTGCTTCCCACAAGGGCTTTTGTGGAAGACAAAAAAAAAAAAAAAAGGTGGGTGGGTGGGTTGAAAACAGCAGCATAAAAGAGAACTAAGCATCATTGTTTTAGTACATTTGGGTGTCATAAGAATCAACATGGATGTGGGGGGGGGTCGTTAACGTATTTCGGTTGCCAAAATAAACACACACCTATATGTCCCTCCTTCCCCCATAAAAATATTATCCAGCGATGTTAGAAACTCTATAAAACATTCACAACTGAGAATTCTCAACTAAGTTTAGAAACAGCTACTCTTCCGCTGAAGAATCAGGGCAGGGGGTGGTGGCAGCGGCTTTCCCTTGTGCATCTACACTCGGTGACGTGCCCCAAACAACCCCCAACTCTGTCTGGTTGAGCAACACAGAGCTGGCCATGGAGCTAACAGGGAATCTTTCCTTCTCTGAACAGAACAGGAAAGGTGGTCCTAGCTTTGAATCCTTGTGTTTTGAAGACAGAAAGAATCCCCTGAAAAGGGGGTTTCTTAAACAGGATGTGCCTCCCCCCAATTGCTTGTGGGTCACTCAAGATCGTCGCAAGTTTTACATGCACGTAGGAGGCCCGTCTGTGCCGTTGCTTGGTCTATGCAGTTTCAGATGGTGGAACGTTGTATAGATGTTGCATTTTCTCAATCCCCCTTGTCCTTCTCCTGCTTCAGTGCTTTATGGTTGGAAAAACCAACCCATTTGAGGGTTCTAAATCGCTTACTCCTGGATACACTGGCTTTTTAGGAGAACGGTTTAAACGTGAACGTTTTTAAGTGTTCCGTTTGTTGCCTACAGTATGAAGCATATTTGGCCACCCCTGACAGGGCTATAGCCAGGCAGCAAACCTGCCTGTATGGGTAAACTCTTGAAGCAAAGCCAGACTTTGTCATTAAAGGGATGAAGAGATAGAAGACAATGCTTCCAGAAGTCTTCTGGACAACATTTCTCTCAAGACCAACACGCGTCAGGAATAACTGATGGAAACTGCAGGCCAAAATCATCTGGAGGGATCAAGGGTCCCGGACAACCAGCTTTCAATACTTGCACAAGAATTTTGTTTCAATCAAGATGTGAGGCTGACTACCTCTTTCCCTTCCTTTGGGTCTGGGGAGGGCAACCATTTTTTTTTCAAGATTTCTTCTCTGACCTACAGCTCCCATGATACTGGCTTTATACTCCTAAGAGCTAAAAGCCCCAAACATCTGGAGGACCACAACTGTGCACCCCTTGCTTTAACGTCATTAAACTGGCTGTTGGAGAAGGATCAGAAGTTTTCTAGGAATAGTACTAGCTGGATTAAGAGTCATAAATATCGGGGTCAAGGCAGGCATGATGGAGGGATTCTTCCTCATGTAAACATCTTCAGAGAAGAACCTTTTTTCAGGACTGTGACAGAAGAAGATTTAACCCCCACCTGCATGCCTGGCGGAACCCAAATAATTATTGGGCCCACCTGAGCAATGTTATGTGCCTTCTCTAAAAGCCTTGCACGTTAAATTTCACTGAAGATGCATTTAAAGTTAACACTGAGTTTGGCCCCAATTTGGATTCACCAATCATCTTTCCTGTAGCATTGCAACACAGTAACAGAGTCAGAGTCAAAGCAGAGGTAGTGGATCTGGTCATGCAACTTGGCATATAAAGGATGAGAGTAACATTGAGGACTTCCCTCCTACTGCAAAGGAGAGGCATGGTGTGTACATCAGGCGGGGGGGGGGGGAGAGGAGCCAGGCTGAATGGTTTAAAGCCCCCAACCCTGGGACCCCAGATGTTCATGGATTAAAATGCCCAGAGGCTTCCACCACTAGCTCTGCTGGCCAGGATTTCTAGGCGTTCCAGTCCATCTAGACCAGGGGTGTCCAAACTTCAGCCCTCCCGATATTTTGGACTACAACTCCCAGAATTCCAAGCCCGTACTGCCAATGAGACAGGGCTGTGGGAGTTGTGGTCCAAAACATCTGAAAGGCCAAAGTTTGGACACCACTGATCTAGAGACCCAAGGTTGGGTCTCTAGATGGACTGGACCACTGCTCTTACATGAACCCTCCCATGGGAGTCATTGGCAAAGGGACAACCAACAGTGCAATGCCCACTTTCCACTTTCCTAATTTGGCCCTCAGAATTGCCCCAAGGGGCATTTACGACACCCTCAAAAATGTACTAGTCAGTAATTTCCCCTTCTGCTGCCATGGCCCTTTACAGTTTCTTCCCCTTCTGCTGCTCACTGGGTGTCCACTCTCCCTTTGGTTCCTTCCATGTTCTACAGAAGGATGGATGGCCACCACATTCAGAGGGATCTGGTGAGACTTATGGTGGCTTAGTGCTCCTCAGAGCTGAAGGCCCTTCGTCAACCGAGGGCCCGTTGAAATGTTCTGAACGACAACCTCCACCAATGCGGTGGCAACCTACTAGGCTTGCTGGAGAGAATGCAGTCCACTCCATTTCAAGGGCTCCGAAGGGAAGAAGGCTACTGTAGAAGAAATATATGAACATTAGTCTGCCCTTGTGGGGTCGCCTGTAAGGAATGTGTCTAGTTATTTTTAGGAAGGGAGGACTTAATTGAGTACGCTCTTATGTGGTTCCTGCTTATTTCAGTTGGGTTGGCCCCGGTGAATGTTCTGGTGCACAGTGCTCTGACTATAAAGGGGTGAATTTGCTTGCACACACACAGTTTTGTGTGTGCAAGCAAATGCTTTAAGTTAGTCTCTAGAAATTAACTTGAATGCTTTAAGTTAGTCTTTAGAAATTAACTGCGGTTATCACAATCTCTTGTGATAAAATGCATGGCCAGAATTCTCCTGGTTATTTGTGTGTGCAAAGAAGAAGAAGGAAAAATACAGAGTTCTCAGAGACTAATTCTGTCTTACTGACAAGGTGCTGTGTTGCACAACTAGATGCACAACTAAGCACGCAATCAGCGTGCAACAGGTACCTCATCAGTACATGGGGCAACTTCAACATTTTCTCTTGAGTGCAAGCCGACAGGATTCCGGACTATTAATTTTTGACTTTAAAAAAACACGGCAAGGAAACATACAACTTTCTAAGAATTTAGGAGGTAGAAATCAAAAAAACAGTCTCCATACCAAAGGTTCTTTCCATCTAGCTTTGTTCCACAACTAAACTGAGATTCAACCCAGTTTGTTCCTTTCTCCTTTAAGACAGTACTTCTGTGTATTTTGTTTTGTTTTTAAAAACAGTAATTTAAATAACCTATGCATCTTAAGCATGGACTTGCTACTCCTCTGACTTTCCAAAACAAATTGAAAAGCATTTTAAACAAAAGTTCAAATATTCTAATCAGTAGGGAGGTCTAAGCACACGCTCAAAAGGTTCCAAGGATGCTAAAACTCAGTTCTCTAAGTTAGGATCGGTGACTAAAAAGGTATATATTGATGCGGCAAGGGACCCTCGGTGGCATGGTGGCAGGGCCCCAATGCAATATTCCATGAAGGAGGAGAGTTTGGGGACTCACATACCCATCCTCCCCGTATTTCCACCATTTGACGTCCCTTTCTAAAGTGATGCCCCTGACCCGCCTCCCTTCCTCCGTTTCGACGCATGCATGGACCACCGTGTCAGCCTCCTCCATTTTCCCTGCAGTTTAATCTCCCTGCCATACAATTCTTGGCACGCGGCCGCCCTTTTTGTTGGCCACCCTCAGCTGACTGCCCAAGTGGCCCCAGCCGCAGGATGCTTCTCATTGTCCTTGGCGTGAGACAACTGGTGCTGCCGGAGGCTGATCTGGTGGGAGAACCGCTTGGAGCAGAGGGAGCAGGCGAACGTCCCGTCCCCCTTCTGCTCGCCGTGGACCCTGGCGTGGGCCGCCAGCCGCTTGGAAGTCCGAAAGTGTTTGCCGCAACGAGAGCACCAGTGGCGCTTCTTGTTCTTGTGCAGGTGGAGGTGGTTCTTGAGGGCCAAGCGGTTGTGGAACTCCTTCTGGCACATGGGGCAGCGGTAGAGGCCCGTGGCGTGGACTTGCTTGTGGTTGAGGAGGCTGCCGGCGTGGCGGTACGTCCGCTCGCAACTGTTACACTTGTAAGGACGCTCCTCCGGCGTCTTGTTGGCAGAAGAGGGAGAGGAGTCGCCACGCTGGTCGACATCTACCGCCCCTTCCCCGTGGTGTCTGCGGCGGTGGCATGTCAGATCCTTGGCGGTCCGGTAAGCCTTGCCGCATTCGGGGCACTCAAAGCGTTTCTTGGCGTGGACGCGGCTGTGGCTTTTTAGGGCCGTGCGGCTGGGAAAGCGTTTGGAGCACACGCGGCATGGGAAAGAGCCGGCGGGAGGCCCTGGGGAGCTGCTGCCCTCCTCCGTTTCCGAGGCCGCTTTGTTCCCATTGGGTCCTGGCCCCGGAGCGCTGCCACTGCCGCACGGATGGGGACGGCGCTGGTGCCGAAGCAGCTGCCGTTGCCACTTGAAGGCTTTGCCGCAACCGGGACATTGGTGGCGTTTGACTTCATAGTGGATCCGCTGGTGGTTTTTCAGCGACATGAGGTTGGGGTAGGCTTTGCTGCAAAGGGCGCAGGTGAAGTGCCCGACCTTGTGGCTCTTCTGGTGGTTGAGCAGGCTGCCGGCGTGGCGGTACGTACGGCTGCACTCCCCACATTGGTAGGGGCGCTCTTCGGGATCCAGGGGATGCTTGGGAGGGGGGCGGCTGGAGCTTTCTGCCTTGCCGGCTCGCTTGGCTTGAGCCGACCGCCGGGAAGGGTGAGAAGGGGAGTCCCACGTCCGATCACAATGCACCCGCTGGTGACTGGCTAGTTGCTTCTGGAGCCGGAAGGCCTTGGGGCACTCGGGGCACCGGTAGCGCTTGGTCTCATAGTGGGTGCGGTTGTGGTTCTTGAGGGCCATGAGGTTGTAGAACTGCTTCTGACAGACACCGCAATGGAAAAGTCCCGTCTTGTGCGTCTGCTTGTGGTTGATCAGGCTGCCTGCATGTTTGTAGCTGCGCCCGCAAGCGTCGCACTGGAAGGGGCGCTCCAGCGAGGAGCCTTCCTCTTCCGTGCCAGGGCTGTTTTCATCTCCTCCCACCATGTCTTCTTCCTTCTCCACGTTCCTTTCCTCTTCGGTAAAACGCAGCGGCCGATGACCCTCCAGGACCGTTTTCCCCTCGTACACCTCTCCGCAAATATCAAAGAGTTGAGCCTTCCTGGGCTCACGCTGGCTGGTGTTCAACTCCAGTCCTCCTTCTGATCTTTCCTCCACCACAGGAGAGCCCTGGGAGGAAGTACAGGATGGCTCCTCCTTGGCTTGAGGCGACACGCTGCTGCCGTTCAAGTCCTCCTCCTTCGGCACCTCATAGGCAAACGCCGGTTCTGCCCCACTGGCGAGGGCTGGCTGGCGGAGCTCCGGCAGGTTGCCGTTCAGTTTGCACCTCGGGTGGTTCCGCAGATGGTTCCGGTAGGCGGACATATTGGGGTACAGCCGGCAGCAGACCGCGCACTCGTAATCGCCAATCTGATGGATCTTCTTGTGGTTGACCAAGCTGCCGCCATGCCGGTAGGTCTTGCCGCACTGACCGCACGCGTAAGGCCGGTTGTCTAGGGGTTCGTCGACATGGCAGGGCAACTCGGCCAGGGGTGGCAGCGGCGGCAGCGGCGGCGGCTGGTCTTCCTCTGGGTGTGGAGCGCGACGGAGCTGGATGGACGTGTCAGCCAAGGCCGCGGCCTTCTCCTCCAAATGCCCCTCGCTGTGCTCCTCCAAGCTGGCCATGTCATCGAACGTCTGGCCGCAATAGCCGCAGATGTGCGAGACGAGCGGCTCGTCTTCCCGACCCCCGTCGCCGTCCAGCGGCTCCTCGGCCGCCTCTTTCAGCACGGCATCCTGCCCTAATCCTTGGGTATCGCCCGCTTCGTGCGTGAGGCTGTGGTGATGCTGGAGGCCATCCCGGCTAGGGAAGATCATCCCGCAGAGGCTGCAAAGAAAGGGCTGCTCCTCTGACTCACCCTCCCCTGCAGGATTTCCCCAGGCGGACGTGGCAGCCCTGGCATGCCCGTGGAAATGGTTTTTGAGGGCCAGGAGACTAGGGTACTCTTTGGGGCAAAGAGAGCACTGGTAGATGCCCGGCTGGTGGGTTTGCTTGTGGATCATCAAGCTGTCGGCCTCGTCAAAGCCCAAGCCACACTGCTCGCAAAGACAGGGAGGGGCCTCCGTGTCCCCTGGCAAAGAGGACGGCGCGAGAGGCTCCAGCTGCCACCCGTTGGTGTCACCCCCTTCTTCTAGAACGTGGCTGCCGTTTTCAACCTCCTCCCCCAAGGGAAGCATCTCGGGCATGTCCGCCTCGTCTTCTTCGCCTTCAACCTCCTCCTCTTCGTTCACGATCACCACCGCCCCGGCCAGGCCCCTCCTCGGCCTCTGGTGCCCGCGCAGGTGGCTTTTGAGGGAGGCCACGTTCTGGAAGTGCTTGCCGCAGGCGGAGCAGCTGAAGTCCCCCGTCTGGTGCGTCTGCTTGTGGTTGATGAGGCTCCCCGAGTGCCGGTAGGATTTGCCACACTGGTCGCAGCCGTAGAGCCGCTGGAGGGAGGAGAGAGAGGACTCGGTCCCCTCGACTGCCCCTTCCGCCCGCTCGCTGTCAGCCGTGTGCTGCTGGGCATGGCTCTGCGAGCCGGCACTACTGTCAAAGGCCACCTCGCACGGGGGGCTGGCGGGGGTCCCCTCGGCGGCGGGAACGACAGCCTCGGCCGCGGCCACGCCACTCTCCAGCGCTTCCACGTCCTGCTTGATGGCCTGGAGGAGGTCGGCCTCCTGGGAATGGAAGACGCTGAGCCTGGGAACGGCGGCCGCTTCGATCTCCTCCGTGCAGGGCATGTGGCGCAGCTGATGAAGCTGGAACTCCGCCTCCTCCTCAAAGCTCTCTCCGCAGCTGCTGCATGTCAGGCCTCCCCCTCGCTCCCGGCCACGCATGCGCGCCGCCCGCAGATGCACCCGGACATGATTGCGGAGGGCCATGAGATTCGAGTACTGTTTAGGGCAAATGGAGCACTGGAAGATGCCCGTCTGGTGGGTGTGGCGGTGGTTCACGAGGCTGCCGCGGTGCCGGTAGCTCCGCCCGCAATCCCCGCAGCGGTAGGGCCGCTCCTCCTCCTCCGCCGCCGCCGCTCCTCTCTCTTCCTCTTCCTTCGGGCAGGAAGCTCCTCTCCAGACCTCGCCTGGGCGCATCGGGTAGCCTCCGGCGTCCCTGGCGTCGTCGGCGGCCTCCCGCTGATGGTCCGAGAGAGCAGGCAGGGGTTGGGGCGTCTCCTCCAGAGCCGGCGAGCCGAGCTTGGATTTGAGGTGGACCCGTAAGTGGTTCTTCAAGGCGGCCAAGTTGTAGAGCTGTTTGGAGCAGACGGTGCAGCTGTAGACTCCAATCTGGTGGCTCTTTTTGTGGTTGATGAGGCTCCCGGCATGCCGGTACGTCCTGCCACAATCTTCGCAGCGGAAGGGCCGCTCCTCACAGAAACCATAGTTTTCTCCGCCCTTCCAGCGGGTTTCCCAAGCTCCATTGGACCCTGGTGGTGGCTGGGAGGGAGTGTTGCCTTCCTCTCCTCCCGCCTCCTCCTCCTCCTCTCCTTCCTCCGGATAAAGGCAACTGTGTCCCTTCAGCTCTTCCTCACCCGCAAAAGTCCCACCGCAGCGGACACAAACCTCCCCGTCTGGGTTACAGCGTTCCCCACCCCCTGCTTTGGAAGCATCTTTGAGGCTACACGGAGCACGCTCTCCAAAGTCCGTGCCCACCGGGGGAGGCTGGTAGATGTCCAGCTTGGCCAACGTCTCAATGGAGTCCTCCTCCCAGAGGCCCCGCCCGGAGCCTTCCCAGGACTGCAAGCCCGCCGCCGTCTCGCTTCCGTCCCGGCCGTGGGCCGTCTGGTGGCTCAGCAGCTCGGAAGGCAGCCGGAAGGCTTTGTGGCAGAACCGGCACTTGTAGGGCCGATACTCCGAGTGGAGCCGAGCGTGGCTCTTGAGCGCCATGAGGTTGGAGAAAGCCTTGTAGCACATCGCACACTGGTAGAGGCCCAGCGCGTGGCTCTGCTTGTGATTAGTCAGGCTGCCTGCGTGCTTGTAGGCCTTGTCGCACTGGTCGCATTTGTAGCGCCGGTCGTCCGCCACGGTGGCTCTGATGCCGGCTTCCTCCTCCTCCCCTTCCTCCTCCTCCCCCTCCTCCTCCTCCTCTTCCTCCGCAGCTTGGTGATTTGGGAGCAGCCTGTCTTCCTGCTCTCTCGCCTTGGCCGGGAACGGCAGCTGGGAAAACTCGGCTGGCACGACCGATTCCGCGATGTACTTCTCCAGGTTGGTCAACAGACTTCCGCCGCTGTCCTCCCTCTTGGAGACAGCGCCGGCATCCGATAAGGTCGACGCGTCCTTCCCCTTTTGGAAAGCGCAGCTGCCCCCGTTACTCCCCTCTTCCTCCTCTTGGTCCCGGTGGACCCGGGCAGCGCAACGATGGCTGCTCAGTCGAGAGGAGGACCGTCCGCAGTCGTGACATTTGTAACGTTTCCCTTTGAGATGGGTCCGCAGGTGGCTTTTGAGAGCCATGGGGTTGGAGAAATCTTTGTGGCACACCGCGCAGGGGTAGCGGCCCACCTCGTGGGTGCGCTGGTGGTTCACCAGGCTGCCCGCGTGGCGGTAGCTCCGCGGACACTGCTTGCACTTGTACGGACGCTCCTCCTGCCCAGCAGGTTCTTCGCAGGCGAGGGCGACCTCCCCCTCCGCCATCGCTCGCATCGGTCTCCCTGCTCCTCACTCGCTGGAAGGGACGAGGGAAGGGCATCTCCAAGTGCGGCCGTGTCCCATCCCTGCACCTTAAGAATGCTTTCTTCTGCCACAAAGGTAATGATCCCCAAACCTACGGACACAAGGAAAAGGGAGGGAATATCAGTACATCTGATTACCAGACCGAGTTTCACTTGAGAAACAATCTATATATTTTTTTCAGAGCAGCTATATCTGGATGTAGCTGGATGGTGTTCCCTCTAAACAGCAAAGGGGAGGAGTGAATTTTGAAATGCCAAATGCTTTTTAGAGTCTCTTTTACCCGAGAATCTGAAAATACAGACTGCCTTGCCTTGTCAAGGAATGAGTAACAAGTTTTCTACAAGGGTAATGGTTCTTAAAGCAGGCAGGATCGATCGCCGAATTGGAGCACCCTGATAGCAAAGCCAGGGATCGGGTGTTCAATTCCCCACTGTGGCTCTGGGGGGGGGGGGAGGAAGAGTCAACTTGTGCCCCAAAAGAACGGAATGGCTAACTAATCCTGCGTGCACCACACCTCTAAAAACTCTGAGGTGTGCCACAAGGCGGAGTCAATGAGGCAGCTGGCAAATCAAGACGGAACCACCTTCTGAGAGTTTGCGCTACAACAGGGAGAGCTTGTAATACTGGACCGATCCTGGAAAAAAAATCTATTTTGCTCCCAAATACTCTTGATAACTGGAAATATGCTCAGTGGAAACAGGTATGCCTTGGGGCTGGGCGATGATGCCAGGGCCCCTGCTATCCACAAAGTCCTGGCACTTCAGTCCTGTGAAACCAAGCACGCATGACATCACTGGCCGTAGGGCAAGAAATGAATTCTTCTCTGTTCTGAGCAATATGGAGGCTTAAAAGGCAATGAAACCCTAGGCCAGTGATGGCGAACCTATGGCACGGGTGCCAAAGGTGGCACTCGGAGCCCTTTCTGTGGGCACCCAACATTGCCCCTTCATAACCAACTGTATACCGGTTAAATTACTGTATTGGCACTTTGCAAAAAAAATTAGTGGGTTTCGAATTGCAGTTTGGGCACTCGGTCTCTAAAAGGTTCGCCATCACTGCCCGAGGCTGCATTAATGGAAGCATAGCAGACAAACATAGGAAGCAACCCCTTCATTGTCGTTTGGGCAGCATTTGAGGTACTGTGTCCAGTTTGGGACATCAGATTTAAAGGAAGACATCAACAACCCGGGGTATCTCTGGAAGGCAGCAACCAGGATCGCAAGCCGTGGAAAGCCAAGGAACAGCTGAAAGAGCTTGGTGGTGCCTTTATCACAGAGAATTTACAAATAAAAGAAGGATTATTCTCTGTTGCTCTGGAGGGTAAGGCTAGGACTGATAAGGGTTCATTACAGGGAAGCAGACTTTGGCTAAGCCTTTAGAGAAAGCTAACAGCGAGAGCTGTTTGGCAGCAAAAAAAAACAGACTGCATAGAGAGAAGCTGGAGGGCTATCCGTAAGGGGATTCTGGAGACGCATCCAGCACTGCAGGGCCTACACCGAGTGTGGTTGTTATAAACAGTTCTCAAGGCCCCTTCCAACACTCGGACTCCGCTCCCTACCCTCCTCTTTTCCCATGATCTGTCTCCTCCTTTGCCGCTGTGTCTGAAATAAGTCTGAATGTGAACCAAGAGCCTTTTTACTGCCCGGGGATCCCTGGGGGACCCATTTGGGAGTATTGGGGGGAGAGGAGTCTGACCCGTACTCCCAGCGTGCCATCTCCACCTCCGGCCAGCGCATGGGTGCCTCCTCGCCTACCGTTTCTAATGGCGCTTCTGGAAGTTGGACGATTTAATTTTTTGAACTACGACTCCCAGAATCACTTGCGCCCCCCACATCTTCTGGCCATGATGCTCGTGCGGTGGTGGTGGTAGTGGTGGGTGAGTTCTCTAGATGCTGCTGGGACCTGCCCGCATCTTTCCTCCGACTCTTTCAGCTTGATCCCTTGCAGGGCAGCCTTTCTGGGTCAACTTCTCGCCCACGGAGGACCCTGCCGTGGCTCTGTTGTAAAACTGCTACCCACTGCCTTCCCTATTATGCTAGGACTTGCAACTTCGACTCCCAGCATGCTTGGCTACCTACGGATCAAGGCAAGTTCTCATTCCTCTGGTATGGAAACTCCTTCCCCCTCCCTTTCTGAATTAACCCACAGCAAGCTGCGGCACAAGGACCCAGCTCTTCCTCTTGTCCCAAGCAGGCTGGCTGCTCCGCCATTAACATCCAATCACCCCCAGAATGAAGGGGATAATGAAATATGGAATATTGCTTTAAATGATAAATTGGCATGTACTTTAAACATCAAAAAGGAGAGTTAAAGGGGATGTCTTTTATGATATTTTGCTTGTAAGAGATAAGGGTAAAGCTTCTGAGCAACAATACATTCTGTTCTGGAGGGGAGGATAAGGAAAGAAAATAAAAAAAATGGTTGCGCTGGAGGAGGGATGCACTGCTGTTGAATTTTTTTTTTGTAATTTGCATTTTTTGTATTTTGTGCAAATAAAATGATTTAAAAAATTAAGGATCCAATCACCACTAAATGAGCATGCCCGATATTTGCAGACAACAACATCAGGAACTGAGATGTTCCGCCTCTCCCCTGCTGCAGCTGTCTGGCTGAAGCACCCCGTTTAAACCAATGCACTCAAGCTGCCTAGTGCCTGGGGCTTATGCTAGGGATAAAGCAGATGACACTATTTGCAGAAGCTCTCCTTAGTCATAGGAGACCACCTTCCCTGTGCAATCGGTTTATAGTAGGACCCCCGTACCCACTGATTCATTATCCACTGTTTCAGTTATCCACGGCTGGCAGAGGAAAAAAATTAAATAATTCAGCAGCCACAAAGCAAGCTATTGCCACAAACAGCAGCTGTAAAGCAAGCTACTGTCACAAACAGCAGCTATAAAGCAAACTACTGTCTCAAAACAGTAGTCATAAAGCAAGCTACTGTCAGGAAACTGCCGTTTGGGGGTGGGTGGGCAGGCGTTCTCTCTTATCCACAGTTTTCATTATCCACGGGAAGGCCTGGAACCAATCCCCAGCGGACACCAGGGTCCTACTGTATTGTCCTTCTGCCTCAGCAGATGCCCTCCCAGTTGCCCAATGTTCTCCAAGATTTCAGGAAGAGGTTGTTCACAGTGCTATTACCTACAACCCTCGGGCCTGAAAAGCAGAGCAACTCTGCGACTTATGAGCCTCAGGAAGGAATGCCATGAATGACCTCTCCCGAAAGCCCTGAACTGCTACAGCCAACAGGAATAAGTGTCAAGGAGGCAGAGGGATCATTGCTCAAATATCAGAATTGAAGGCAAAAATAAAAAAAAAAACATGTGGCACCTTAAATTAACTGCAATTCTTGGAAAGACTAACACAGCTACCCTCTCTGAAACTTCAAATATCAGATGGGAAAGATGGCATCTTAAGCCCAGGTAAGGCTGCTCCTAATCAGACAAGTTGTTCCCAACCCTGGGTCCCCAGATGTTCTTGGACTAAATCTCCCAGAAGCCTTCACTGCTAACTGTGCTGGCCAAGATTTCCAGGAGCTGTAGCTCAAGAATATCTGGCAACCCAAGTTGGGAACCACTGGGCTAAAGTTTCTAACTGCATATGTTTCTTGCTAGGCCACTCAACATGCTAGCAGGGGATTCTTGGAGTTGTAACCCAAACCCAGGAATTGTTCTAAGTTTAGTTCCTTTGCAAACCAATAATTATAGTTCCTTTAAAAGGCGGACATGAAGATGTGAGATGTTATACCTCTTAGTAAGAGATTCAACTTGACCCGGGCTGGCAGAAGCACCTGGCTTCCTTAGGAAGTTGACCAGAGATCAGCCCCCTGAAAAGGTTTCCCCCAAACCCTTAACCACTGCCACCTTAACTATTCTCCCTCCTATCCTGTAGCTCTAAGAACCATCAGGTCTGCGGAAAGCACACTTACTTAGGGAGTGACTTCAAGGTGGTCAGTGTCTTGGGACTCTGAAAGAAGAAATTCACAGATGTTACCCTTACAAAGGAAACAGGCTGGCACCCATCATGAGGTCTCTTCCAACTCTATGATTCTATGAGAGCTTGCCCTGTCAATGCTCCTTCTTCCGGCTATTTCATTCATGCCCCTGCCACCAAAATCCCTGGACCCAGAAAGGAGAAAATAAGTTAAGAGCACTTCAAACCACCTTAGGAATTAATAGGTGCAGTCCAATCCTTTCCCTTTGCAATCTCCATTGCAGCAAGAATGAGAATAGTTAAGCGTGTCATTCTTCTAAATGATTTGGCTAGTAACACATGCCTCAGTTACAGAGTGTTTGAAATACTGCAGTACCTGCAATCTGAAGCTGCCTTTGGTATCTATCTTGAACCAGAAAAAAAAATGAACCATGGACTTCTAAGAACCTACAAGCTCCGAGCCTCAACTAAGAAACTGCCTGGCTTTTTTCCCATCCTGCCAAGGACCTTACATCTAAGAAATAACTCCTGGCAAATCCATCTTTTGACATGTTATACCCTACTACTACTACTCTGAGGAAGAGGGTTTCACCCTCGACATATTAGCAATGTTTTTGTTATTTTTCTAGAAGCCGAAAGGTATCACCTGTTCCACTTTTGTACAGTATTTGTTTTTTGTGATGGCTACACGGCTTCTCAACTTGTGAACTTCTAAGAAGCAGAAGTGATGCCTAGTGAACAGAGGCTGGGGGTGCAGTGAGAGAGAAATGTATCCGATTTATTATCAGGTATGTTCTTCCAGCTTTCTCTTTCCAACTGAGAGCAGAATGGTTAACTCATTAACATTTTGACATTGTTGGATTGCAATTCCCACAATCCTCTGAAATTTATAATGCTAGTTTAGGCTAAAGGCAGCTGCAGCCAAAAGTTGATCACCTCAGACCATAGATCACAGATGAGGAGGTTTGGGGTCAGAAAAAGGTAGTTGGGTGATTTGGAGTGTAGACCGAATGGATTTCTCAGTGTGAGGAAATGAAACAAGTTCAGACAGGGAGGCCAAAAGTTGTGGACTTCACTTTAATCTGTGGATGGTATCAAGGTCTAGGGTAGTGGTGGCGAACCTTTGGCAATCGAGATGTTTTGGACCACGAGTCCCACAATTCTGAGCCTAGACTGCCAATGACAAAGGACTGTGGGAGTTGTGGTCCAAAACATACGGAGTGCCAAAGGTTCACCACCACTGCTCTAGGGTGTGAGCTGCCTAGATAGCTCCGTGAGTTAGGTATCTGGTAGCGGAGCCAAAAGTTGAGAGGCAAAAATTCTCCACAGGGCATCCCAGAAGAGCCAGCCTAAGTGGCCTTGGGCAAGCTGCATCTAGAAGGCACGGCAAATCACTTCCGAGTACCTTCCACCTAGAAAACCCCGAAAAGAGCTGAATCGAGTTGACAGCACATGATGATTACCGAGCTGAGAGTTTTCCCCACCTGTAACAAAATCACCTCTATTTCTGTACTCACACAAATAGACAGGACACTTCAAGGTGAAAGCTATCTTTGTGACATTCACCTTTTCAACAGTCAATGTAAAGAGACATTGTATGTTTCTGTATACACAATACACATGGCGTAAAGATTACAGACTCTAAATGCAACCAAAGAGAATGTCACCTTCTTACCTCCAAATCATCTGGAGCATCCGTTGCAAGGACAAAACTTTGCTAAAACAGTGAATTTCCCCCACCAAAAGGTGGCATGTTGAGCTGGTTAAAAAGACACAAACATCCAAACCAGGAAACACGGACTGGGGAAGATGGAGCAGGGTGTAGTGGCTTTCTCAAGTTTGGACGAGTTATCCGATGGAGTTCAAGCCACTGAGTAGGCAGTGGAGATTTTCCATTAAAAAGGGGCATGAGGTCCAGAAGGCTCTTTACAGTCCTGCCATGAGTTCACAACACAAACAAACAAACAAACCAGCCCAAGCACTCAAAACAAACACAAGGACCCTGAGTGTAAAAGCCTGACGCTAGAAACTCAAAATGTCCAGACTCAGGCAAATTCCAGGCGAATTTCACAACAGGCCTGAATTAAAAAATAAAAGTTAAAATGCAAAAATAATAATAATTAAGGGGGGGGGACCAGTCTCTGACCTTAAATATTTTCAAGTAGTGGAAACTCCTAGGGAGAGGACTCAAAACATCATTTCATCAGAGTTTCAGATCTCAGTCTAGGGAAAGCAGGCAAGTGCTTTGGGGAAGCTGGGCACTCAAATCAGCACCCACCCCTCCAAAAAAAAAAAGCCAGGGCAGCCAGCCTGGCCCTCCGAGGATGCTTAGGCGAGGCGTGGAGCGGCGCCCTTCAGGAGGGGAAACCCGGGCTTCGTGGAGGCCTGAGGGCGACCAAGTCCCAAGCCATCGGCGCCAAGTTTGGGAGGAGACCCCAGGATGGGCGATGGGGCGAAAGGACTGCCGAGTCCACTTAGGGTCCAGCCATGAGGTAGACAAGAGATCGTCCGGCGATGCCTCGGTCTCCTGGGAAAGAGATCAGCCCGGCCCAATCTTCCTCCTCCTCCTCCTCCTCCTCCTGGAGAGTAACGAGTTAACGGATTCCAGCAAACGAAGGAAAACATAACGTGGGAGGGAAACTCTTGCTGCCCGACTCCCCCTTTTATTTCCCCCCACCCGCTTCCAGCGCCCCAAAGAGATCCGCCGGGGCTCCCCGGGCGCCTTTTCTCCCTGAGGGGGTCCCGCGCGGCGGGGAAGGCGCCCTTCTCCCCCCAAAACCCGCTCCCGGGAGAGGCAAGGCTTCGGGTGGGAAGGAGTCCCCGAGGCTCAGGCAACAACAAATACTTCCTTTTGTTGCTAGGAAACAGGAAATGTGCACCCCCAAAAGCCATCCCCGCCGCCGCCGCCGCCTCGGCGGGCGCCTCACTTCCCGTCCATGGTTCATGGGAGAACGGGCGTCGCGGCTAAAGGCGTCCGCCCTCCTCCGCCCCGCCCCGCCCCCTTTGGTGTCACCATCGAGAGCCTTCCCCCGGGGAACCGAAGACGAACTACGAAGTTCCGGCTGCACAAGGCAACTCTTTCTATCTAGACCAGCAGTGGTGAACCTTCAGCATTCCAGATGTTTTTGACTGCAACTCCCAGAATCCGAGCCTAGATGCCAGGGCTAAGCACATCTGATCTCGCCTGATTTCGGAAGCTAAGCAGGGTTGGCCCTGGTTTGTACCTGGATGGGCAACCACGAGGGAATACCAGGTGCTGTAGGTGCCGGGAGTAGGAACTGGCAAACCACTCCAGTATTCCTGCCAAGAAAACTCCATGGACTTGGGGTCAGGAAGAGTCGGTCACGACTGTAACAGCACAACACACACACACCCAGAATTCGAATTCCAAGCCTGTATTGGCAATGACAAAGGACTGTGGGAGCTGTGGTCTAAAACATCTGCAGTGCCAAAGGTTTGCCACCACTCACTAGACCCTACAAATGTAGGAGTCGCGTTGGGAAATCTCATGACTCTTCAGCCCCTCTATGCACTCTTCTCAACGTAGATTGCTTTTACTGGAAGTAAAATCGTCAATCCGTTCAGTCACGCCTAGAGATGTGAAGGCCCAGGGAAAAAACCAGAAAAATTTGGGGGAGGAATTTTTTTTTCCTGACGCCTTGTTGGGTTTCTTCCCCGAAAAACTGGAAAAATTGAAAAAAGAAAAAGTAAAAAAAAATGATTATGGAATGTTTTATTTTAACATGAATGAAATATGTTAAGACAGGGTTTTCAAATACTTTCCAAATCATTTCTAAAAAATATGAATAGTATCAGATTATTCGAATTTCTGTGCACTGAGGACAAGCAAGTCCTGGGATGCATTTCTTCCTTGAGTTTAGAAGCTGCTGCTACTGCCACAAGAAAAATGATTCTGGTTGAATTTCATGCCCATTCACTGAAATTTAGTCCCACTCCCTTCTGTACATTTCCAGCCTCCTCAATTCTTTTTATGAGAATGAGATTTTTATTTTATTTTTATTTAATACTGTAGAGAGGAAATATGAATAATTGTTAATTCTGGACTTTTAAACATTGTTTTGTAGAGTTTTTTTTGTTCCACATAAACTAGTAAACAGTTCAGGATATTGTTACTCTATTTGTTACCATTACAAATATTATTTAAAAAGTATTATTGTTTATAATAATTGTTTGTATACACTATAGTTTAATATGCTAGTTGTGATAATTTAATGCCAACTCAAATTGTCCAGTCATATTTTATGCCCCTAAAGTAACAGAATGACTTTCAAGCTGTAAAGTGGGGGGAGTGCTATTGTAGCAATTTTTTTCATTTTTTCCACAAAAGTTTGTTTTTTTCCAGGGGAAAATAATGTTTTTTTCCGAGTTTCAAAATTTCCAGAAATTTTACATCTCTAGGACTCACGGCCCACTCTCGGTCACTTTGTGGATCGATCTGGAAGTTGAGTCATGGCAACTGGGCTTATCTATCTATCTATCTATCTATCTATCTATCTATCTATCTATCTAT
>JAHTLZ010000127.1:1970600-1987967 GCA_023846285.1 Phrynocephalus versicolor | reverse complement strand
TATCTATCTATCTATCTATCTATCTATCTATCTATCTATCTATCTATCTATTGATTGATTTTGAAGTCCAGTTGCCATGACTCAGCTTCTAGATAAACTCACCTGGACGAGTGAGAATATTCACAGACATTTTGTGGATCGATGCTCTCCATGCCTCTCCATCCCTTCCAGCTTCTTTTAGCTCCATAAATGTTATGCCAGGGTTCCTTCGGCGGGTGTCAAGCCAGCCAGCCCTCAGGCAGCCCCTTCTTCTTTTGCCACTGACCAATCCCAGGGTTGTTGTCTTTTCCAGAGATTCGGCTGGCTTTACATGACTGAAGCATAACAAGGGTTTGTTTGGTGATCTTGGCTTCCAGATATATGTTTGGTTTGATTCTTGTCTAAGATTTCCTTGCTGGTCTTTGGCAAGACTTGTTCCACAAAACTATACATTCATATAATAGTTAGTCTTTAAGTTGCCATATGTTTGTAGTTTGTTTTGTTTCTTTGAATTTTGCCTGGAACGTTGGCAGGAAAGCCACTCTTGGGTGGAAAGTCCAAAAGTAATTTACACCCAAGAGTAACTTTCCTGGCAAAAACCATCTTGCCATGAGTTTTGGGACCTTTACTTTATTTATTTATTTATTTATTTATTTTAGAGTATTTTTACCCCACCTTTCTCCTTGGAAAAGGACCCAAGGCAGCTTACAGTAATGAGGGATAATACACAGTCCAGTATAATTAAGACATGCTCAAGTATTTGAGAACAAGGAATTGAGGGACATTACAGCATACACTGTGCATGCCTGACGGAGTGGCCTTGATCCATGAAAGCTCGCATACTATATGATTTTTTTTGTAGTCTTTAAATGTACTGTGTCACTATTCTTGAATTTGTATGGGCCACGTGTTTTGTTTCTTAACCATAAATCGCTACAGCTGCAGGGTGGCCACATTTGATCTAGTTCTCCCTGTGGTAGAAACGCTCCACTTTGCCAATGGAATTATCATGAATGTAACTGAAGCCCAACTGGTCCCAAGGGAGCTATTTAACTTACAGGATGGGAAGCGCTAATAAGAATTGGGCTAGAAAGCAACTCTGTTTTTTGTATCTCTATGTGAAAAGTTCGGCGGCAAACACTTCCTTCCAAGAGCAAGAAAGAGATAGCCATAGAGAATTCCAGTGATGGAGCGGCACCAACTAGGGCCTAAGCAACAATGGGATTAGGTTTACGCCTCCATCTCTATGATCGCCCCATGAGGCGCGTAGCAAAAAAAGGATGTCCTGCAGCAACAATCCTCAAAAGACTAAAGTTCCGCACAAGACATCTCCATTCTTTTCCTGCTTGAATGAAAAACGGGTGTCAGCCATAACGCAGGTTCAAGATTTTGAATCTGTGAATATGCAAAGAGCCCTGGAAAACCGTATATATCCCTAACTTGGGAGCGCTTCTTGCCCCTTTGCTAGGATCTCTCTTATTGACACATCTCCATTAAGGAGACAAAAAGCCTTCTGACACCTTTAAATGAGGACTTTTATTATATAAGTTTGCATGGGTTATATGTAGCCCATTTCATCAAAAACATTCCGAGGAAGAAAACTTGCACTTTTCGTAGAAGAAAAGGAGTACACAGAATGAACAAAAATTATTTTGGAACAGTACATCAGGTTCTCAGTGTGGTGTAGTGGATAGATAGAGTGAGAGACTATAGGACTCCGAAGAAGAGGATTTGAATCCCCGTTTCTCCAGGGAAACTTACTGGAGGAGTGGAATTGATAAAACCAATTCTGAAGTATCTCCCGTACCTTGGAAGCCCTATTAGGGTCGCTGTAAGTCAGTTTCGACTTGAGAGTACAGCGAGAGAAAAGCTAAATCCGAATTAGAGCCTACTCGTCAACAACCACATTGTTTTCGCTGAGACAGCTTTCCATCCAGTGCAACTGTTGAATGGAACAAAGTAAAGCACACATCCATACAGAGAGATATCGAAACGGACATCAAAGTATTTCCGACCCCAGATGCATCATCCAAACCATAGCCTGCAACATCTCTCACCAGTGCACACCCCATCCCACCGCGGTCTCTTTTTTCAAACATCTGAACTTGCTGACCTCTGCTGGGAGATGCCACACTTCAGCCTTGTGCAACCCCCAATGCCTTCCCCGCGCCATTTCAAAGCAACGCCACACTTCCTGCTGGTTCGTTGCCCACCTTATTTACCCCCCCTCCTTTAAAAAAAAATCAAAAGAGACGGGCATCGGGGTCTCCACCCCTCGTCGAAAATGCAATCCTTCCCCTTCGCCTGCGAGTCGATGAGAATTGATCGATGATGTGAGCGAAATCCCAGCAAGCTTTAATGAATTGCTTGTGGGTGGTGGGTGGTGGTTGCTGGATTGTATATTATACATATATAAAATTATATATACATTATATATACATTATATATATATAATTTGCTTGCTCTCCCTCCTCCTCCTCCTCCTGCCTCCATTTCCTCCTCGTCTTCCTCCGGGGTCCTAGCGCTCTCCGTCATGGAACTGCAGAGAAAGGGGGAAGCTAGTAGACAAAGGGAAGAGCAGGTAAGGACCGGGGGTGGGGGACCAACCGGGGGCGAGCGTGCATCAGGTATGATTTAAGGCCATCTCTTGGATGCATTCATGCATTGAGCCCCCGATCGTGATGCCAAGCCTCGCGTGGCATCCGCTCCCCTCCCTACCAGCCTTTGCATGCCTCTTTTTCCCCCCGGGGCGGCCACCTCCCTTGGTCCTAAAGACAGCCATTTTGCGAGAGCTCGCCTTTGATGCGCCGCGGCTTCGGGTGCAAAGCGCCGCTTTGCTTCACACATGCCTCGGGCATTGGGGTGCGTGCGGAGGATTTGAGGGCGCTGCCCCCCCCCCCATTGATAGCTTGCAACGGGATCCTTTAATCTGTATATGGAAAGCGAAAGGTGTGCGGGCTTCTTCACGCAGTGTGTGTGTTTTTGTGTGTGTGTCCCTTGGTCCTAGAGACAACCGTCTTGCTTGGGAGGCAGCTGGCTGGTGCCAAACCAAACCTTGTATGGATCTTTGAATTGTTATATACAACATCGTGAGGGGTGTGCAAATCCCGTTTCTTTTCGGGGGAAACATCTGTTTTCAATTACTGCCGTACTGCCGTGATCCTTGGGCAGCCGTAAAGGCGAACCCATTTTATTCACGTTTAGGATTATTCCGTTCAAGTCCACTTCGTTAGACGGGAAAAGGAGTTGTAATCCAAAATATATGGATGCTATATCTTCCCTTTTAAAAAAAGTAAAGTTCCTCCAGACCTTTGGTTGCCCATTGGAAACTGATCGCAGTTGGTTCCAGGACAGTACGCAAAAGATGGGTGTACCTCTCCTTTGTCCTTTTTATTCACCAAACCAGATAGATATTCCTCTGTAAAGCTTTTCAGGAAGGGTATGCATTGTATTCGTCATATAAGGATGATTCCTTCATACACATAGGTACGGGTCTATCTGAAACATAAACTAGATGAGGAAGATTTCCTATTTTCCAAAAAATAAAAGAGAGAAAGAGAGACAGCCTTGATTCAGAGTTGAAAACATCCTTCCCACGTTGCACTGGTGAAAATGCCTTGGCGTCTGTTCAGGTTTCTTCTCTGCTGTATATTAATAAAACATCACTATATTTCCAATAAATTTTATGGATTTGCCACACAAACGGTTGCCCTCCCCACCCTCTTCATCCCAACCACATTCATGAGACTGGAGTCTTGAGGGGCTGTGGATATTATGATTTAATGATTGTATTAAAAAAGAAAGAAACCTTAAGCGTGTTCAGTACGCTTTTTAATATCATGGGATTCAGGATATTGTACAATAGGTGTATCTGAAAATACTGGCCATAGCATCTATAGCTGGTTTTGAGGATGGAAACCAAAATCTAATCCTGAACTCTTGTCTATCACTCCGCCCCTAAACAAGGGACAGATGCCTAAAAATCCCTTGAAAATTAAAATGAGAGAAATACCAAACACCCCAGCGTTGCAACAGGCCTGCACTCAGATATCCGATTTGCAGTATGGTATAACACAGTTTTTACCCTGCTGCTAAACCATGTCAAATCTTTCTCTTTCACAATTTAAGGAAATATGGAACAGGAAAGGCATCTGGACTGGTCTGATGGGGAAGTCTTGATTTCTCATGCCAAACATGGGGGTAATTGTCAAAGATCCTATAGTGTAAAATAGGCACTCAGGACGTGCTCAGAGGCATTGTCACATGATTTCATTTTCTACACAGACTTTGGGGGTTAGATTCCGGGAATGAGCTGTGGTTCAGCTAAAGTGATGAGGAGGGAGGAAATATTTTTTGTAGGCATTATTGTGGGGTAGTTTTGTTTTTAATCCAACATTTCTCCCACCGAGCCCCTCTCCATGATTTTCTGGCCCTGCTGCTTGCCCCTTTTTTTTTGTCTTAAAGCCAGCCATTTCAGATTCCAGTCTTCTGGCCTAAACAAAGAAAAATATGTTTTTTATTTTTCTCTTTTGTGGACACTGCCAGATTCCTTTGCAAACCTCCACTCAGGACCAAACCGTGGATTATTTTTATTGAATCGCTACTCCAGAATTGTTCCTCTTCTTCCTCCCAAAGGCTGAGGTACCTCTGCATTTGGAGGTGCTGTCATCTCATCATCCCTCCCTTTCTTTCCCCCTTGGATCCTAATTCCAGCCATTTTGCACAAAACACCACCCAGGCTCAGGGTGAAGAAGCAAAATCTGTTACAGCTGAGTGAAGAAGCATTTCCACCTCCCACCACCACCCCTCACTTCTATTTCTCCACTACTCTCTCTCTCTCTCTCTCTCTCTCTCTCTCTCTCTCTCTCTCTCTCTCTCTTTTCTAGATTTTTCTCTACTCCAGACTGGCATTTCCGAGCTGCTTTGCAGAAGTAGGGCAGATTTGCTTGCCGTGTTTTATGTGCGCATTTTTTACACTCTGCCTGTAGACCACTGCCTGTTTTTATGTGAAGGAAACATCCTTCATAGTTTAGGCATAGACAGATGTATTTCTCTCAGTATCATAGAACCCTGTAAAAACACCTCTTCCCTTAGTCTTTGGATTCTTCAGCAGCAGAGGCCCTCATCTCTGGCCAGTAGCAATGTTGTTCAAGGGCTGCTGGAAAATGAAGTCCCAAAGATCTGGAGCCCTAGTTGGGAAAGGAACCTGTGATGCTGACAACGCCCCTGCATAGATGCACCTGCGCATCATCATCCACTTGCATATAACTGTGTGGAACAACTCTTCCCTCAACTCCCACCTGGCAGTCTTTGCCAGCCTGGTGGTGGTGTTGTGTCGTTACAATTGTGACCGACTCTTTGTGACCCCATGTCCATGGAGTTTTCTTGGCAGTAATACTGGAGTGGTTTGCCAGTTCCTACTCCAGGGAATACAGCACCTGGTATTCCCTGGTGGTCGCCCATCCAAGTACTAGCCAGGCCTGACCCTGCTTAGCTTCCGAAATCAGGTGATATCGGATGTGCTTTCTCCCCCCAAAACCTTGAGCTACAAATGTGGCTTCACACTATCATCCAAGTATAAAGGCTTTTATACCTTTGTTTTTGTTGATACCTTTGTTTCTTTTTGTGGCAGAAATTTATTTAGTTTATTTATAGGCAGCCTTTCTCCAGGTAAAGGGACACAAGGTGGGCTCAAAATATTAAAATAATAGAATTAAAAATATGATAAGTTTTAAAAAAACAATTGAATTGTATGCTAATTCAAATCAACTGGATAGGGTAATTAAAAGCAAGTAAACATTAAAAACTACCTTCACTTTAAAAAGGCATTCAGGGACTCTATTGTGGTTGTCAAAAGCTGCCTAAAAAGATGGACCTTCAGCTCTTGGTGGAACGATAGAAGGGTAGAGGCCTGCTTCCCTCTCAAAATGGCTTCTGTGAAGAATTTGGGGGGCAAAACCTGAATGAGTATAGCTGTTGGCTGTGCTGGCTGAGGGATTCTGGGAGTTATAGTCCAAAAAAGTCAGTTTTCTAAGCTTTGGTTCCGCGGCCCAAGCACACATAACCCTGTTTAATAGATAACCTAGTAGTTATTACAGTTGTTGCTTATTCGCCAGGTGTGGACTCTTCAACTAGGTTCCCTTTTCTACTCTCCTGTATATTCTCACAACAGCCCAGTGAGGTAGGTAACGCTCAGAGGCAATGGTTCGCCCAAGATTATTCAACAACAAGCATCTAAGCAATGGGACAATTTGAATCCAGGTCTTTCTATCCTAAATCCAACACAGGGGAGGGCAGATGAGGCTCCATGAGGCTAGCCCATGAAAAATGGTGGCCCCAAACCAGCCAGTTATGTTCTGTAGGAGTTCCCCTCGGGGCAGAGGGTGCATACCGTTGGCCGCTTTGGAGGGGTCCTTGAATATCCTTTAGAGCAAAGGGTGTCTTGTTTCAAGACCAGAGAACTCTAACTTCAGTACTGTTGCGTTCTGGTGATGGGGTAGGTTTGTGATGTTGCCTTCCCTATCTGTTTCAGGGTGTGTCCTCTCCAAAGATGGCAGAGGCTGGGGAGGAAGAGGCAGGTATAGAGGTGAAGCTAGAAGAAGAGGAGGAAGAGGAGGAGGAGGAGGAGGAGGAAGAAGATGATGATGAAGAAGACGATGACACCGGCTATGTCCAATCTGGCCGGCGATATAAGTGTCTTACTTGCAGTAAGACCTTCCCGAGTGTGCCCCGAGTGTTGCGCCACCTCAAGTCCCACATGGCCACCCCGGGTGATGATTTGGCTAGCAAGCTCACTTGCCCTAGCTGCAGGAAGGAGTTTCCCGACCGCACCCAGCTCCGCAAACACCAGCTCAGCCACCAGACGGAGCGCCCTTTCCAGTGCCAACTGTGCGCGAAGGCCTATAAATCAGCACCGGAACTGCGCAACCACGGGCGCAGCCACAGCGGGGAGAAACCCTTTGTCTGCCACGAATGTGGCAAGGCCTTCATGCAGCCGGTCTGCCTCCGGGTCCATATGGCCCGGCACACGGGAGACCTGCCGTTCCGCTGCCACCAGTGCCACAAGGGCTACAGCACCCTCTCCAAGCTGAAGATCCACCAGCGCTCCCACACGGGGGAGAAGCCCTATTCCTGCGGGGAGTGCAACAAGCGCTTTGCCGACCCCTCGGTGTTCCGGAAGCACCGCCGCACCCACGCCGGCCTGCGGCCTTACCAGTGCGAGGTGTGCCGCAAGACCTACGCTGAGCTCAAAGACTTGAAGAACCACGAGCGCTCGCACACGGGCGAGCGGCCTTTCCTGTGCCAGGACTGTGGGAAGGCCTTCTCCCGCTCCTCCTCCCTCGCCTGCCACCAGCGCATCCACGCAGCCCACCGGCCGTACCGCTGCAATCTCTGCGGGAAGGGCTTCACGCAGCTTTCCTCTTTCCAGAGCCACCAGCGCACCCACTCGGGGGAGAAGCCCTTTCTCTGCCCACAGTGCGGGCGGATGTTCAGCGACCCCTCCAGCTTCCGCCGGCACCAGCGCGCCCACCAGGGCCTGAAGCCGTACGCCTGCGACAAGTGCGGGAAGGCTTTCCGCCAGCCGGCCGACCTGGCCATGCACCAGCGCATCCACACGGGGGAGAGGCCCCACAAGTGCCCCCAGTGCGACAAGAGCTTCGTGGCTTCGTGGGACCTCAAGCGCCACCTGCTGGTCCACTCGGGCCAGCGCCCGCACCAGTGCGGCGAGTGCGGCAAGAGCTTCGCCGAGCGTGCCAGCCTCACCAAGCACTACCGCGTGCACTCCGGCGAGCGGCCGTTCAAGTGCGGCCACTGCGGCAAAGCCTTCGTGGTGTCCTCCAGCCTCAGGAAGCACGAACGCACCCACACGAACGAGAACAACAGCGACAAGCCGGCGCCCCTTAGCAACCAAGACCTGCCTGCCGGTGACCAGTCAACCATCGTCGTGGCGACGGTGGTCCCGGCGTGTGGGGAATGCGGAGAAGCTTTCCCTTCAACTCAAGAATTACGCCGCCATGAAAGGCTGCTCCATCCTGGCTTGCGCCCGTTTCCTTGCCCCGAATGCGGCAAAGGCTTCTCGGACCGGGCGGGGCTGCGCAAGCACGAGCGCATCCACTCCGGGGTGCGCCCCCATGCCTGCCCCCACTGCTCAAAGGCCTTCCTGGGGGCCTCCGACCTGCGCAAGCACCTCAAGACCCACATGGGCCTAGAGAACAGGATCCCGGAGGACACAGTGGTGACGGCTACCATCACCACCTACGAAACGCTCCTCCCGGCTCACATTCACCATGACGAGGAACAGTCAGAGGCTGACAAAGAACCTCCTTCCGACTGTGTTCCGGAGGCTCTCACTGAACCTTCTTAAGCCCTACCCTGTGTCCTGAGATTTGATCCAGTGGCATGGAGCTCGCTTGCCTCATCCAAGGGGTTTATTTATCTTTGCGAGCCTATGGCGTAGCTTCCTTCTGCATAATGTGTGGTGGACAGCACGTTTTTGGAGCCTTGCTCGTAGGGCATGGGCTTTTCCTAGGTTTTGTAGCGTTTCTCTGGAAAAAAAGGGGGCCGTATGTGCTTTGTAACCCCCATAACTTTCCGTAAGTATGGTATTTAGTTTCCTAAGCTCTATGGGAAACAAAACAAAAAATGTTATTAGGGGGAAAACATTCTCTTAAAACCATACCACATGCCAGCCAAGGGAAGGGAGATCTATAGCAGGTGTGGTTGTACATGTGTGTTTCAACCCCTTGCTGATTCTTACATGTCCTGCAACAGGGATGTGTGCAGCTATTGCTGTCTCCTGGTTTACAATCCTAACACTGCATGGGTTTTTTTGGGAAACGGAAGCAGGATTAAATTTCAGGAAGAGAGAGAATGCAGGAGCCTGTTTATTCTGATTCAGCTTCCAGGACAATTCCATACATCTGTTTCATGCTGCGCCTGCTTGTATAAACAGAATAAAATTAAAATCTTGTGATTTTTTTTTTAAAAAGAGAGAAAATATTGCTTGAGGCTTTCTGTGTCATGCAGAGCAACACTAATCTCTTCTTCTGTATCTGTCTGAGCAAAGGGCGTAATTCAGCAGCAATGCTGTTTTACATAACATAAGAACATAAGAAGAGCCCTGCTGGATCAGGCCAAACGCCGATCTAGTCCAGCTTCCTGTATCTCACAGTGGCCCCACCAGATGCATCTGGGAGCACATGAGACTAGATATCTGTCTCCTGCAACCACTCGCCTGCATCTGGTCCTTGAAGTACCCCGGTTTTAAGCCTGGAGATTACACCTGTCCATCATGGTTTGTAACCTCTGATGGACTGTTCCTCCAGGAATCTGTCCAATCCCCTTTTGAAGGCATCCAGGCCAGATGCCATCATTTCTCCTTCTTTATAATCCCACAACCACCTGAGCTTTTCTCGGCTCTCCGCTACCCTTCCAGAGAGCTTCTGTATTACATATATGGCTTTAGAGCAAGAGGTTCGGTGTTCGATTCCCCACTGGGTCTCTTTGACAAGGGGTGCACTCAATGATCCATAGGGTCTCTTCCAGCGCTGCGGTTCTAAGACGATTCATAGCAGAACAATCTTGGCTATTACGCCGTTCACTTCTGATGACAAAATGGGATAGGAACCCTTGCCCTTCTGACTGGCCTATATACACCTTACATGGGATGGCAGGAAAGTGGCCCTGGGTGGTATTCATTTTTATTTATAGGTGGCCTTTCTCCCCTAAGGGACCCAAGGCAGCTCACAATAAAATAATCCGATAAACATAAAACCTATTATGTACACACTAATTAAAATACAATTAAATAATTAAAAGCAGATAAACATTAAAAAGTATCTTAAAATGACATTCATGGAAAGAAGGATTATTGTTAAAAGCCTGCCTGAAAAAGATGGGTCTTCAGCTATCAGCAGAAGGACAAAAGGGAAGGGACCCAGATTGTTCTGCTGAGGGAGATCTGGGATCAGCCGCAGCAAAGAGCCACCTCTGATCATCTGAAATGCTGAGAAGGGTTATATAGGGAGATATGGTCCTTCAGGTAGCCTGGACCTAAGCCATATAGGGCTTCATCCATCATTATTATACAGTCATAGATTTGCATTATAGGGCTTTATGGGTCATTGCCTATAAAGCCCTATTCAAAGTGCTAGTCATAGGCCTTTATAGGTAATGACCAGCACTTTGAATTGGGCCCGGAAGCAGACTAGTAACCAGTGCAGTTGTAGAAGGGGTGCTATATGATCCACATAACTGGCCACAGTTAATGGTCTGGCTGCTGCATTTTGAACCAGCAGAAGTTTCACTATGTCAGACTACACAGGGAAGCCATTGAAATCCACAAAGCACCGTTTCAACAAAAAAGAAGAAAGTCTAAAAATCAACAAAGCCTGGCTTCCAGTACTGAAAACTGCAGCCTGCAAAAGATCAAAGTGCAGTGTTTCCCACCCAGCCAGAAGCACCCTTGATCAGTTCATACAATAGAACAGCTAACGACACCCATCAACGACTGAGGATTGCTGCCACCCCTGATTTCAGTGAAACTTCTTAATTCCTCCATCACAGTACAATGATTAACACCTATTCTCCTGCATAGGACAAGTTTCCTCTTTCCCACAACTTTGAAGCCACACAGTCTCACTCGCTCTATACCCCAGAGCACAGAGAGAACTCCCTAGTTCCCTGAGCTCCTTGCCCTCTGAAGATGCTGGCCACAGAATCTAGTGAAATGTCAGGAAGAAAACTTCTAGAACATGGCCAAACAGCCCGAAAAACTCACAGCAGCTTTCCAAACTGTCTTCAAAGGGTGTCTCACATCAAGTGTGTTTGTTACATTAATCCAAAGGGGATGTAACCAAGGCATGTGCCATTTGAAAGTAGGCAGTGTCCTGAAAAGGCTACACCTGTGTGAACAGCAAGTAGTGATAGGCAGCTAAGAGCCATGGAGAAAGTAAGAGTGCTCCTAAACTTAAATATAGAGCCTTGAGGCCTACAGGTTTGGGAAACTGTATCTTCATTTGTCTCCTCCTTTCAAGGTAGCATTGAGACTTGGTAACACATAAATACCAGGCCAGGATCTTCTGTGGCATAGACTGAACATCATGTATTGCTTACAGTGAGCCATCTTTCGGCACTCCAGATGCTTTGGACCATAACTCCCAGAATTCCAAGCCTTTAATACCAATGACAAAGGACTCCGGGAGTTGTGGTCCAAATCATCTGGAGTGCCGAAGGTTCGCCACCACTGATATGGCACAGATGCCTTCAAGCATTTCTTCTTTGTCTTTCACACTCTTCTCCTTCACAGCAGGGTGTCTTGTTGGTCCTGGCTTGACAGTACGTGTGCAAGGCCTCTACCAGAGCTTGGAAAAGTTACTTTTATGAGTTACAGCTTTTGAAAGAAGTATTTTCCCCACAAGCTCGGGCTTGTACCAGTGGCAGAAGAACTATCAACCATTTCCCCATGTTTGTGGAAAATCTGACAGGAGTGGGATCTTAAATGGCATAAAGGAAAACTGTCCTTATTTGGGCCTTTAAGAAGATTCATCGCTTTGAGACCTTCTTTTTCTTTTTCACTGTAATGGTGTGAACCAACAACAGCTTTTTCTGTGGTTTCTTGATGCTTCATGCTGGCCACCGCTCTCCTTCCTATGTGACATGGAGGCAAAAGGATCCCACCGTTGATTGGTTGCCCCACATCTGATGTTGTCTGTGGCTGGAAGTGTGAAAACAATAAAACCCACCCAGAATGTCATTATTGAAGGGGCTCCTTTATGAGTGAGTCACAAGCAGGGCTTGCCAAAAGTCAATGTTTTTTCTTCTTCTTGGGGCAAAGAACAGGGTGGCTCCATACCACCCTCATTTCCGTGCCAAAAAAAATAAAAATTGAATCAATTGGCTGATACATTATTTTTGTACAGTATTTTAAATGCGGTGCCTTCTGTGCTCCCTTTTATGCCTTTTCATTTATATATTTATTTATTTATATTTATATTTATATATCACGCCAATTTCCCAGAGGGAACTCTGGGCAGTTCACATAAAAACACAAGAGATCCACAAGATAAAATAGTGATTGAGAGACAATAATAATAAAATAAAGAGGAAAATACCCAATAAAAAAAGAAAATAATTGGCAAGAGGCATAGGACAACTAATGATAGGTACGAATCACAAGACAAAAAAAAAAAGTGATACAGACCCTAGCAACTGCCGAAGGCATCCCTAAACAGCCAGGTTTTATGTACATAAGAAGGCATCACGTTGATTTAAAATGCCAACAAATGAGCAAGTTCTGAGGAGGGCAACAAGGAAGATCAGGAGATTGGAAAACAAGCCCCATGAGGAGAATCTGAAAAATACTCAGCATGTTTATTGCTAGGACAGCACTTTTCAAATATTTAAAATGTAGCCATACAGAGGAGGAACATGTTGTGTTCCCAGAGTGCAGGGCAGGTAATAACAGGCTCAAACTACAGGAAGCTAAATGTAAGGAAAAACTTTCTAACTGTTAGGAGAGTACGACAATGGAACCAGTTACCTCAGGAGGTGGTGAGTGCCCCAGCGCTGGAGGCATTCAAGAGAAAATTGGACAGCCATTCGTCAGATCGGCTTTGAATTGGATTCCTACCTTGAGCAAGGGAATGGACTCAGTAGCCTAATAGGCCACCTTCCAACTCCACGATTCTATGGAATTGATTTGGTTCCGTGCCAAGAGAGCTATCCCTGCTTTTGGGGTTGAGCAAAATATGTCATCCAGGTGCAGTTACTACGCCTCCATTTCACATAGGAAAGAAAGTTAAAAAAAAAAACCCTGCTTTCCTTGGATTATGTGGGACACACATTATCTGTAATCATCGTTTCAGCAAAACACATTCTGATGATTAGACTAGATCTGGCCAAGCCTTGCCTCGAGTGAGATGCTTGGAGTAGTGGTTAGAGCAGACTTCCCCAAATGGTACACACACACACACACACAGAAGTATGAGATAACTTCCATCATTTCTAGCCAGCACTTCCAGTGACAGTTACAGCAGACCAGTGGTTCTCAACCTGTGGGTCCCCAGATGTTCCTGGACTGCTACTCCTAGAAGCCTTCATCACTAGCTGAGCTGGCCAGGATTTCTGGGAGTTGCACTCCAGGAACATCTGGGGACCCACAGGTTGAGAACCACTGCTGTAGGCCAATCCTTAGGGAGGGCATCACACTGAACACAGTTGGGGTAGAACATAGTAAAGCAATACCAAGTTCGGATCCTCCCTTCTTTAGCTGTGATACTGATAGGATAATCTTGAGCTGTATGTATCCCATTTAAAGCCCAATCTACTTCATGGGGTTGCTTGGAGGATTAAAATTAATATATATAAGAACATAAGAAGAGCCATGCTGGATCAGTCTAAAGGTCCATCTAGTCCAGCTTCCTGTATCTCACAGTGGCCCCACCAAATGCGTCTGGGAGCGCACGAGACGAGATCTCTGTCTCCTGATACCACTCCCCTGCATCTGGCCCTTGAAGTACCCTGTTTTTAAGCCTGGAGATGACCCATCTCCATCATGGTTTGCAACCTGTGATGGACGCTTCCTTCAGGAATCTGTCCAATCCCCTTTTGAAGGTGTCCAGCGTGGCTTTGGACAGGAACACAAAAAACCATGCAGTAACTATCAAGTCCTGTGCGTGTGAATTGCTGATGTTCCTCACCTCACATGCTCTAGTTCTACACCTGCAACCCTCCCCTTGATATCCTAATAATGAAAGCAAACCTCAGAACCACATTCTGTCCACTTCTCGCAAGCGTGGATCGATGACCGGTGTCACCGTTGAAGTGAGGTTTCCTCCCTTCCTCCTGCTGACATCCTGTCTGTGGGAGGCAGACTCAGGCACATGCATACATAAAAAAGCACATCTTCCCAGTCTACCGACATTGACAGGCATCCTCCCGGGTCATCTTACTTGCCATCTCCCACAGCCAAAGGTATGTACTTGTGGAAGATTCCACCATAGAGGGATGTGGGCTCAATCTGTGTAAATGGGGAGGGGGGGGCGGATGAATTAACAAGAATGAAAGGAGGTTTTTATTCTGTTTTTGCTTAACCTGGGCCTGGGAACGAACTATGCGGGATACCAAAACTTGTCCTCCTCCCATCTGCTCATCTTCCAGCTTTTGTTGGATCTCGGCATCCATGTTAAAACCCAACTCTACAACCTGAAAGGTTAGAACCATCATTTATTTTGCAAATAACAGTTGGCTTTCCTGTGTTGTTGAATTCTGTATATCATAATCACCATTGTGTACCGTCAAGTCAGTTCAGATTGCTGGTGATCCTTGTTATGGTTTTCTAGGTAGAGAATAATTAGAACGTGTCCTGCCATTCCTTTCTTCTGGCTGGGACTGTGCAGGTTGCCCAATACCATACAGGCTGGCCCTGCTTTGCAGAGATACAACGGGGCATCATACTTCCAATCAGGTACACCGCTTGGGGGTGCTCTTGGACTCATCCTTGACATTTGATGCCCAGGTTATGGCTGTGGCCAGGAGTGCACTTAGATAATTAAGGCAAGTACACAAGTACTTTCTTGAGAAACCAGCTTTGGCCATAGTGACACATACTACTGACTAAAAAATCTCAAGAAACTTCAATGGGTCCAAAATGCAGCATCCAGACTGCTGACTGGGGTGAGGTTCAGAGATTATATTACACCCATATTAAAACAGCTGGCTGCCAATCAGCTATTGGGCGCAATTCAAGGTGCTGATCTTGACTTACAAAGGACGGTACGCCCTGGGTCCTAGCTACCTCAAAGATCAAATCTCACAGTATGAACCAACTTGGGTGTTAAGATCATCTGGAGAGGACTTTCTCTCCATCCCGCCACCCTCACAAGTACGTCTCATGGGAACCCATGAAAGGGCCTTCTCAAACGCTGAACCCAGACTCTGGAACTCCCTCCCACTAGAGGCCGGGACTGCCTCATCTCTGTCGTCCTTCTGGAAACAGGCAAAGACCTTTCTCTTCAGGTAGGCGTTCCTTGAATGATGGACTACCAATTATGTGTCTTTTATATGAATCTATAGGTTCACAATAGACTTTGTGTTTATAACTACTTATAACCTTGTAGCTTTAATGTATTCTATTAATGCTATCAGATGTCCCTCAATTCCTTCTTCTCAATACTTGAACATGTCTTAATTGCATTGGGCTGTATATTATCATGTCTTAATTGTACTGGACTGTAGATAATCCCTCATTACTGTAAGCCGCCTTGGGTCCTTTTTCAAGGAGAAAGGTGAGGGAAAAATACTCTAAAATAAATAAATAAATAAGTATATTGAGGCTGTTTTCTCCACTTGTTTGCTCCCCATGACATAGAAATTAAGACTAGAATCTGGATTTTCCAGGTCTCCAACAAACATTCTAACTACTACAGCTCTAGGCTCTGCAAAGCTCATAAGCAACCCCCAAACGGCACGTAGCTCTTCCTTGCATGAATCACTTTTTATATAATTATTTTACCTTATATATTTGCTTTCTACCCTGATGCTCTCATGAGTGATAACTTCTCCTTGCAGGTTTTGCAAAGAACAAAAGAATATCATCATTGGCTCATACTGAAGAATAATCTCTATTATAGCACTCTCGTTCCCATCCAAAGTGGCTAGTTGTTCACCTAGCCATAGTTTCTGGCCCATAGTCCCCAGAAACTAGTATTGAAAGGTAAACTGCACTTAAACCTGAAGGATCCACCTTGATACCACAGTTAAAAGCCCATGGACTGATTCTCTGTGAATTTGTTCAACCTGCTTTTAAGAAAAGTGGCCACCATTACGTTGTGCATAAGCACGAACAAAAATCCATAAAGTAATTAGGCAGTGTTGCATCTTTTTTGCAGACTATATCTTTCAGGTCTCAAATGGGCCCCACTTTTGAATTTAATCGGCATCACACTCTAATAGACACAATTCAATGGGCTGGCTATGATTGATCATGGAAGCTGTCTTCTTTTAAACTCAACTTAATTGACCCAGTTTATGTGATAAGCACCCGTTTCTCATTGACGTGTAGGTGCCGCAATGCTGAAAGAGAGCTCTACCACAGTGGCTTTTCTGCACTTTTTCGTCCTCCTTCTCTTCCCTGCTGTCTCTCCTCAATGCCAGAGAGCCCCACGTGACCAGTGCCAGGAACATAAGGATTTTGTGCCAGGCCACAACTTGGTTGGTGAGGGTTTCGACATCACAACCCTAGAAAAGAAGGGAGCCAAGGTGTTGGATACGAATCAGTGGCAGAACCCAGACGGAACCTGCGTTTTGTGCCAAAACCCGCTGCTGGAAGGGAAGCCATTCCAGAAACTCCCGTTGGCTGTTGCTGACTGGGAAGCCAAAGTCATGTGCCAAAGGAAAGTCCACGACTCCTTACAGAGCTCGGGCATCTCGGTGGTTCAGGGAGCAGCCTCCGATGTGAAGAATGACTGGAAGGTTGGGTTGGATGTGCAAGTGAAGCCGGAGACTCGCGGCCAGGTGTCGTTGGCCGGATCGCACTCCAAGGTGGCTGACTTCAGTATTGACAAAAGCTCTAAGGACAAATACACTTTTGCAAAGCACGAGGTGTCCTGCTCCTATTACAGGTGAGTAAGACAAGGACTGGGGAGATGTGGGGCCAGGGAGTGGATAACTCGGGAGGTGCATACCTGTTTTTTTTCCCCTTGTTAGAGGCTCCCATTGAACCCAGTAATGCTTGAATAAAATGAACAGATTCTACTACAGTATTTCCTTATCTGTAGTCAGTTGGAAGGTCCGTGGGGCAGGAAGGCTTGAGAACATTTATGCCCCCAGTCCTAAATTTACTTGCTCTTTTGATACATATAGATTGATTGATTCGTTTTTATTAATTTGCCTTAGTCTCTCTTCATGGTCACACATTTGAAGCTGGTTTTAAAAGGTGCAGGTTTTCAAGATCTTCAGGTCTCTTCACCAGGCAATATGTTAAAAAAAATCTGGCAGGGAGAATATATTTGATCTTGAAGTCCTAGGGTCTGCATGTTTTACTGCAATATAACCAAAAGACTCCCCAGGAAATTGTTTAGTCGGCGATGATCTGGTTTCATCAGAGCATTATCTGGAATTTTTTTTCCACTCTAACTCCCAGAACCCCCACCCCCCACCCCCAGACAGTTTCATAAAATTAAAAACTGGTCTTTGGCCTTAGAAAACAGGAAATGTTAACACAATGTGATTCTCCAGTTTCAACAGACAGCACTGGCTGTAGGCTTGAAAATGGATTTTTCTTGTTCAAAGGCAATGAGTGCTTGGGTCCCTCCGAGGAGAAAGGCTGCATAAAAATAAAGTTGTTGTTGTTGTTGTTGTTGTTGTTGTTGTTGTTGTTGTTGTTGT
>JAHTLZ010000127.1:1944880-1970590 GCA_023846285.1 Phrynocephalus versicolor | reverse complement strand
TGTTGTTGTTGTTGTTGTTGTTGTTGTTGTTGTTGTTGTTGTTGTTGCAGGGGATGTTGATTTATTGTGAACTGCCCATAGTATTTCCAGAGTCTCCATTGTGGTCCTTTTTATTTTTTTCCCTCACAGCTTCCGTGTCAGCCATCACAGGCCGCTGACCCAGCATTTCAGACATGCCCTGAAGAGTCTCCCCTCAAAATACCAACATAAATCTCGGTTGGAATACCACCAGTTCATTGGGATTTACGGGACTCATTTCTTAACACGCATTCACTTGGGGGGACGGGTGAGGGACGTGACCGCGGTGAGGGAGTGTGAGGTGGTGCTGGATGGCATGAACGCTGATGAGATTAAAGACTGCCTGGAGATCGAGGCAAGCGCCAGTATCGGTGCCGACCAAGGGAAGGCGGAGGCAACCTACCGCTCGTGCGAAGAGCTGAAGAAGAAAAGAACATTCAAAGGCACCTTCCACCAGACGTACAATGAGCGGTACGCAGAGATTGTGGGTGGGCACAGTCACACAGACCTGCTCTTTTCTGACCACCAGGACAGAGAGGCGTTCAAAGAGTGGATGGAAGGCCTCAAGTCGATGCCTGGCCTGCTCTCCTATTACCTGGAACCCATCCATAACTTGGTGCCCAAAGCAGATCCCAAGAGAGAGGGCCTGCGGCAGGCCGTGAGCGAGTACGTGATCGAAAGAGCCCTGTGGAGGAACTGCAGCCACCCTTGCCCACCGGGGACCCAACGTAGCCCTCGAGACCCCTGCTCCTGTGTATGCCACAGTGACGGGACCACCAACTCTCTGTGTTGCTCACGGAGACGAGGGCAGGCCAAGCTCACGGTGAACGTCGGCCGTGCCCGAGGATTGTGGGGAGACCATTTCACAAGGACGGATGCCTATGTCAAGGTGTTTTACCAAGGAAGGGAGATCCGCACGGCTACCGTTTGGAACAATGACAACCCAGTATGGAGGGTCCATTTAGACTTTGGAAATATCCAGGTCTTGGGAGAAACGAGCACAATCCGAGTGCAAGTCTGGGACGAGGACAACAAATGGGATGACGATCTTCTGGGATCGTGTGACAAACCGTTGCAGAGTGGGGGGCCACACAAAGAAGAATGTTACTTTACTCACGGAAGCCTGTATTTCCAATACCACTTGGTCTGTGGCCCCTACCTTGGTGGGCCCTTCTGCCTAGATTATGTGCCTCAGCAACCAACATATGTGGGGGCTTTGTTACAGCGTAAGGGCAAAACGGATCCTGTGAAGGGAAAAGCTCCCTGATTATTAGATGATACCTGCCCAAGTATGGAGGCTCACAGATGCTTCTTATCTCTAAAGCACCATCTCATTTCCTTCTTGTGAGTGGCAATTTGTCAAATTTACAAGTCACCAGAGATGCACTGGGCAAAATTTCTGTAGCCACAGATTTGTCAGCTGAATTCTTTATTTGTAGGCTGAAAGATCCCTGAACACTTTATTCCCCCCCTTTAGCACTAGTTTGTTCATCAGTGTGCAAAATGAACTTAAAGATTAAGCTCTGTATCAAGAAGGGCTCATAACAGCAATATCTGTACAAGTTGCACAAAATAAATTATACCTGCATACAATCTGCTGTGTGCCAAAGAGTACTGCGTGTTAAAGTCATGCTTTTTGATCACCTATAGTGATGTTTCATCAGGTCAGGGAAATACTTACATGGGTCAAAGTATGCATGCACACATGTACACACACAGGAATCCAAACAAGTTTTGAGAATTGGTTGAAATTCATGTTTGGTTAGGCATGGGATTGTAGATCAAGCTACACAATTGCTGTGATAATTGCCTAACGTAGGAGGTAGCTGCTGATAGTATTCCATTTGTTGATGGGCTACAACTCCCACGAATCTTCAGTACTGGTAGTATTATTGCCTGGCGTTGATGGCAATAGCAGTCTAACATCTGGAAAGCCACCAATAGTCTTTTCCTGCTTTAACAATATGTTTACTATGTTAAGTTACCCTCTGTTAATAAATGATACTGCTTTCCGTGGTCAGTTCCCAGTTTGCTTGTTAGAACCACAGAATTGTCTGAACTGTGAATAAGTCTATTGTGCACAGACACTCACTCTCTCACACACATGGTGTGTTTTAGAAAGTGACAACTTAAGACTACAGGGGCCATGATGGATAATGTGTTCTGAGAAATGTAATCTAAAAACAAATATATAAGGAGTACCAATCTCTGTTAGCTAATAGCCAAATAATGTCCATCCTTTCTATCTGTAATACAGAGGAGGCTCTTCAGTTTCACCATTTCCATTAGGCCAGTGATGGCAAACCTATGGCACGGGTGCCAAAGGTGGCACTCGGAGCCCTTTCTCTGGGCACCTGACATCGCCCCTCCATAGCCACCTGTATACAGGTTAAATTACTGTATTGGCACTTTGCAAAAAATTTAGTGGGTTCTGAATTGCAGTTTGGGCACTCGGTCTCTAAAAGGTTCGCCATCACTGCATTAGGCAAACAATGGGGGGACATTCTATTTTTACTGCTTTCACCACTTTGTGAATGTTTAGACATATTCTTAGAATCCGCCTACTTTCCTATTGCCAAATGTCAGAGCATAATTCAACTGATATGGCATTGTTGATTCTTAAGACCCCTTTATACAGAAATTAAATTCAGGGGTTATTTGGCAAATTGAACCCATAAAAATGTGAAAGAGTTCCGTACATTCCTGGCCACAATCGTATCTCCCTCAGAAATTTCATCTGGTACCATTTCTCTTTTCTTCACTCTAAATAACCGAGTAGGACTGTGGGAGTTGTGGTCCAAAACATCAGGAGGGCTGAAGTTTGGACATGCCTGGAGTAGTGCAACCTAGATATTCTGTACAATGGGCTCTATTACATTTGGAATAGACATTCAAGATTGGCTTTCTCAAGGAGTTTGGTTTATGGTGGAATCTAAGGTCCCCTATTAAAAAAAAAAAACAACACCCTTGCAATTTCTTCTTCTATGCTTGTCTCAGCAGAGAACCATCCATATTTGCCTGCTGTCCCCAACAGCAGGAGTTGGGGGGGGGATGTACCACTCCCTCCTGGAACCAGTTGCCTTCTGTGGACTGAGAAAACAGTTGTGATGGGAAAACGGTGTTGGTAGGTTATCAGTCAGTCTTAAGTTGCATCAGGCCTCAGATAAAAAACCTGACTTCCAGTACCACGGCTAAGGTTGGGAAACACTGAAGCAATACTAAACCTAAGGATCGTATGATCTGAAATAAACTATCTCACTGTTAAAAGAGCCTGCCCCTGTCTCTGCTTACTTGTTTCAACTCACAACTTTCTAGGATAATGGGAATGTGCATCTCTCAAGGAATCAAGCGCTAAAGATAACACTGAGACCACCGTTTGCAGATATCTTCTTAAAAAGTGCTTTTATTTGTATATTACAAAATAATTTGAGACAGGCTGCTTTACTTTCAATACATTCACTCTCCAATGTAACTTGAACATTTAGCTCAAAGGTTTGATTTAGTTCCCCCCCCAAAGTAGCAAAATATCAAATTTTCTGGAACAAGGCCCCAAGGTCTTCATTTCCATTTCCTCCATGATTTCCGATCCTGAGCTGCTAATGTTACAGACAGGCAGGCACTCGATATTCTGGCTGTGACTGTAACAGACTGTTCCCCTGACCCCACCCCACTTTAAGGCTATAACTTCACCTGACCCCTCCAACATGCGTTGAAAACCAAGGGCTCCATTTGGGTTTCGTGAGGGAGCAGGAACGAAGCTTATGTTGTTTCTATAACTTATTTCTAAATTGGCACATGGACATCTCTTTGTTTAGTGTCAAACGGTGGAAGAAACAAACCCAGAGAAAAGAGAAATAAAACACGTAGGATCACAGAGGAGGGGGTGCAACTCCTGTAAGGCACATGGAGCCCCTGACAAGCAGCAAGAAATCTGCTTGGAAAAATTCAACAGGTCAGTTTTTCATCCGGCTATTAACCCATGATTTTTGTTTTGTAGCTCTTTGCTTCAGTCACAACAGTCTCTAGGAAAGGGATTAGGAAACAATGGTAAGGATTCCACCCCAAATCCATCCAACAACCTCATGGTGAGGAAAGAGGGTAAAAATAATAATTGTTAGGTCCTTGCTGCCCCCCTCCCCTCGTAGGTAGATACCACAGAGTATACAGCATTTGAGAACCGAAGACAAAGAGGCCACTCCCAGGTTCTACTCACCTGGCCCTTTCCACCTAGGTGAAGAAACATAATGTCCTGTGTGGGAAGCAGCCACCTTAACTAAAATGACATGGGATGAAGCAGGATCGGGTATAAAAAAACATGATAAGGGAAAGATTTACCCTAGGCATCGACTTGAAAAATATAATGGCAGCCAAGAGCGGGAAAGAAGAGCTAGGGCTGCTTTAAAAGGATCTCTGCCTTGAATTCATATACTGATGACAAATCGTAAGGAGTCGCCACAACAGGAAATGCCTATGGAGGAGCCAAGGCTATAGAATCCATTGCAGGAGAAACAAGAGAGAAAAAATTACCTAGTATGTTACAAACCATACACAAAAGGAAGCAGGAAAGCTAAAATCAAGAGAGCAGTGGCTTTTCTGTAGACCACAAGGCACCGGGAAACAGCCCAGGATGTAGGGGAAATGAGGGACACTTGATTCTGGGCAACAAGAATGGAGGCAGCCACATGCAGCGTGTGCTTTCGAGACTGGATGAAGGCCGGCAGCATCATTTCCAGTAGCCATCTTTCAGTGCAAAGGCCTCCCCAAGCAGGAAACTGCAGTTCCAGAATGGAGACGAAGCCAGAGAGAAACCTGGGTGATAAAACATCTAAAACAGAAGGGGGAAGAATCAGAACGCTTTAATTCTAGGTCCCACCTGAAGAGCTCAATGACGCCCTGGAATGCAGTGACTGCATCCTGCATCAGCTGCGGGCGGCACTTCTAACTCTGCTGCATAACTTCAGAAATGCTTTACATTCACCAAGCTTCCCCCTCGCCTAGTCAGAAGAAGTGGCTACTGTCAAGCCCAAGGGAATGACCACAACTTGGAATGTTAAGATTCAAAATGAACTAATCAAACTAGAAACTGGGCTTCTCTACAGCACGTTATGCAAATTTAATCTTATGAAGCAAAACACCTGTGGATGCTACCTTTTAAAATTCGCTATTTTTAAACATTAGATTTCAAGGTCTTGTTCTGACACTGATCCAAAGACAGTAGCTGTTTAACGTTGTGTTATTTCCAAGCTGTCACAATCCACAGGGCCCCAAGAGGCCCAGGTACCCCAGTTCCCAGGTCTCTAGGGAAACTTGCGTAGCAGACCAACCTGGTTTGACCAAGCTATTATTTGCATTTCCCCCTTCCCCCAGGCCCATGATACGCACCATCAAGCTCCAAAAATCCAGCGCGAGGGGAGAGGCAGAACGTCCCGTCTACGAAGTTACGACCGCTATAACAATGATGAGGATGATGATGAGCAGCAAGACTGTCAGGCAGATGGCAATCATGAACTTCTTCTACAGAATCCCAAAACAGAAAACAGACAAGAAAATGTTAGCACAGATGGGCATGAAGGCAGCCTGAGAGCTAGACATGCAATGCTCCTTGTTTTTTTATTTTTAATAGTGGCCTATAAAGGTATCGCCTATAACCTATTTCTGCAATTGTGTTTTGTGATTGCCACACGGCTCAACCCCCTTTTTTGCTTTGAGAGACACGATGAGGAAGAGCAAGGACTATGGAGAGCTCTGAAGCTCTTCCTCCCCAAGATTCTAAAATTCCACCAGATACCGTTAAACAACTTAACCATGTCTCTAGATTCATAAGGACATAGAATTTGTTTTGTTCCCCTTATAGGAGAGCAGAGGTTTCCAGAATGTCCAGACCTGTAGTTTTCTGGCAGAAGTACCTATGATATGTGCAAGGTCTTTTCCTTCTAAGACATATGACCTTGTGTCTCTGTATCTCACCTTGCGAGCTTTCTTCTGGTTTTCCTGGGCCTTATTGAGATGCACCTGGCCTTTTTTGACATAATCCTCTGAGTCCAGAATGTTCTTCTCTATTCTGTCAATCATTTCTCCCTAAATACAGACAAAAGAGAGGCAGTAAAGTTCATGTAAGGTTTTTAAAAAATGCAAGTTCAGTGGTTGTGGTGGGAGATAAAGGTTAGGCAGAGAAACAGGATTAAGAAGATCAACTGCATAGGAAGGAGGCAAGGCTAGGTCTGTGCAGGGGTAGCGGTGGTGGTGGTGGGAGAGGGAAAAGTGAAGCTAGGTATTGATCCAATTTAAAAAACTAGAATATTTATTCATCTATTTCATAGGTAAAACTGGGACCCAAGGTGGCTTATAAGGCATACACATACATCTTCTCTATAGGAGAGAGTTCCTCCTCCTGGTGCTCCAAATATATTAAAAGATCTCATATTAATTATTGTATTGTCTCATCCTTTTTCCCTCATTTTTTTGCTGATGTCACTCTGTGTTTTATTGATCTTTTAACCCCTATTGTTAACCGCCCGGAGTTCCCCGGGAAGACGGGAGGTATAAAAATAAAATAAAATAAAATAAAATAAATAAATAATAGAAGAACTTTCAGGAGACATACACAAGCAAGTCTTCTATCAAGAACTACAACTGAAACTAGGTATAACAGATACTTAGAAGAAGAAAGAGATCGGGAGCCGGATATTTCCCATGGGCAATGGACAGT
Organism: Phrynocephalus versicolor; assembly: GCA_023846285.1. Classification (NCBI taxonomy): domain Eukaryota; kingdom Metazoa; phylum Chordata; class Lepidosauria; order Squamata; family Agamidae; genus Phrynocephalus; species Phrynocephalus versicolor. The sequence continues at coordinate 1,963,863 of JAHTLZ010000127.1, read as the reverse complement.
GGTGCGGTAGTAGAGAAACTGTTTCATAAGCAAAATGTCTTATGTTCAGTCTTGAAGTGAGCTGAGAAAAGATTCCTGTCTGAAAATCGGAGAGCTGCTGCCAATCAGTAAACACATCAAAGCTCCTAAGTGTGCCTGGTTCATTCCCTTCCATTTCCTCCTCTCAGTTTTATACCTGAAGTTCCACTTCTGTGGCTAGGTATGTGAACATTTCATGCAGCTCCTGGATGCTGCGCTCCAGCTTGAGGATTTCACTGTGCCGTGTCTCAATTTCATTCAGAGCCTGCTTTGTCACTTGGGTGTCCTTCATAATCTGTACAAGAGAGTCAAGTACTTCAGGGTGTGTGAATCAAATTACCTCTCCAAACCAAAGGATCAAACCCTCTGGTACTTACATTAGAGACAAACACCTCAGTCTGACCACTCTCCAGCATCTGGTCCAGGTCTTCATCTGATACGAACCCGCTGCCAGCTGAAAGGGAACAAAGAAAATCTCTGAGCACAAAATATTCTCTGCTGTCCTGACAGAACTTGGAAATAAATCCAGACCTCTTAAATGTTCTACACGAAATTTTTACATATCATTCCTGTTCTGGAACAAGGAACACTATCCAAAAATTCAGTGTCCCTTTTTGGGAAGCACTAGATTTTCTACACATCCCAAATAAAATAAAATAAAATAAAATAAAATAAAATAAAATAAAATAAAACGGTCACACTGGAATCCTGGGGACAGTTCAGTGGACCCTCATATAACACACAGTTTGCATAACATAAAATCTGTACAACATAAAAAATTCCAGAGATAAGGGAAATTTGCGTAACAGAATCGTCTATGGGGCGAATCCGTACAACATAAAAATGGTCGCGATTAGGGATTACTCTGTTTTCAAAGCATTCCTATGGGAAATTTGTATAAAGGATACATTGCTTAACATAATTTCATTTGGAACAAATTAATTCCTTTATACAAAGTACTACTGTACTGTAGTTGTGGCTATGTTGTTCAGTGGTTATGTCACTACGCCCTCTAGTGGGAAGCTGCATCATTGAAACAAAAATAGCTGCAACAAGCTTTTTAAACACAGTACTGTGCTCAGGACTACAGAGATACAGAACAGGAAAAACAGCTCCGACCATCTCTATTGTTACTTTGGTTGGAAACAGTGTTGCCTAAACATTGTTCTTATTTTAGTTTACTGCAGAGGTTTTCAAACTACAGTACAGTGTTTCCACACGGGACAGGTCAATCAAGAACCATAAGGAAACTCTATATAGGATTTTTGTTTTGGTTTTTTTTTTTTTTTTTTTTGCAAACTCTTCTTGTCTATTCCTACTGCCCTACATAAAGAAAGTGTGGCCTTGGCTTGGAATACACCTAATCTCCTTTACCAAAGATAGGAAACCATAGCAATGGACAGAACATTATTGATCTTCTGACTGAAAGCAAAATACAGCAGTAAACTGTCTGGAAATGAACCTTCAGTTATGAAACTGTCCTCAAGTGCCACCTTCTTTAGAAATTTATTATTGTGGTACCTCAACTATGCATCTTATAGAAGTAGAGAAAACCTATCACTTATCAAAGTTTGGGGAGGATTTAAAGTTCCATTATTTCAATTAATAATGCTACTTTTATGTTCAAAGATCTTCCATACTGAATTTAAAATAATTATTTTTATCTGTTATACACTCACCAACACACACAGAGAGTTTAGAATGGAACAGTAATCTGTACTTCTTTTAAATAAAAACAAACCTTCCAAAATTCTTAGAAACTCAGTTAAGAATACTATTGCAGCAAGGAAATTTAGAATCCTCTCCTTTTCTCTTCTGTGTTTAAATTTTGGTTTCTTCTTTTGGTTAGAAAGCGGGCAAGGTAAAATAAGTCATTTAGAATAGCAGGGGAGTACTTAAATGCATAACAATATCCAGACTTCACAAGAAGTATCTGTTATTAATGGTGAATGATAGACCACTGCTTGTTATTCAAAGTTTTCCTGCAACACTCTTTTTACAGAAAAAGCTGCTCATATATTTAAAAGTTTTTTTCTTCTCTTTATAGCTGGAAGCTGGAGAGAATATCCCAGCAAAAACTGAAAGTAACCCTCCTCTGAGACAGGAATAGAATAAGACTTCTAGGATAAGAGGTGAGATTTTCATCCTCTCCTTGTAACTCACCTACACTTCTGAGACTGAAATGAAGCTACCAGTGCAAAACACACATGCTCTGACTTTTTGTATAGAGTGCTTCAAGTTCCACTTAACTGTGGATGGAGGGTGTAGTGCAGAAACCGTCATCAGAAAATGGCTAAATAACCACCACCCCTGTGACTCATTCCCCTATGCTTTTTATTAAATCCATTCAACCTCAGACTCACAGACACTCCTGCAGGCTATTTCAACATGAACTTCTTATAGCAGCTGATCCTGTTCCCCTTCAATGTCATGCACAACCTGTATCCTTCTAGCTTCCAAAATCATTCCATGAATGAAGCAGAGAAGGATCCTCTCTGCTGACACTCACTTCACTGGCATCTCAAGGCGAACAGTCTTTGAGCCTAGTTCTGTGCACCTCAGTTTAAAAAGGATGTTGACAACCTCGAGTGGGTGCAGAGGAGGGTGACCAGGATGGTTGAGGGTCTGGAGGAAATGGCTTATGAGGAATGGCTTAGGGAACTGGGAATGTTTAGCCTCTCTAAAAGAAGGCTGAGAGGGGATATGATAGCTATGTTTAAATATTTGAAAGGCTATCATATTGAAAAGGGAACAGGTTTGTTTTCCATGGCTTCAGAGACTAGGACTCGGGGCAATAGTTTCAAACTACAGGAAAAGAGATTCCATTTGAACATTAGGAAGAACTTCATGACAGTTAGAGCTGTTCAGCAGTAGAATATGCTGCCACTGAGGGTGGTGGAGTCTCCTTCTTTGGAGGTTTTTAAGCAGAGGCTGGATGGCCATCTGCCAAAAATATTGTGATGGGATTCCTGCATGGCAGGGGGTTGGACCAGATGGCCCTTGAGGTCTCTTCCAACTCTATGATTCTAGTAGAACCTAACCATCAAGAATTTTGGAGATTTGTTTAGTACAGCTTTGGAATGGCTGTGGTATTTGAAGGGGAAAGATAAATGCAAAGCTTCCTTTCGCCCTCCTTAGTCGGGAAACCCGAGTGAGACACTTGTGTAGCTTACCTTCCAACTCTCCTGGCTTTCAAGGTCATCCTCCCTGAAAGGATGACAGACGGTCTCTACCTCCACAGGAAGAAGACTTGGCTGGCATACAAGTAGCAGCACGTTCCTGAGGCTTTTTATAAAACTGCCTGCTCAGAGGCTGAGCAAATAAGGCTTTGAAAATGTTGTGACAGCAAGGGGAGAATTGGGAGCAGGGGTGGGTTATACTAATGTGCACAGATTAAAAATTCTTTGACATTTTTCTAGAAAAACAAACAACCCCAACCCCAATAATCCCATCTTCTGGTATGCAGCCAAGCTTTAGAGAAATCAGTTCCCTCGAATTAATTAGAACTTTTATTGTTGCACTGGACAAGATACAAGTGTACCTTCATCTTTACAGTCTCATGTCTTCCTGAGCCACACTCCCCACATTGTATTTCACACAAAATCTCGAGAGAAGATGTTCTTCCCGAAGCATTGCTAACCCAAAGCCTGAAGTCAATCTCAAAACGGTATGTTTGTGGTAATTCGCTTCCTTGAAAACGTCATCACTGTCCTTGGCATCCTTTCAATGGAACACCTCACCTGTGCTGTCACAATGTGTCCTGCACTTTAGGCATCTAATAAAGTTCTGTGCAAGAGGATAGCCATGCCTACGCTCATTCATCTACTCTACCAAGGAAACAGTTTTGGACTCGCCTTCACCGTGCACATATCTGCAAACACAGTAAAAAGAAAAAGGAACGCCTGAAGGAGATACTGCTAGAAGAGATTTAGACTGACACTAGTTGCAGACTTTAGGGTTCTGAGAATTGCTTACAGCTTACATGCTTCATCAGTTCACGTTCCTCTCACATGAGCATTGGTTTTATCCGTGTGTGTACATAGGAAGGCAACCTTGCAAAGTTTGCTACCTGTGTTTTCCTGAAAATAAGACACGGTCTTATATTTTTCCCCAAGAACATACACTAGGGCTTATTTTCGTGGTAGGTCTTATTTTCGGGGAAACAGGAACTGCAAGCAAACATGCTACAAAGTATGGTAACTTTGGTGGCCGAAGCAAAGGGGGGGAAGTACCATGGATGGAAAGGGAGGGGCAATGTGTGTGTGTGTGTGTGTGTGTGTGCAGGCGGGGAGGCACAGCCACACCCATCACTAGGTCTTATTATCGGGGTACTGCTTATATTTAACAAATGCATAGAAATCGTGCTAGGGCTTATTTTTGGGGTAGGTCTTCGGGGAAACAGGGTATTTATGCAGCTGTAGGCTGCCTGTGCCACAGCTGGGGTTCTTCGCTTTTAAAAAAAAGTTAGTTTAACTTCACCCTGTGATAAACATGGTTTTGTTCCTAAGACATGCGAGTATGCAGACTGGTTTGATTTGCCTCCTTTCCCTGTTTCTACCAAGCATGAAAAGAGTGCTTTTTAAAAAATCACATTCATTTGGTGGGAGTTCTACTATCTCCTGCATTAGGCACAACATACATGGGCAATCTGTACTCTCAATGGGATAGAAATTTGCTATCCTAGACATATAGAAATCTGTGCCAGATCCAGAGGCCGCTACCGCACCTCCTCGAGCAGCCACTTTTTATTTTGCATCGCCTTATCTCCTCCCGCGGTCACGTGGTCACTACAACGGTTTGGCAGTCCACACTTCAGCAGTTGCTTAGCAATTGGCTTCCCCGTACGCACTTGGCTGAACCGCTTTAAACCTAGAGGCTTTAAACCTAAAGGTGGCATAGTATGTCCGCAACTACAACCAAATCGATTTAAAAGGGGATGCAGGAATTGATTTAAAAAAACACCACCCCCCAGTGGTCGTCGCAAAACAACAATGACACAATGGTCAAAAATGGGCGTGGCCAAGAGGGCTCTTCAGAAACAGTGATTTGAAAAGTGGACAGTGATTTTTAAGGAGATTTGTCTTTAAGGAAAAAGCATTTCAAATCTAAAGTGCGGTAGCAGTCAAAAATGTATCTGGTGATAACAAAGACACAGAATTTATTTATTTCCGGTCAACACACTTAACAGCTCATTTTTATCTTTTTATGTCCTCCCCTAACAGTGTAGTAAAGTTTATAGGACATCATGTTTGGATTTGGGGACTCATCTAAGTCTTGAAGAAGTCCAGATAGCTTCGGGCATGTTATGATCTTGCCACCCATCCACAATGGGCACCTCAATTTGTTTTCTTTATTTCTGGGGCAACTCTAATAAGTAGTAACCTTGCAGTAACAAAAGATTTGACACTGAAACACAGTATTCTTTAAGAATAGTGAGAAGTACGTTTAGACACTCACTAATTTGCAGCTGTCTCCTGATGCGCTCCATATTCCGATCTCGGTACTCAGATTGTATGGAGTTGCACTTATTTATAAGATCCAAGAACTGCTGGGACAAGATCCCATGCTGAGACAGAAATGGAAAGAAAGCATTAAGCATACTTCCCTTGCTGCCTTGCCAGCCCCTTACCAAACAACCTCACAGGGCTGCTACTCACTTGGGTCCTCTTCATGCGGGTGTTGATGGAGTTTCTGTTTTCATCTTCCTCATCTTTCTTAGGCTCAATTTCTAAATAATAAAAAAGGAGAAGGCTATAAGTTAGTCCTATAATTTATCCTGGAGATAAAGACAGAAAGGATGCTGCTGGATACCACTCTCACAACTGAAGGATGCTCAAGGGAGTTTAAAAGGCAACACACTCACTCTTCAGGCGACTTCGAATGTCTTTTGCCATCTCTTTGATCTCATCGCGTATCTTCTGCAAATCTTGCTTCATGCCTACAAAATGCAAAGCTAAAAGTTCAGCAGCTGGCATTGGGTCACAAGAGGCATTTATATGGGAATTTTCAAGGGAGCCCATGTAGGCACAATTCTTTATCCTATTCAATTTCTAGAAGCCATATGATCATTCTATGATAGCAGCTTATCTTTCTGCCAAAATATTCAATCTGTTCCCATATTCAATCCATTACAAATCAAACCACTTATTCCTAAATAACTTGGCAAAAATAGACCTGTTTTATCCTCTGGTTTTGATCCTATCTCAATCATTTTACACCTGCATTAGAATGACATCTCATGTCATTATACATCCCTGACACCTCAGTTATCTCATATCCCTGCAAAATTCCTCTGATAAAAGTTTTTCACTGATGCCTCACCTCGTGTCCCTTCACTGGCTTTCTAATCCATTCTGCAGACATGCAAGTCCCTTCATCTCATTCCAGATGAAACTCCTTTACAAGCAGGGAAACAAAATCAACTGTTGAATGTTAGTCAATGCTGTTGTAAAACCCATTGACTTAATGGATGTAATCAAGTTGGGGCTATCAAGTGGATTCAGGCCCTTGTCCTTAAAGATAAACATGGCACAGCCACACACAGTGATGGAAGAATGTAAAATGGCGCAGTCTATAGTCGGTCTGAAGGCAGAGGACAAATGCACTTTGCTGAAATTAAGCAAATCTCAAGTCTTTTTAGACTGGAGACACCTTAGAATTATACCACTTTGAGTTCCACAGAGTAAAGATACAAATGCAGTAAACCTACATGTGGAATAAAGAACTAACACAAAGGGTATTTATAAAGTTAATTTTAATTTTGCATCTGTATCTATTGCATTTAAGCCTTAACTTTATTCTGAAATCTTTCCCTGGAGTCATTTTCTACCTATAATTTCCTGCATTTTTTCTGTCCCGGCATGCCTTTGCCCAGCTAACAAGCCCAGCCATTACACTCCCACATAATTCCCCCACAAACTTACTATCCTCTGGGAGCGGTGTGGCCAGAATTGTAGTCTGTTTTTTCTCTAGGTCTTTCACTTTGCTGCCCAGAGTCCTCAAGGCTTCCCGGATGCCACGTGTCTGAAAAGACAATGAGAAAGCATATGAGAAGTGCAATTTCTGAATACTGAATCAGGAGAGCTCTGAAATTTTAGTGACATAAGGTCCTTCTGATAATCTATCAAGCCTCTCTATTCAGGGCTGCTTATTCATAGCATCCCAGGAGAAGAGAAAAGATAACATAATACCTCTCCATTGCCAGTAAAACAAGTGAAGCCAACTCAAGAGGACTGGCAATGCTGAGGCATTCCTGTAACTGGAAAGTCACATTGCAACGAAGTAGAAAACAATGGCAAGGCTAAATGAGCACTTAATTTAAATCTAATTATGCAAGCAGAAAGCATCATTTTTTCTGTTTCAAAACACTCCACAGGTCAGGTCACTGATAATAAGAAACAAGGGGAAAACCACATCATGTGGAGGTAATATTCATGCAATTTCACTTCATCAAGAAATTTCATGGATGATGTTCTTCTGTCTTCTTTATCTTTTTCACTGTTTTATACATATACTGTACATTGATTTCCCTTCCTTCAAAATGACTGTATCCAATGCAATGTCCATCATATTAATGCTAAAAATTCAAATCTACTTAAAAAACATTGAAATTACAAAATAAGTAGAAGCAGCATGTACTAAACTCATTCCAGAAGATATGGGATAATAAAAAGCTGAAAACTAGTCAAAGGTTTGGCATTGTGGTGGGGGTGGGAGAAAGGCACCAGGCAAACCGTTCTGGGGAAAGAATTCCCTAGGCAGGACATCAACAAGAAGAAAGCTCTTTACCCACCTATGCTTTCAAATAACTTCAGAGAAGATCAGGAAACTGAATCAAGAGAAGCAGTGCAAAAGAAAAGGAAGAGTTTTTATGGGAGTGAAAACAAGATATATTATACTGATGAGTATACAGATGCTTATTTATGTACACACATGCAGAAAAGGAGGACAACAGAACTGCCAGCTCTACAAGCACTAAGAAAATTCATGGTACCGTTTGGAAGAATTCGTCAGTTGGATCGGGTGAGTCAGTGGACTTTGCTGATCCTGGCCGAGTGACCAGAGCCACATGTTCAGCCGCTTCATCGTCTGAATCATCATCTTTCTGCGAGAAGAAAGATATAGAAGGAGATCAGCGGTACCGAAGATGGCGCATGCTGCTCATGTGCAACAAGGAACTGACAGTGACAGAAAAGAAAAGCCATAGTCTCATAGGTGATCCTGTCCATTCCTCTTTCTGATTCCGAACAAGCTTTTTAAGTGACTCACAGTGAAGATCAATAATTTAAAACGTGTGTGTGTTGTGTTGTTACAGTCATGATGACCAACTCTTTGTGACCCCATGTCTATGCAGTTCTTTTGGCAGGAATACTGGAGTGGCTTGCCAGTTCCTACTCCAGGCGCCTACAGCACCTGGTATTCCCTGGTGGTCTCCCATCCAAGTACTAACCAGGGCCGAACCTGCTTAGCTTCCAAAATCAGGCAAGATTTCATCATCAAATTCGATTTTTCTCAGGACAGCAAAAATTGGTTGCAGAAGTTAATAAATTCTCACCTGTCAAAATCGCATGAACACCTGACACAGCATATGCTGATCTGGCATCAAGTTCTGACGAACAGATGGATTTGTTATTCTTGGTATCTTCACAGAGTTGCATCTTCAGTGTACTCTTGGACTAATATAGCCAGTTTAAGAGTTGTAGGTAATATTATGGTGCCAAGAGAAGCATGAGAAGATGCCCAAGTTTTGTTGAATCTAATTGGATGTGCATCTGAACATAATTATACATGAAAGCCTGGCAGGTACAAGCCTGGCAGGTACAACAACTTTTACGGTTAAAATCTGCTGATTGTAGCTACAAAATGCGTAACTAGACCTAGACACAGTTTCATATAACTTTTACGGGATAAGTACCAGCTCATCCCTGTCTGGATGTCAATGTGGCCATAGTGTCATGCCACACAACAAAGCAAGAGGTCAGTTTGCTAAGTTGCATACATTTAAAAAAATAAAGAAAAAAGCTACAGCTTAGAAAACTGTAAACTGAACTATCCCCCAAAGCCTTGGGGAGCCTTCTTCACTTGCTTCAGTACCTTAATACAAGGTAAATTAAAAAGTACTGTGTTGCTACTAGGTTAGGATAGTAAAGTGGTAAACAGAGCATTCTAAGAGATTTAGAATGAAGTCCCCCATCAAAAGAGGGTAGGTATATACTGGATACAAACTATCCATGTATACTGGTTGTATTCCACACTTATTCATGGACCTTATTCATGAGCAATAAACAGCATTTTTGCCCTTCATTTTAGAAGACAAATACCACATGGTTTATAAACCAAGTTCTGTAGGAACATAGAAAACCTGGAAAATGTAGTATAAGAGGAACCCCAAGAGCATTAGCTTTCATTGAAATGAATTCCAAAAGGTACATTCCAAATCTTGTGCTATCTAGATATCCTTGAAAGTACTTGTCAATGACATACAATATCGTGGATATTTTGCATTGCTTCGTTCCCTCCTAATATTATGAAGAAATAATTTTTTTATTCTGCTATTCCAGAACCCCTTCCCATATCTTAAAAAAAAACTGTCAGAGTAAGACCTGTCCACGGTCCCAAATGATTACAAGTGGAAGTGGACAAAGAAATAATTGTTATAACTTCACCCTTTATCAAAACCCTTCTCTACAAGGTGGTAAGAATATTACAACTATTTAATTAGTTGTAAGCTTTAACAAATTAAACATTAACCACAGCTTATGAGCCAGCCTCTGCTTAATGGGTCAGAACTGCAAGAATTCACAGTTGTTCAAGCTCATTCCCTTTCTCAGTAAAATATTATAGACTGACTAGGAACTGAAGGGGCAAGTTGCTAGCAGATATTTTGCATATTAACATGAAACCACAGGTGCTTCCTTTCTAGTAAAAACCACAGGCAACTCCCTTTAGCTGGTATTTCTCACCTGAAGTTTTGACTAATACTGTACTTTCAAAAAACTGAGAAGTTATAGAGCAGTGATGGTGAATCTTTTAGAGACCAAGTGTCCAAACTGTGATTTAAAACCCACTAATTTTTTGCAAAGTGCCAATACAGCAATTTAACCTTAATACAGGTGGCTGTGAAGGGGCGATGTCAAGTGCGCACAGAAAAGGCTCCGAGTGCCACCTTTGGCACCCGTGCCAAAGGTTCTTCAACAATGACTTAGGGCATCAAGAGCCATTTGAAGGCAGGGTGGGGGATTATTATTATCATTCTCATTACAGTATTTAAAATATTTGTACCCCGCCTTTTCCATAAGAGGACCCAAGGTGGCTTGCATACAGTATTTAACCATTCTGAGGAAGATGTCATGGGATTAGGAAGCAGCCTAAGGAGGAGGTGAAACAGACATGAAGATTTATTCAGGAGGTCACTGTGCAAGGAAACCCGAGAGGAAAAGAGAATGTTAATTCTAAACATTAAGAAATACCTTTAATTTTAAACATTAAGAAAAACGCTGGAAATCTTGGACCATTCCTATGCCTACAACTGGGGACTGAGTAGAAAATATGTCTTTTTGTTTAAGTGACGCTTTTCCAGTCAGGAAGACACTGGGCTCAGACACAAACTGGTGTGGGCTAAGAGAGGAAACGTGGTAGTGGTGGTGGAGAATTTGGGGATTCTTTTTTGAGGGGGGGGGAGAGTCGTCTTGGAGGGGCAAGGGGGAAAGAAACGGGCTGCTGGTGGTGGAAGTGAATGACTGGGTGAACCTGAAGGAAGGTAATTTGGAGTGAGGGAAGAGGGATAAAAGCAGACCAGCTATAATGAAGATAAGGCTGGTAGCGTCTCTGCCGGCCCTTATTTTGTTTATTTATTTTAATTTAGAGTATTTTTACCCCGCCTTTCTCCTTGGAAAAGGACCCAAGGCGGCCTACAGTAATGAGGGGCAATATAAAGTCCAGTACAGTGGACCCTTGTATAACAAAGGGTTTGTATAACATAAAATCTGTACGACATAATATATTCCTGAGATAGGGGAAATTTGCTTAACAGAATTGCCTATGGGGCGAATCTGTATAACATAAAAATGGGATCATTCTGTTTTCAATGCATTCCTATGGGAAATTTGTATAAAGGAAATTTGCTTAACATCATTTCGTTTGGAACAAATTAATTCCTTTATACAAGGTACCAATGTACAACTAAGACATTAATTGTACAATTAATTAATTAAGTCATTAATTAAGACATTAATTGTACAATTCAGAGGAGAGCTCTAATGACCTGGCTCTTTAGGGAGAGCTTCTATAGCTAGTTGGTTTATTGTCTGTCCCAGCCTCTTACTTGCCCGAGTCTATTATGTTTGTCTGTATGGATGCTGTTGTTGTATTTTGATTTACTGTTTGGGGTTGTTTTTTGGGGGGGGCAAGTTTTGTTGTTTTATAATTTATTGTACACCGCCTAGAGTTCCTGAGAGAGGTTGGGCGGTTAATAAGTACAAATATAAAATAAATAAGTAAATAGAATTGAATTGAATCTTTATTTACGGTTGTGGGTGATTTTTCTGAGTTAGTATTTAACCTGGGCTATATTACTAAAAATGTGTGCGGTATTTTTCCAGGTATTCATCTGTGAAAAGCATAGTCTTCATTGCATATATATATATATCATTTTACCGAATAAAATCAAATGTGTTTTCAACTTAAAAAAATAATAAGTAAATAAGTAAATAAATAAATAAATAAACAAGGGAAGAGAAGCAGGGAATGGGGGGGTTGGGAGGAAAAGCCAAGCCAAGCCATTGACAGGAAGGACGGCAGGGGGAGGGGCGAGAGGCGAGAGCGGCCGTTGGAGGCGTGGCCAGCGGCGCGAGGGGAACGAGGGCACGCGCGCCCCCCCCCTCCGGGAGTAGGGGGGCGGGGGAGGAGGCGCTCTTCTTACCTCTCGCAGCTCGCGCGTCCTGTCCCTCATGGCGGTTTCTTTTTCTTTTTCTTTTTTTTTTAAACACCTCGAGAGAAAGCGGCGCGGGAAGAAGGGGCGGAGCCTGAGAGCAGAAGGGAAGGGAAGGGAAGGGAAAGGGAGGACGCGCAAGCGCAGTGGGGGAGCTCCCTCTCGCGCGCCCTCGGACGACGGCGATGATGACGACAACTCTCTTTCCCTCCTGCCGGGTTCGCTATATAGGCCGGCCGCCTGGCAGTGCGCGTGCGCATTCTGCCTCTGTGGCTCTGGACGGCCGGCCAGGCAGAGTTGTTGGGTGTTTGTTTGTTTGTTTCCCGCCCTTTCTCCCTGAGGTAATTGAGGAAAGGAAAGGAAGGCGGGAGGAAGGCCCGGGTGTGTTTTGTTTTGAACTAGGAAGTAACTTCGGAGCCCCTCTCCCCCCAAAAGGAACTCTTTTTTTCACGGCGTCAATATGGCGCCTGCCGGAAGTGTATCTTTTCAACCGGATGTAGATGCGTAAGGGCCATAGAGCTCTCGAAGCTAGAGGAATGCTATTCGAAATTTGCTTCTGGAAGCCTAACGAGTGTTTCGAGATACGTTCTTAATAGGATTTTCTGAAAAACGAAGGATGTCCAAGGATTTTTTCCCCACTTTGCCATGAATTTCCTAAGCCGATGGGTGATTTGAACCCGGGTCTCTTTAGCCTGGTGGCTCCGCGGGATAGAGCACAAACTGTCCACTGCAAAGGCTGGAGCTTGGAGGTTCGAATCCCAGGTACCACGCAGCGAAGTGATAACCCCACCTCCTGCCAACCTTGCAGTTGGAAAACATGTAAATGCAAGTAGATAAATAGGTACCGTGGTTAAAAAAGCGGGAAGGTAAAACAGTGTTTCCTTGCAGCCATGCCGGCCATGTGGCCATGGATTTGCATAACACTGGCTCTTCAGCTTGAAAACGGAGATGAGCACTGCCCCTAGAGTCGGACACGACTAGCACGCATGTGCAGGAGGGGGGAACCTTTACCTCTTTAGACTCCTAATCTGACAATCCATTCATCACACCACCATGGCTCTTAATAGAATGGCCAAATCAATTATCCCCCTTTAGGAAATCAAACAGTGTTAATATTCTGTGAACTTGTATTCTTGAAGGCTTTCCTATCTGATAACTGTTGTGAATTTTTTGGGCTGCTTAGTCGTGTTCTGGAAGTTTTTCTTCCTGATGTTTCCCCAGACTTTGTGGCTGCCATCTTCAGAGGGCAAGGAGCTCAGGGAACTAGGAGTTCCTCAAAGCACAGAGAGAATATGCTTTTATTATTGTGTTATTGCCGTTTTTAATGCTGTATTTGTTGCATATTGATCCTATATTTCATTTTTGTGTTGCTGTAAACCGCCCAGAGTTCTGGTTGGAAGATGGGCAATATATAAATGAATAAGTAAATAAATCTCACTTCATTTTAATACTTGTATGTTCAAGAAGCAGATGTTCAGAGGCTGAGGTAAGAATAGCCATTTTTACTGCTGGGTTCTTGTCAGAAAGCTGTTATGCTAATCTGTCAGGAAAAACAACAACCCTCAACATTACACTAAATTCTTCTTAATTCCTTTTCATTCAAATCACTATGTAATTTATTGCATCTAGCCATGTTTCACAATCATATATTTTTGGCTACCCTCATAAGGTTTCTGATATGTGTGTGATGTTCAAGTACTACTTCATCATTACCACACAAAAACCTAGTGCTTTCTCATCACTAAGTGAGGAACTGAACTCCAGTTTTCTGAGTCCTAGTCTAGTGCTTTACCCATTACACTTGTAAAGCCAGTCCAGATTTTTAATTATCAGTAAGGATGATCCTAATGCTGACAAGTGGGGCATCAGCCACCTAGCACGAAAGCTCTCTGGACCAATGGGAAAGAGTATATCAGGCAATCAAAGAGTTAGGAAAGAGGCTATGTAGTGGCAAATTAAATGTAGCTGGCTCCACTGTTGGTAACCCAACCTCTGCCCTACCACCTCCACTAGATAACTGCTGCTACTGGTTCTGAGCTAAACATTTTGAATATTTCATCCTATTTTGATCATCCCACCTCCAAAAGTATTTTGCAGAGTGCAAGAAAGACTTACACTCAAATATTCAGGGATGTAGAGTATCATGCCTGAATACGAGCTACAGTATATGGGAGGGCTATGAAATTGGAATGGATGAAAGTGGCTGAATAGCTCAGTGGGTTAAGTATCTGGTTTTCCACTGTATGGTCCCAAAACAGCTTATGTGGCCTTGGTCAAACTGCACAGTCCCAGGGCTGCCCCAGAAGAAAGGAATGGTAAACCACTTCTGAGTACTGTCTACCTAGAAAGCCAGAAAAACATTGCCATTAGTCAGAACTGACTTGACAGCAGATGATGATGATGACAACACTGAAGAAAATGATGATAGATTAATTGGATTCAAGGAAGATTTTTCTCCCTCGTTTATATTAATAGATCTGAAGGTCATCCAAGAAATGAAGCTGCTTTCCTTGGCAGTAGCTTTTGGAGAGTGAAGAAGTAAACTGTCGAATGTTAAGAGAGCAGTTGGCTCTGAAAATAAACAATGAGGCTTTCCGGGGAAAGTCAGGAACAGTTAATGCTTTTTTTTTTTTTGGATTTGTGTCAAAACATCGGAGTGATGGTTATTAAACAATTTCAAAAGTGTTCTCTAGTAGGGTGTTACTCTTTTCAAATTGAGGGCTGGGAGAGTAAGAACAGACAAAAGAAAATATTTTTTCACCCAGCGTGTTGTTAGTCTGTGGAACTCCCTGCCACAGGATGTGGTGGTGGCATCTGGCCTGGATGCCTTCAAAAGGGGATTGGACAGATTCCTGGAGGAAAAGTCCATCACAGGTTACAAACCATGATGGAGATGTGTCATCTCCAGACTTAAAACCAGGGTACTTCAAGGGTCAGATGCAGGGGAGTGGTATCAGGAGACAGATGTCTAGTCTCGTGCGCTCCCAGACGCATCTGGTGGGGCCACTGTGAGATACAGGAAGCTGGACTAGATGGGCCTTTGGCCTGATCCAGCGTGGCTCTTCTTATGTTCTTATGTTATTATCTCTGTCACTTGTGTTTCTGCACTTTCCCAAGGCAGCACTTGGAAAAGTTACTGTTTTGCACTACAGTCACAGAATGTCTCAGCTAGCATGACCACTTACTGGTTAGCAGCATCTGGCCCCCATAAACTCTGGCCAGCATGAGTAGTTGCCTTGCTAGATTGGCAATATTGGGGGTTGTAGCACAAAGACATACAGTATATTTCTGTGTATAAGACTATTGTTAGATTAAAAATTGAGGGTTGTCTTATACCTGGAAGTAAGCTGAAGAGAAGACCACACAGTTGTGAAACTACTTTGGGGTTAGAATAATGGAGGGGTGTCTTATAGACTGAAAAATAGGGAATTCTTCCAGATTGTTTGGTGAAGTGACTCTATGTACACATAGTGAGGTAAATATGTTAATGAGTGCATAGCCTGCGTTTTAAAGAAACATTTTTAAGACAGCATGCACAACTTTAAAACTTAAATATTCTGGTAGATTATAATGAAATAAGACTTGAAAATTTTATTTATTTATTTATATTTGTACTTATTAGCTGCCCAATTTCCCTCAGGAACTCTGGGCGGTGTACAACAAATTATAAAACAAAACAACTAGACCCCTCCCCAAAACCCACAAACAAAATAAATAAATAAAAAGGATAAAATACAACAACAGCATACATACAAAAAAATAACTCTAGCAAGAAAAAGGCTGGAATAGACAAAACCAACTAAACTAAAATATCGCCATGCACTCAGCAATCAGCAAAGTTCTCTTTAAAGAACCAGGTCTTTAGAGCTCTCCTAAAGGCCGGCAGAGACCCTGACAGTTCAGAGCTTTTAAAAAAAGTTTTCAGAATGTCTTGGTGCTGAAAAGAGAACAACACACCCAGCAGGCAAACTTCCCGGGAAAGAGTGTTCCATTAATTAGCAATCTGTCTGCAGTGTGGGATCCAAAGTCAGCCCTTATCTTGGAGCTAGGATGTGGGCCAGAAAAGAAGCAGTTTGAGAACCAGGCATTTTCCAGTAGAGCTGACCAAGTATCAGCAGTTGAGTTACCTGCTTTTGGACTGTGCTTGCAGATGTGTAAATGAGCACTGATGTATAAAGAGACGGTGAAGGTCCCCCAGTGTACATGTCCTCCCTCCTTCCAGCACTCTCTCCTATCACAAGGAAACAGACCTTGCAAAGAGGCAAGCTCTTCGGAAGGCGAGCTGTGCCAGCTGTGCGGGATGGGAAGTTTCATCTAGCTTTCGGGCATGGTTTTTTTTTTTTTGCCGCTTTGCAGCTGGAGGGGACTTTGGCTTTCTGTTGCTAGGAGGTCTGAGGGATCTTTGGCAGCTCCAGGCGTGCATCAGGCCACTCTCCTTTGCTGGCTGCCTTGGCAGCGTGCCCTGTCTGTCTGTGTCAATAGCGCAGCCAGTGACTCAGGAGGTTGCAAAGCGCCGTGATGGGAACAGGGATGAATGGAATTGTACAACCAAGGCGGGGGAGGGGGAGGGAAGTGTGAGAAAGAAGGAGCACGGTTTAGCCAGGACGAGAGAAATTGCAGCAGGGAACCAGCTACCCGTTATGTTGGCATTCGGCTGCAGTCCACGCATGGAAATGAGTCTCACTGAACACAATGGGATTCATTTTGAATTAAACACAGATTGGTTTGGACTTGGACCATGGGACCATTGCATTTATGGGTTTGGTGTTGTTAGCAAAAGCCATGGGGTATATCTGTAGGAAATATAAGAATCAGCCCAAGATTATAGCCACGTTAGATTTCATTAAATGCTAATAGATCGAACATATGGTTCCTACTGCGGTTTTTCAGTGCAAGCCTCGTTGAAATTAAACTCTTGCGCTCCTGCACAGTTCCTGATTCATTTCAAGAGGAATTTGTGTGAGATTGTACCCTACAAGTTTGTGCCTCACTATCTGAGGATCTCGGGGATCGACCCTGTCCTAATGAGTTATTTCAGTTTTGTTCCCTTTTCTCACAGCAGTTAGAGTTGTCCTCCTTGGAATGCTGCCTGGGTATTAATGGGAGCTGTAGTCTCGTGAGGTTACTTGGCAGAGGTTACTGAATAAAGTAATTGAAGCAAGTAACAACGAACAATTAATTTTTAGAAAAAGAGATCATAGTGCCGTAATTAGTAAAAAGTTAGTAGCCCGAGAAATGGATTTACGATTAAAGCAGCCCAATAATTGGAATTAAAGATTCCATACAAAATTTGTTGACAAATATTATAATTTTGTTGAATGGACAGTGCAAGAATAAAAGAATAGAAACAGTCCCGAGTAAGTTCTTGAAAATGAAGAATTCAATATGCAACGCATTTAAGATCGCATTGCATATAGTCATGTGTTGCATGGCATTTTTCACTCTACTGTATGACATGAGGTCATGTCATATTACTATAAAAGAATTACAGCAATTGCTAGAAAAGAAGATAGAAGCATTTGAAATGTGGTTTGGTCTCAACATAATGGGACTTCCTTGTACCAAGAAGGTAGCCAACTAAATAATAATGAAGCAAATACATTGATAGGGAAAAAAAAAAACCTAGAAAGCCAGAACACCTCAATCATATAGTGAGAAACAAAAAGTACAGATCATTATTATTATATACTGCTACATAAAAAGGAAGTCGAGTGCTGGAAAGAGAAAAACTTAGTGGTTGAATAACGTTGTAAACAGGTTTGGTTGCAGTACAAAGGCATTTTTTAGAATGGTCCAAGTCAAGAGGATCAAGAGGATCTCCAACCACCAGTAAGAAGAGGAAGAGAAGCCACAACACAACTCATTTCAAGTTTACCCGAATGAGGGAGCCTGGTTCAGATTGCACTCAATACTCTTGCAGAAGACCATATGTCACACTTAATGTACTTCAAATATGGAGGGTGGCTGTACTGCATGGGGAGGTTTACTTCCTGCTTGCTTTGATGACTGGATACTGGGCCGTTGTCCTAGAGTGCGACCTTGAAGCAAGGCCAGGAGGTACTAAGTTACAAGTAACATAGACTGGTTACGTTGGGGACAAGGATGCAATGTTTTCTCTCAAAAGTAACATGATAGCTGAAACCCTGTTGCACTGTTCTGTGTACATTGCAGTGATGATGTCACCAGCAGCAGAAAAGCACTGTTGATTACAAGACTTCCTCTGGGGTCCCAGCAACTTTGTTGCATGGTGTTCCATTAAGATGCCTGACAATTTGCTTTGAATTTGATTTTCATTGGAAACATTTTGCTAGTGTTGAAATCATTCCCCTTGCTCCTGTGGAGCTGCGCAACTGGATTTCTGCCCCAAGTGGGTACAAAGTTACTTTACTGAAGTTTAAATTCATCGTGTCCTAATTACCGCTAGAAGATATGTTTAAATGATTACAAATGATTTGTGGTGTGTGTGTGTTGTGTTGTTACAGTCGTGACTGACTCTTCGTGACCCCATGTCCATGGGGTTTTCTTGGCAGGAAATATTGGAATAGTTTGCCAGCTCCTACTCCAGGTGCCTACAGCACCTGGTATTCCCTGGTGGTCTCCCATCCAAGTACTAGCCAGGGCCGACCCTGCTTAGCTGCCGAAATCAGGCAAGATCGGATGTGCTTAGGGCATCTAGGCAGCTTATAAATGATTTAGGGGTTTTTAAAATCAGGATATTTTGGTTTTTTTGGCCATTCTGATAGAAATCCTAATATTCCCTCCTAAAAAGTATTTTTTTAAAATGTAACAAGCTGCATGTAGTTACATTTTACTTTATAAAGGGTTATTTCCCAAATAATGTACTAATGCATAATAAGAAAAAAATGTGGCTAATTTTCAATGCATGGAATAGCATCTCTAGTTTCTTCCTTTATAGGAGGATAATGATTTTTTTTTATTTTAGTGCCATTTCTTCCAGATGCCATTCAGAGTCCCATTTCCAGAGACTCAAAAAGTTAAGCCATTGCATGAGGGTATGGGAGGTCTCTCTTTTTTT
>JAHTLZ010000127.1:1914646-1936433 GCA_023846285.1 Phrynocephalus versicolor | reverse complement strand
CTCTCTCTCTCTCTCTCTCTCTCTCTCTCTCTCTCTCTCTCTCTCTCATTCTCTCTCTGACACACACACACACAGACGCACACTTCCCTCTCATTTACCCCAGAATTACCACCTCCCCTTCCTGTTGATAGTGTTCATAGCTGAATGCAGCAGAAGAGAAAGCATACACACACACACACACACACACAAAGAGATAGATGCTGAAGATGGGGAGGGAGGAATGGTTATAAAAGCATGTGTGTTGGAGGAAGGAAGGGGGCTGATGACACCAAATGTGTTGGGAGTCAACCCAGTAGAGGTGAGATGCCCACACCCCTAAGGCAATTAGGTTCCCAAATCCTGCAGTCTTCAGCTGGGTTACTGAGAAAACAGAAGCCCCTGCCCATGTAAGAGTCACGGTGGAAGTGTGCTGGAATGCAGCTCCTTGGTCGTAACTCGGTCCGGTCCGTGCCTTGCTTTTCTGTCTCACCCTCCCGAAATCCAAGAAGAGCAGCTCAGCTACAATAAAATGCATTGAACAGATAAATCAAATGGGGACTCCACACCTTTCTTCCTTATCCTGGTGTACCCCAGCCCATAAAAGCAAGGGAGCAGGAAAGGGGGGAAAGGGTCTTAAATACTTGTTTGGGGGAGAGGATGCTCAACTGTAGGCCAGTGGTTCTCAACCTGTGGGTCCCCAGAGGTTCCTGGACTGCAACTCCCAGAAGTCTTCATCACTAGCTGAGCTGGCCAGGATTTCTGGGAGTTGCAGTCCAGGAACATCTGGGGACCCACAGGTTGAGAACTACTGCTTTAGAGGGTCTCCAAGGGAAGGCAGTTCTTAAAATTGTACGGTAGCTACAGGTGCCTCATAAATGGACTACCAGACGCTGAATAGATAGCAGTGGAGAAGAGCCAGGAGCAGCTTCGGAGAGGCATGCAAGCATCCCGGAGGGCAGCGGCTTTGTAATGGGCTCCTGAAGGATCAATCAGAGAAATGCCAGGTTTACTTCCCAGATAACTCATATGGTCAGCAGCGTTTGTAAGGCGAGGCAGAGCAGGTGCGGAAGGCTTGGCTGCGTGTCTTACATGGTTGGAGAGGTCCAAGGACTGAAATGGGAGGAAGCAGATGGAGGCGGTTAGAAAGAATCAGGTGGCAGGTGAAAGCGCAGGTAAGCTGAGATGTTGTTGAAGGTCTTGAGGAGGACTTGAAGGAGGAGAGTGCGGCGAAAGGCTCAAAAGGAGAAGAGAGAAACAAGACCACACGACAAGTGAAAAGGGGTGGAATCGGGGCAATGGGCTGGGGCATGAGAAGAAAGGGTGGCATTAGGGGGAACTGGAGTGAATATTTTATTTATTTATTTATTTATTTAGCCTCCCACTCCCCAAAGGTCTCTGGGTGGCTCACCATCAAAGTAAACAATTCAGATAATTAAAATATCAAATTGCGATAAAATTAAAACAATAAAACATTTAAATACAATAAATACAATTTATTAAAATGCAACACTAAAGTCGCCACCAGGACCCACAATAATCAGTTAAAAGACTTCTGGAACAGGAATGTTTTTACCTGGCGCCGGAATGTCATCAACGTTAGCGCCAGGCGGGTCTCGCTTGGGAGGGCATTCCACAATCTGGGGGCAGCTGCCGAAAAGGCCATGTCCATTTCTTCGCTTACTGTGCCCCTCCGAGCAGCTTGCGATTGAAAAAGAATCAACACAGCTCAGCTAAAGGCACGGATGAAATTAACAAATAGTGTGACAATAAAAGAAGTGAATCCAATGCAACCAAGTTTAAAAAAAAGCAAAAAGGTGAGAAATAATAACTACAACTAGTGTCAGTATAATGAAACCAAGCGAAAAGTTTTCCCTAGAGTCGGAAAGAAGTGAGTGTCAGGTCTCTCTTGGTAGGGCATTTTTGCAAAGCTGGCGCCACTGCCAACAAAGCCGTGCTCCTGGGATCTGGGTCTTATTCTGAATTTCATTTGAAGGCAACACTTGAAGCTTGGTGCCCACTTTTGGGTGGAGTACTGTATATGCATAAGCTGATATGGAAACAAGCTGCCCTTGGCCATGCTCTGAGACATTAAAGAGCCCGAAAGGTAAAAAATACAGTGGTACCTTCTATAAAGGAATTAATTCGTTCCAAATGAAATTACGTTAAGCAAATTTTCCTTTATACAAATTCCCATAGGAATGCATTGAAAACGGAGTGATCCCAATTTTATGTTGTACAGATTTTCCCCATAGGCGATTATGTTAAGCAAATTTCCCCTATCTCCAAAATTTTTATGTTGTACAAATTTTATGTTATACGAGCTGTCTGTTACACAAGGGTTCACTGTATGTACCTTAAACTGAGTCTGAAAATAAACACACAGCAAATGCTGGTTGTATGAAATAAGGGGAATATGTTTTGGTTGCCCACTCCAAGTCAATGATCCTGTAGGCACCTTTTGCAGTGGATAATATTTCCTTCTTTTAAAAAGGACAGTTCGATGTAGGGGCGACTCAAGAGTGTAGAGGATCCTAGGTCGTGAACAATTTTGGCAAGAGATTGTGTTAATCTCTACCTCAAAGATCGAATCTGACAGTATGAACCAAAACGGGTGTTAAGGTCATCAGGAGAGGCCCTTCTGTCCATCCCACCACCCTCATAGGTACGTCTCATGGGAACCTATGAAAGGGCTTTCTCAACTACTGTGCCCAGACTCTGGAACTCCCTCCCACTAGAGGCCAGGACTGCCCCATCCCTGCTATATTTCTGGAAACAGACAAAGATCTTTCTCTTCAGGCAAGCTTTCCCTGAATGATGGACTACTATGTGTATTTTATATGAATCTATAGGTTCACATAGACTTTGTGTTTATAACTACTTATAACCTTGTAGCTTTATTGTAATGTTGTCTATTAATGCTGTACGATGTCCCTCAGTTTCTTGTTCTCAAATACTTGAAAATGTCTTAATTGTACTGGACTGTATATTATCCCTCATTATTGTAAGCTGCCTTGGGTCCTTTTTCTAAGGAGAAAGGCGGGGTAAAAATACTCTAAAATATAAATAAATAAATAAATAAATAAACGTGAAAGGGTCATAGCAGTGTTTTGGTCTGTCCTGCCCGTTTCCGCATAACTTTTAAAAGCCGGATACCCTGAAGAATGTAGAGGTGTGATGCAGAAGTAATGATTGGTCACACGCCTGGCATCTGCCCCAGGTGATGGAAATGAAGAGATTGTAAGCCTCCTCATGACTGGTTCCATGGTTTGTTGTGTACTTTGGCTTTTAAAAAGCAGATAGCAAGCAGCGTGGGGAAAGAGGGTCCCTAGTGAGAGGTGACATCTTGTTGTAAAGAAGTATGTGGGTGCATGGATGTGAGAGAGGAATGTTCAGCTGGCTATATGACGCAAGAAGTAGCACCATTAAGATAGAGGGGTATAGCTGCATTCATTTTATTTCTCTTCCTCCCGCTTGCTTCTCCAACCCAGGATGAACTAGACGGTTGTGTGAATCCATTGTGTCTTATGTCTACCGACTACCTCATTCTCACTTTCTGGGCTAATATGTTGCCGGGAGTGCGGTTATTCCTCTGACAATCCACATCACATTTTTGCAGTTCTTGGTTTGAGAACAAATAAAATTCCTTTTTGCCAGGGATGGGTGGGTGAGGAGAACAAAAATGTGATTTTAGAGGAAAAACAAGTGCAAATTTTAAGGTGGAAAGTGTTCAGTTTAAATACAGTTTTGTGTTCTTTTAGAAAAGCACAGAAAACAGGACAGAAGAGACACCCTTCTGACCGAACAAAGTAAATTGTCATGGCTTGGAAATGATCCGACCCTTCCATCTCATCTAGGGAGCAAGCTCCACTGATTCTACTGAACCAGTATTTGTGTGTGGTTAGGGCATGTCTTTAATATAATCTGATACCCCACTATAGAGCATTGGGGAAGTCACTCTAGAAAGGGTCAATGGTATGTCTCCCCCCCACCCAAACCCTACAATTTCTAAAGGTTCTTCAAGAGAGAGAAAGGGGAAAACCATGAGATTACAATGGATGATAAATCAGTTTCAATAGGTAGTGGAGCTGTGTGTGGTACCTAGCTCAGATTGGTTGCAATTCATGCAACACCTTTTAGGAGAACAGATGACGGAAACAGGACCAGTTGCTGTGTCTGCTTTAGCGCTACCTGTTTTGTGTTTCCAAAGATGAAAGGTAAGGAGGAGTTGGTGGGCAAAAAGTGCCTGAGCCTCAAATGGAGTTATGAACAATGGGATGAAAACCATCTTACAAGGGGTGATTGATGAGAACTGTTATTTCAGACTCATGTGACTAGATTGAGTCATGTTGGGGAAGGAAGTTGCATGCCCAGATCCAGAGACTGGAAGTTGGATTGCCCAATATGCTTTATAGGGAAGACCCAACTTGTGTGGTGTCGGACAAGCCATAAAGTCCAAGACCACCTTAGAAGACGGGAATATTATACAGTAGAACCCCGGTATCCACTGGAGATTGGTTCCAGGCTTTCCCATGGATAATGAGAACCGTGGATAAGAGAGAACACCTGCCCACCCAATCCAAGACTGCTGTTTTGAGACAGTAGCTTGCTTTATGGCCGCTGTTTGCCACAGTAGCTTGCTTTACAGATGCTATTTGTGACAATAGCTTGCTTTACAGCTGATGTTTATGACAGCTTGCTTTACAGCTTGCTTTGTGGCTGCTGAATTATTTAATTTTTTCCTGTGCCAACTGGATAACTGAATCAGTGGATAATGAATCGGTGGATACCGGGGTCCTACTGTACCTTTTCTAGAGTACACTCTAATCTAAAAACCTTGGAAAGGGTTGGAGTAAATCAGAATTTTGAGGGCACACAAATTATTCCATAGCACTCTGTGGCATGTTGCTTGCTTGACAGCACAGCGACGTGTTATTCGTGGCCTTTGTGAAGCTACACAGATGGGTTTGCCAGTACGCACGCATGAGACTCCGAACCCTATTGTCCTTCTTCAAGGTATTCTTTAAGGTATTTACCTTCTTTAAGGTGTTTATTTGTGGTCATTTTGACCACCACGACTCCCAAAGTGAGATCCAACAAAGCAAAGGCCTTCTTTTAAAACCAAATAGATAATAAATTGGAAAGCTATTTAAAATTCCATTTTTTTAAAAAAAATCCAAAGCTCTTTCTGGAGAATTAGAGAAGGATGGTGTTGGTAGGGACCTATAATGACATTGATTCCAAACTCCTGTTCAGGGCAGGAGTCCACATCAAATCA
This sequence comes from Phrynocephalus versicolor, assembly GCA_023846285.1. Classification (NCBI taxonomy): domain Eukaryota; kingdom Metazoa; phylum Chordata; class Lepidosauria; order Squamata; family Agamidae; genus Phrynocephalus; species Phrynocephalus versicolor. The sequence continues at coordinate 1,931,179 of JAHTLZ010000127.1, read as the reverse complement.
GTTTTGACAGATGGTTGTCTAATTTTGTCTTGAACGTCTCCAGCATTGGAGCATTCACCACCTCCTGAGGTACAGTCGTCCTCCACCATTTTGAATTTCATATACTGCGGTCCCGGTATATTGTGGGACTGCAGTATATGAAATAAAGGGCTCCTGGGGCAAGCTGCATGGACCCATTTGAATGGGCCTCCTGCACTTACCCCAGGCCTGGTGCTTCCCTGAATGGGCCTCCGACGGGCTTCCAGGGCCTATCGGAGGCCCCAGAAGTGGTTTCTGGCGAACCAGGTCACTTCCGGAAAACTGGAAATGCCTTCTGGATCACCAAAAACCATTTCTGCTGCCTCTGACAGGCCTGGGAAGCCAGTCAGAGGCCTGTTTGGGGTAGCACCAGGCCTTTGGTAAGTGCAGGAGGCCCCAGACAGCCCCCCCCCCAATCTCAACCCGACCCAGCATCCACATATCACGGATTTTCAGTTATCGCGGGTCGGTTGGGCCCCTAACCCACGCGATAGGCGGAGGATTACTGTAATTGGCTCCATTGCTGTAGTCCTGTAACAGTTCAGACATTTTTTTCCTGATATTCAACCAAAATCTGGGTTCCTGATAAGCCGATTATTCCCTGTCCTGCACTCTGGTATTGTCAATAACAAGTCCTGCCCCTCTTCTGTATGACTGTCTTTCAGATATCCGAAAAGTCTTATTCCATCTCCCCTCAGTCTTTTCCCCCCCTCAAGGCTATACTATGCCCAGTTCCTTCTATCGTTTCTCACAGGGCTTGGTGTCCAGTCCGCTGATCATCCTTGTTAGAGGAGGTGATGAAACAGAAAAGAGGAAGGACTCCTGAAGTTTGGGCTTCCTCTTGGGACAGCAGCCAGAATGGAGCCAGCCTGGCACCCCTTGGGAGGACATTCCACAATGGAGGTGGCGCTCCAAAGAAAATGCGTATCCTGTGTGCTCAGCGACTTAACCTCTTGAGACGTTGGGCCGTGCTGCAGGACCCCTGTTAAAGATCCCAAATTATAGGCAAAATACCTCCTGGCGGCCCCTGAGCTATTGTAGGTCAAGAAAAGCGCTTTGAATTAAACTTAAAAGCAAATTTGAAAGTCAATGGGCTGGGTTGGATATAGCATTTTAGACTATATTTAGTGCCGCAAGAATGAGCCTAGGCCAAAGGTGAATAACGGTGGCGTTTCAGATGCTCTTGCCCTACACTTCATGTTAATTGCAGTCCATGTAGCCAGTGGTGACTTATTATGGGAATTCCATTCCAAAAATCTCTGGAGGGTCGGGTTGCCCACCCCTTGGCCTCCTGAGCCCCCCCCACACACCTCCTATTTTCCAGTCTAGCTACAAGAGCAGTTTGGAAATGTCTTCTTCCATTTTAATTTAATGGTGAAAATGACCGTAAAATTAAAATAAACTCTAAACTGTAGTTTATCTAGACGTGTCTTCTTGAAACAAGGGAACTTTAAATTATAGTTGGAAAAAAGGTCAGCTTGTTTCGAAAATAGCTGAGTATCCCATGTGGTGAGCAGAGTTCGATTCTCCAGTTGGCCATGGTCACCAAGAGTCAGTCATGACTGTAACGACACCACACACACACACACACACACACACACACACACACACTGGGGTTGCTGAACTGGTAAAATAAACTTCTTAAATATCTCTTACCTTAACCGAAAGCCCTATTAGGTTCTGACTGAGTGGCACACAAGTAACTAATAATTAACTTAAAAATAGTTTGAACGTTTAGTTCAGGGTTTGGGCATCACCCTTAAAGCATGGTTCTAGCTCAAAGAAGGCAGGGCAATTCAGTCTCCTTGAGGCTGCTTTTGAAGAGCAGCCAAAAAGGCTCATCGAGGTTCAACCCAATGTTCCAGAATCTCCATCCCATTCGTTTTTAAGTACAGTATTAAGTGATGATCTGAATTCAAGTGGGTCGCAGCTGAGCCATTTGTAAGGTTATCGTTCCTCCCCCTCATGTACATCCATCTCCTTGCTTCTCTCTCACTCCTCCTCATTTATGGAAAGTATTTTTGAGAGAAAACTCAAAAGAGAGAAGGATAATATGGAGGAGGAGTAAAGTGAGGAAATCAGGAAGAAAGAAAAGTATGGGGCGGAGGAGGAACATGAAAGTCGCCTGGCCTCTGGGACATAATATTTTAAGTGTTTTTTTCTCTTATTAAATGATGTTTCTAGTCCTGAAAAACTTGAAGGCTATAGGTATGTCTCCCCTCTTGATCCCTTTTACAAATGTCATTTTAGTTGTCTGTTTCATACTCCCAAATTGTGCTAGGGACTACGTAGCAGCGATTAGAGATGGGCCTGGACCATCAAACCAGTGATGTGTACTGGTTCGTGTTTTGGATGAACGGGTGTTGGGTGGTGCCCAACCCCACCTTTCCCAGCAGGCATGCACAACGCACCCAGAGGGAGAACTCAAAGAAGGCAGGGGAAAGAAAGCCAGGGCCTCAGAGTGGGTTCCCCTTCAGAGGAGGCAGGGCTGAAAAGCGCCAAACACTTGTTCTGTCAAGAGACGAACCATCACGAACTGCAGAACCACCAAATTGTGCCCATCTCTAGTAGGGATGGCCAAACTCCCAGCAGGCTTTCAGATGGTTTTTCAGATTGTGGTCATGAACAGTGGTGAGGGGCAGGGAAGTGATTTTGCTTAGCGCCTCATGAGCATGTGTGTGTGTGTGTGTGTGTGTGTGTGCGCGCGCGCGCACGTGTGTGTGTGTGTGTGTGTGTTGTGTCGTTACAGTCGTAACTGACTCTTGGTGATCCCATGCCCATGGAGTTTTCTTGGCAGGAGTACTGGAGTGGTTTGCCAGTTCCTTCTCCAGGCGCCTACAGCACCTGGTATTCCCTGGTGGTCTCCCATCCAAGTAAGAACCAGGGCTGACCCTGCTTAGCTTCCAAAATCAGTCGAGATCGGATGTGCTCAGGGCATCTAGGCAGCTCTCATGAGCATATCATGTGCCAAACACAGAAGAAATGCAATGTTCAAATACCAGGTACCTCAGTATCTTGGAGTCAGGGCTTGGCAAAGGCTAGTGGCAGAGAAGGCATCTTTAAAAGATCTTAGATGGGCAGTCTGGGAAGAACCCCCCCTGCCCCCCCGAGTTTTTAAGGAAACCTTGTGAATCAGCGTAGATTAAAGTGGCTAAACAAATCAACCAAACCTGACAAAATTATCGTTGGGGCACTGCCTCTAGAGAAGTGGAATAAAAATTTAGTTTTAAAAAAATTAAAAAATTAGTTCTCCAAAGGACTTTTTACATGCTCTGGGGCCCACTGTTTGAGCTTGGTTTACCACTGGTTCACACGTTTAGTCTATTGGTGTTCCATTCTGTTCCATTTTGATCCTACCTTTTGTCCACCAAAGAACTTCAGTCAATAAAGCCGAGATCTTGGGGTAGTGTTTGTGCCATGCATCTCACGCAGGCCCCCTTTGCCTCAGCATACCTGTGTGGATTGGAATGTTGTATCCCAAAACGATTTAAAACTCAGATCAGCTACCAAGCGGGCATTTATACTTGCTTTAGGGAAGTGGTGAATATCATCATCTTTGGGGTTGACCATTCCTGCCATAGAGTACTTAAGTTTGTAACAACGGCTGTGTATAATGTAGGCTCCCTAATTCTTCCAGAACCTGAAAAAAAAATCTGTGTCGAGAAAAGTTGGGTGTTGTTTTTATAAGCATACATTTGCCGATTCCTTAACTGTGATTGCGCTTCTGCCTATCTTGATCAAGACTGCCAAAATATGTAGGACACCAAATACTTTCTCTTGGCTCATTAGTGAATCTTCTCGTCCTCCTGTACTCAGAGGTGTCTTGGCTCTTGCCTTGCCATCTTGATAGCCCTTACAGACCAGAAACACATCTTTATTTTTTGAGATGAAAACTGATCCCCCAATGGATGCTACGCCCAGTACCAAATTAGATGAAGAGCAGACATAAATACACTATGCTTTTACTTAAGCTCTACCAAGTACAATGTTTTTGTGTATGTGCTGGTGGTATAGAGTGCCTCTATATAATTATTGTGCATCATCTCTGCTCTCCATCCCCATATCTTTTTGTCTCACAATTGTTCATTTTGTCCACGTGCATATAAGCACCGTTTGTTGCAGTCCACTAAAGAGCATAGAAATAGGCATTTTTCTTCCTTAAAAACCCATTGGATCCCTTACAGACTTCCTGTTTGTTCCCCAAGCTCTGGGTGGCCTCCTGAATGGTCACAACACATGCCCAAACAACACAAGGCACTCAAATGGCCATGACTTTATTCTCTCTTGTTCACTTTAATGTCTAAGCTCCAAGACTACAATTTTTAAAATAAAAATTCTACGAGTGGTTCCAGTGTTACCTGGAGGCAGTTAAAGCAGGGTGTATGTTCGTTAGGTTGCCATCTTCTGGTACTTTTGGATATGCTGCTTTGTTTGATATTCTGGGTGTTAAACCGTATCCGGGACTTTGAAGCAGTCTTAACACCAGCTTGCCTCCTGATACCATCATCTGGTGTGTTCCATCTTAACCAAAAGATTCTCAGCACCTGATAGACAACATCCTCTATCAAGATTGTATTTTTGGTACAATGCTTTGATAAAGATAGCAAGTTGCTATCGAAAGCTTAGCTTACATTTTTTTGTTTTAGTAGTGACCAATAAAGGTATCGCCTAGTCTACTTATGGAATACTTTTGGATAGTGTCTGAAGCCGTCTGGGCGCACATTACCTGCTCATGGAGGAGGGAGGAAATTAAGAGACTTGGACCATTTTCCAGATCAACAAATGGAATTTCTGCTGTTGTTGCAACAACTTGCTGTTGTTGGCATTCTTGAAAGTTGGTTTGACAGTACACTAATGCTACTGCAACAGCACATGAACACAGCTCAGCCTGTGGCATGACACACAATTTAGCATTTTTAACCTTCTTCCCTCCCTCCTCCTCTTTTCTTTCTGAAAATCAAGTTTCTAAGCCTCAGGTGTGGAATAGCTTACGAGCCCCTGCCATCCCATCTGCCTTCCCGTTCTATGTTAACATTGGCCCCTAAATATAAAAACGATACAGAAATTCAAAATCAGGGCAGCTTGCTAAATTATGCAAATGTAATGCACTGCAGTGCCATCACGGCCGAATGCATAGTGTGTGCTAGGCTTGGGTCTTACATTTTGCTTCCCAAAGCAAGGTAGGGGGTACTTGTTTCATGGAAAGGGGGGAAATAGTCAGATAAAATAAATTAAATAAATCATTGCTTAATTTATTTAAACAATTGTTTAATTTATTTAATTTATTTATTTAAATTTGTTTAATTTATTTAATTTATTTCTGTATCAATCAAATAAATTATTGCCCCCTGGCAAGTTGGGAATAGCTTTCTGAGGCCTCCAAGGGTCTTTCTAGGCCTGTCGGAGGCCTCAGAAATGATTTTTGGCAACCTGGAAGTCACTCCCGGTTTACCGGAAGTCACTTTGAGTTCTCAGGGAGGCCCTTTGGGGGCCTCCAGAAGGCCTGGGAAGGCCCTTGCAGGCCTATTCGGGGCAGCCCCAGGCTGGGGGTAAGTACAAGAGCCCCCATTTAGGCCTCCTAAGCCTGACCCGACCTACATTCGTGTATGACAGATTTTCAATTATTGCGGGTTGGGTCAGGTCCCTAATCCCCACAATAGGTGGTGGGGGGGGGTAATTGTATCAGCAATGGAGAAAGCAGCTCCATGGAGGGTCTACTCATGAGGCTTTGGACACAACAAGTGCTTAAGTTGGAAAAGAAGGCCTCGTTGGAAGGTGGCGATTTCAGGTGACACCAGAGGCTCTCTGAAGCCAAAAGGGTGGGTGACTTGAGCTGCATAAGGTCAAGGGGTAGGACTTCCACGCTTGGCGTCAAATCCCAAGTAGGAGACTGAATTATGCAGACTTAACACAGTTGCATAATTTATGCTGGTTGCACAATTTCCCTCATGGTGAATTTGGCAGGGAACATGCCTAGCCTTGCATATAATCTTACCCATCCCGTTGACTCTTTCTGCCTCCCTCTTCCCTTCCCTCCTGTCTCCTCCAGAACAACCCAATCCATCACCTCAGCAGTCCCGTGTGTGCCTTTAAGGGAGCATTTTTCCATCCGCCTTCTATTAGCAAAGCTGATAGCTCCAAAGAGTTAAAAATAAAAAAATAAAAAAAGATGCGACTTCGCAGCCATACATCTTCCAGAAAATGTGGTGGAAAAGGCCTTTCCTCATTTCTTTTTATGGTTCCAGGGCCTTGGGGTATATACTGCCGTCTTTCCTCACCAGCTTGACTCTTCTATCAGGAAGCAAAAAGCTGTCAATAGTTTCTTCCCACTGTAGCCCCCTTAAAAAAAAAGACAGAACCTTCAAAAACAATGTATTTTAGTAGCATTTAAATATCATTCCTTTTCTCTTCCTCCTCTCTAGCTTGCTGTGTGCCTTGATAAAACAGGCCAGACACCCTCAGCAACATTTTTGAGAGAGAAATGACATTTTATAAACCCCAGTGAAATGCACACCATATTTTCAAAGACAGGACAAGAAAGAAGATGGATAAAAGGGGGGAAAGGAGCCGTTTCTTGTTTGCTTCTCCTTAAAGAACTAAAAAAAAAATGAGACCACTTTTTGTTTGCTTGTTTGCTTCATTGCTGGAGTCATTTGGCTAAAGTAGCAGATTGGGGTGATGTCTCTAGCAAAACCCAGTTTCTTCAGGGAGTATCAAGTGGGAAAGGTTTGCCTTCATGGGCGCTCAGAACCCAGTCCCACCCTCTGGAACAAAACCAACCACTGTCTTACCTTGTTGTAGTTCATGTTGGGTGAACTTCCAATCAGGAAGCAGCCTCCAATGTGTCCATCTTTCCCTCTCCCTGGTGTTGGCCAGTCAGACAAGGAGGTGGGATGATGCATGTCCTTGATCAGCTCCTGATTGGCCAGGGCCAGGGAGAAAGAAAGATGACGCAGCATGAACTACAACAAGCGGTATCTAAGTTAAATGTGACCGTTTTAGCATCATCCTAAGTAGTTTCAAGTAACTGCCTAGATGCCCTAAGCACATCCGATCTCGCTTGATTCTGGAAGCTAAGCAGGGTCGGCCCTGGTTAGTACTTGGATGGGAGACCACCAGGGAATACCAGATGTTGTAGGCACCTGGAGAAGTAACTTGCTGGCAAGCCACTCCAGTATTCCTGCCAAGAAAACTCCATGGACATGGAGTTACAAAGAGTCGGTCACAACTATAATGACACAACACACACACACAACCAGTTTCAAGTAGTGAGTTGAAATTTTGTAAGTTGTTTTAAGAGATTTTAAGATCTTGTATGGTATTTTATGTGTTTTACGTGTTTTGTATGGTGCCTTGTTGTTTTGAGTGCATACTAGAACAGTATTCTAATTTCATTGTACATATCTTGCATATGCATAATGACAATAAAGCTCTATTCTATTCTATTCTATCCTGTTCTAACTGATATGCTTTTTTCTGTCAAGAGTCTTTTTTTTAATCCTGAGGTTTCTGATTTTGGCAGGAGTGGCATTTTGTATTTTTTTAAAAATGTCCCTTTTGCAAAATATTGTCTAATTTTTGTAAATTTGTGCACTTTGCAAACATAGCAGAATTTGGAAGGCTGCGGCTTCATCCAAGAAGTCTGCACTACTGATTTGTGTTCTTGGCATCTTTCTTTTTCTATGGGAAGCCATGCCTTCTGTGCTTCCCCCCCCCGGCTGTGTCTGTCTGTCTGTCTGTCTGTCTGTCTGTCTGTCTGTCTGTGTGTATCTGTTTGTGCGTCTGTGTGTGTATCTGTGTCTGTCCAAGCAACCTGCTTTGTTTCTCAAAGGGAAGGAAAGGATACTGGAAATATTTTATTCAAGCTACTGAGACCTTGAGAGGAGGAAAGATCTCCCTTTTTGTTATAATAAGTCTGAACTCAGCTCTCTGTCTGGAGAATTATGATGTGGGCTGAAGGGGAGGAACTTTCTGGAGCTTTGCAAAGCAATCTGAATCCTAAGAGAGGAATCAAGCGAAGCGACTATTCTTTCCATTTTGTTTGCCCAGCTGTTTTGTGGTTCTCATCCAGCTGTTACTCACTGGTTTCCTCTCACCCTCCTTAATTCCCAGGGACTTTTCTTCTTCTTTTGCAAAAATCAGGGTTCCCTTGAAGGTGTTCTTGTTTCATGGGTGTCCTCTTTAGACATAAACCTGCAAGCAACCAACAGCCGTGCTTGTTATAGGGAATAAATTACCATTTTGTACTAAGCCTCGACTTAGAACTTTGTCTGAGAGTTTTTTGTGGGGGTCTATTATATCTCTTAAGAATGGGAATATGTTTAATTGACTCAGCAAACCCTGTATTGTGGTTCAAAATCCCCACCATCACCACTACCAGTTGAATCCTGGAGCTGGAGCCCTGTTAATCTGAAGTGAAGAATCTGTTGGCATCCAAACACCTCTGAGTGGTACAGTGACCCCCACACACCTATTGCAGGGGTTAGAGAACCAACACAACCCGCAATAATTGAAAATCCGCAATATGTGAATGCAGGTCGGGCTGGGCCTGGGGGCCTAGAAAGGCCCTCAGAGGCCTCAGAAATTATTTTCGGCGATCCGGAAGTCACTTCTGGTTCACGGGGAGGCCCTTTTGAGGCCTCCAGACGGCCCAGGGAGGCCCTCGCAGGCCTGTTCGGGGCAGCGCCAGTCCTGGGATAAGTACGGGAGGCTGAAACAGGCCTTTCCCCCCTTACCCCAGGTGGCCTTTTTTCATATACTGCAGTCTCGCGAAAGGCCGGGGGAACAACTGTATCTCTCCAAAATATTGGATTATGCGTTCTTATGGGCAATATCCCCTTGTGTGGCTATGCAGGTGTTAACTGACATTATGCCTGCAGTAGCAGTGGCAGAGCTGTCCATAATAAAATATTTTTTTGCCAGCACATTGTGAACTCTTCACAACAGGAATTGTGCAACTGGTCTCACAATCAAGTTGTGTGGTTCCTTCTGCCAAGCATAATACCAAGCACATTTACGCAGGCACAACTTTGTTCTGCCTGCATAAACAGGACTTTGTCCCATATTTCCAAATAAGTAAATGGCCAAGCGAAGACAAGTTTATGACAGCCCAATTTATTTTCTGCTACAGTAACCTATGTACAATTTCAGACATCCAGACTATCTTAATAAGAAAGGCAGAAGTTGAAACATGTAATTAAATCTTGCAAACAAGTCTTCAAAAGTTATTTGCGTGCTAATGTATTGGCATAGGGAAAAGAAAAGAAAAGAAAAATGCATACTCCCTATATTTATACCCATGGAATACCCAGTGTGTAGTAATGGACAGAGGGACCAACTAAGACTGCCTGGATTCAAATCCCTGCTCAGCCATGGAATATCACTGGGAGAGATGGAACTGGCAAAAACATTGTTGATATTATTAGAGTCACTATAAGTTAGTTCTAGCTTGTAGTCACATAAGAAAAACAATATTTATACTCATGGTGGTGAGAGGCATGAAACACGTTCCAATTAGAGATGGGCACATGTCTGTGAAGATTCTCAGTCATCCAGGTGAGTTTATCTGGAAGTTGCTGCTTATCCAATGATGAGCAATGATTTGTCTGGGTACTTTGGAAAGTACAGCAAATCAAAAAGCCTTCACCACCAAGGCCATAGCTAATGACCCATTCTTGATAGGTTTCAGCACCTTAGGCCATTGTTCACCTTAAGGCTATGGATACAATTGTCTCCCTAACGAGCCTATTCAGGCCATTGTTCATCTTATGAGCCTAATTCAGACCAGGGTGACAAGAGGTCAAAGCTGACTGACTATAAGATGGAGGACTCGCACTCCTTGTATTCAGACTGAGGAAGCTGTTTGGATGAGCAGCGAAACGTTTCTATCTCTCAAAAAAGAAGTCCAGTAGCCATGACTCAACTTCCAGATAGAGATGGGCACAAAAAAAAATTTGTTTCATTTTTCATTTTTTTGTTTCGTTCTCTAATGAAACAAAAAACAATCTGCCCCTTCAAAAAAAATCTAATGAAACAAAATGAAAAATTTCGGTTTGTTCCAGTCCATTTTCATACCGCTTGGCTTGGGTGGGGGAATGGCGTGGGGTTTTTAAACTTTTTTTGTCCCCAAAGCCCCATGCGCTAGCTAATTGGCACTTGCTTTGGTGGAAAAAAAAAAGGTTAAATAGCCCGTGGCATCATGCCCAACGCTCCCAATCGGGTGGGGGAAAGCACGGGCTTGCTTAGCTGGCGCGCTGGACTTGCTTAGGGAACTAAAAAAAAAAGTTTTAAAACCCCACATTTTCCCTACCTGATCAAGGGTGTTCGGGGGAATGGTGTGGGCTCATTAACCTAAACGAAACGAAGATAAACAAAATGAAAAATGAAACGGAACGCCATTTGGGCGTTTCGTGCCCATCTCTAGTTCCAATCAATCTCTAAGGGACTAAATAGAAATCGAGGCTTCCTAGCACACTGTATACATTGAAAGCTTTCAGTGATATTTTATGGGTGTAATATAACTGTCTTGCTTGACAAACTCTTGACTTCTGTCCTATCAACAGTGGGTAAAATTATTTGGGAGTTTTACAGTACACAAAGGAAAGTGCACACATTTCTAAAACATGCATGAAAGTGATCTTATCCACTGTATAAAAATACACCCAATACAAAATTACACCTTGGGGGTCGAGCCCGTTCGATCCTTATTTTTTGCCCCTCTTGTTGTAATGAACAGTCTTCACAAAAGCACTTCTTGGAAGTTCCCTCCTGGGTCAGCTCTTCCAGCTGGGCCACCCCTTTTGGTAGGGTAGGCAGCTTCAGAGGTCTGGGCCCAATTTTCTGTCTCCTGGATCCTTTGAGGACCACACATCCACCTTCAGTGGCTTATCCCCCAGTTGAGTCTCATATGGCATATGGAGATTTCCAAATAGATCTGGTATCAAGGCACTCACAATAAGAATCTGGACTGTGAGTATGGTGGTGAGGGCAGAGACCGATTTTTGACAAAGGGAGTCGTGATTGAAAGAGTAACTGCACAAATGTGCAATGCATAGAAAATGCTGTAAGGGCACACACACACACACACACCTGTGTGTTTGTTTGTGTGTGTGTGTGTGTGTGTGTGTGTGTGTTTCAGGGGGAGGAGTGAGGAATGCTGTAGCTTGCTCTCTGCTCAAGAGAGCTATAGAGGCAGATAGATATTTATGTAACCGTAAGAGCTCTGGCACTGTATATTCTGAACAATAGAGCTAGGCGGAGAGGCAGAATTATATAAAACCCCTATCTGTCGGTCTCTATTGCCTTGTGTATTGAGAGAAATCATGATCGTTGTGGAGAGACTTGTTTCTAATCTGACCGTTTGTAAAGATACTGAGAGATAACGGTTACCTCATGACCTGAACCGCTTGCCATTTCTGAAAACCTTGGCTTCGGCCTCCAAAAAAGACTTTCAAGCAGCCATCTGGCACCAAAGGCACTTTTGCCCCACTGAACATGTGAAGACGTCTTTGACCAAACAAAACGATGGGTCCATCTTGTCCTGAGTTGTCAACCAGCAGCCGCTTTCTCCAGAGATGAAGGCAGGAGGCCTTGCTTTGAAAAAAGAAGGGATTGACAGGGGTCCAGCCCGGGACTTCCTTATTTTTCATAAGGCGCCGATTTCCCCCAATGAGTTATTATGGCCCATTTCTTGAAATTCTAGCAATAAAAGAAAGCTTTAGTGTTATTCCCATTCTTGTCCCATTCAGGCTGCGCTGCCCCTGAAGCAAAGGCTGAATGCCAAAGGACGTGAAGAATATTAAAAGAGCGGAGTGCATATCTAAAGCTCACTTCTCTGCTCCCAGTTGAGTAACTGCAGCTGCCCATGGTACATCTGGGATTTGAGAGTGCAGCTTCTAGGTCAAGCTTGAACTGCAGTGTCTTTTTTTTTAAGGGAAAAATGAGCAAGGTAAGAGATCACGTCAATCTGCGCATTTAAAAAAGTCTTTGTTATGCACCATTTAAGCCCATTGGTGATGTAGATGCCGCCTGGCAGCTAGTGACTTGTTTAACTGACGACATAGGAAAGGTAAGGGTGCTGATTTCAAATAAGAAGCAACCGTTTTCTACTCCATCGTACATGCCTAACCACTATTGTAGCTAAGACGTGTCCACATAGGCGTGACATTTCAGGTTCCTAGAATTAGGCAGGACTAGAGTCTAGAATCAGATGCCCTGAGCATATCCAATCTCGGCTGATTTTGGAAGCTAAGCAGGGTCGGCCCTAGTTAGTACTTGGATGGGCGACCACCAGGGAATACCTGTAGGCGCCTGGAGTAGGAAGTGGCAAGCTACTCCAGTATTCCTGCCAAGAAAACTCTACGGACATGAGGTCATGGAGAGTCGGACACGATTGCAATGACACAGTTCCACTGTGGATTTCATAACTCATTGCAAAGCACCTCCTGTAAGTGCTTCCTTCTTGAGCATGGCTGCGCCAAGTAACAGGTGAAGAACATTAGAAGAACAAAGAGTCTTGTGTCACCTTAAAGACAAGGTGAATCATCTTCTCTTTATTTACTGCAGTGCTTTGCTGCAGGTCATCTACTGTGGGTGCATCCCCCCCCTTACCAGTTGCACATGGCATCTCTTCTCAGTCCCTAGTGCAAGTGGAAACTGCAGTCCATTGCTTTGATTGGGGCCATTTTGGCAAACACATCTCGTATGGCCGTATGCTTTACATTTCCTTGGCCGGATTTGGCTGCCACAAATTTGATTTGAACTATGGGTTTGTGAATTAGATCAAGCACTACCTTTTAGAAGTACCAGGTCAAGCAAAGCAAAGTGTTCTGCTTATATACCACCCCATACCACTTCAAGTAGTCTCTGGGCGGTTTACAGTTTAATTACAGTATGCAGGCTACACATTGGCCCACCCCCAGCAAGCTGGGTAGTCATTTTACCGACCTCAGAAGGATGGAAGGCTGAGTCACCCATGAGCAGCTACCTGGGATTGAACCCCAGGTCGTGAGCACAGTTTTAGCTGCAGTACAGGCATTTAACCACTTCACCACGATGCATAGAGTAACTGTTGCCTGTTTATACAGGTTAACAATAGAGCAACTATGACTTGTTTTGTGCCATTTAAATGGGAAACACAAATTGATGCCTACATATAATTCCAGTACTGTATTGATGACATAATGATCATCTCCTTGCTGTTGTCTTGTAAATGATGACAATACAACAGCAATACAAAGTGTCCAAGCCTAGCCCCCATTGGATTTGATATTTTTCACTGGTGCAGGACAATTTTTTTTCATTTTACCAAAACAAAACTATTTTGGGCTGGAAAATATCAGCTTTTTTGTTTGTTTGCTCATTTGTGTTAGCAATATTACATGCAATGTCTGCTTATTTGGAATCACCTGATACTTTGTGATGTTTATCTATTACTTTTCCATTCCTTCTTCTCTTTGATCTTGTCCTTGTATTCTCCAGGCTCAAAAGCCTCTCTTTATTCACGGCAGGAATCCATCTGTTTCAGCCATCTCAGCCACACAGCAGGTTTAAATGCCTAATCAACAATAACAACATTGTATAGGATGCTATAAACATGTGTCAAAACCAGGGCTTAGCTTAGTGCCTAGGGCCTAGGATATCTGAATTCACAATGGCAAAGCACACCCTTACAACAGATTCTCTCAGGCTGGTAGCCATCATATATTTTGGACTACAACTCCCATAGTGGCTAGGGCTGATGGGAATACAGTAGGACCCCCCATATCCACTGATTCATTATCCACTGATTCAGTTATAAACTGTTTGCAGAAATAAATAAATAAATCATTCAGCAGCCGCAAAGCAAGCAACTGTCACAGACAGCAGCTGTAAAGCAAACTGCTCTCATAAAACAGCAGTTTAAAGCAAGCTACTGTCACAAACAGTAGCCAGAAAGCAAGGTGCTGTCTCAAAACTGCAGCCAGAAAGCAAGCTACTGTCTCAAAACTGCAGCCAGAAAGCAAGCTACTGTTATGAAACATCAGTTTTGGGGGAAGGTTTTGATGTTCTCTCTTATCCACGGATTTCATTATCCACAGGTAGGCCTGGAACCAATCCCCAGTAGAGATGGGCACGAAACGAACAATTTTCCGTTTCCGTTTCCATTTTTTCGTTTCGTTACGTAAAGAAACGACAAACTAATTTTGTCACTAAAATGAAACGAAATGAACAGAAACACCAGAAATTTTGTCGTCTGTTTCGTTTTCGTTGCAGCAATACATTGAACTGCTTTAAATGCTAAAAAAATCACAAAAATTTGAAATAAATGGTAACAAAATGGTAATGAAACGAACAAAAATGAAAATGATTTTTTTGCAAAAATTCACGAAAAACGGAAACGAACCGAAACGGACCCCCTAAACGACAAACGAAACACCATTTTTTTGATTCGTGCCCATCTCTAATCCCCAGTGCATACTGGGGTCCTACTGTATTAAACTGCAACCCCATTTTGCTACACCTTGTTTTGTTGTCTATGGTTACATTTCTATAAGCAGTGGAGTGCTGGAGGCTTGGACATGCTTGGCATGGTGGAAACTTTAGTCCAATGGCTGTGGAGAGTATCAGGTTGAAGAAGGCTGGGTCAGTGTGTAGAATTGGTATCTAAATGCATGTTTAATATAGTGGCAAGTCCCTCATAAAGGAAGAAATGATGGTCTCCCTCTCTCTCTCTCCCTCCCTCCCTCCCTCCCTCTCTCTCTCTCTCTCTCTGTGTTTATATATACAGTATATGAATCTGCAAAGAATATTTTTTTAAAAAAATCTCATCCTTGCGGTAAAAAAAATGCCTCAACCTGTTGAAAACCCTACCCAAATAAACCTGTCAACCTTTGCAAGAGTTTTCAGCGCTATTCAAGAGGAAATATTGAAATCTTGTATTTTGCAACACTGATTTTGCACAAAATAAGTTTTATGCAACAAGCACTTTCATGATTTTGAGGTTTTTAGTGCCAATACGTGTTGTAAAGTGACATCTGCACAACAGATTTCGTGTGTCTCTGGGGTTTTGAATGTTTTTGTTGTTTTCATTTGTCAAAAGCGAAAGAAGCAAAGAGCGGCATCCATAGAGTTACATCCATAAGCTAGGGCATGTTGTATCTGTACCAGAGCTTAGAATAATCCTCCTCCTCCTCCTCCTCCTCCTCCTCCTCCTCCTTCTTCTTCACTATTACTATTGTTATTGTTGTTGATTATAACAACCCCTTAAATCACCCATCCAGACCTCTAAAATCTGCTGACAACTTAAATTTGGACCAGAGATCGTGGGGTTTGTTCCTCTTCCTGTGTTCCCACTCTTCCACACTTCATTGCTCCTGCCTGCGGTGAGGGGAGGGAGAAAAAAAAGGGAGAAAAGAATGCAGGCTCACCTCTGCTCACCTCCGTCTGCCCTCCAGAGCAGCCCTGTACGGATTCCTGTCTCTTAAAGGGGCTGTGGGGACAAAAAAAACAAACAGAAGGCGAGGGGAGCCCGGCATGCACAGCTTTACAATCCGCATCGGAATTTTTTTTACCTTTGGAGACCAGGTACTTCTAAAGTGTGCTGGGGTGCGCTTAGGTGGTCGTGGTTGTACTTTATTTTGTTTAAAGTCTGCAGCTGATGGAAAAACAATTTTAAGATCTGGATCTGGGAGCCCTTTGCCTCGGATTTTATGGGCCGTGTAAAAGCAGCCCTTAAATTCTCCCACCCATCTCTCCTGTCCTCCCCAAAGTTCTCATGGAATCAAAATGGTCTCTCCAGACATCTTCTGAATGGCATCTCTCAGCCAACTCAACACTCAAACTGTTCAAGCACAGGTCTGTCTTGCGTACAACTATCGGCAGATTGTTTGCAGTCTGTTGCCATGCAGGTGAGTGAGTCATATCGCAATACAGCTTTTGAACACCATAATGGCCCATCAATGACCAATCCCAATGACTAAGAACCACCAAGGGCAGGAATGTGCTCAGATGCTGCTGCTTTTTATTGACTCATCCAACCCACTGTTCCCTAATTCACACTGTGGGTGGTTCTCCTTGTTGTTAGGTAGGGGTCTTTCTTGCTCTCAGAATCCTTTTGATTAGAGATTAAATGGAAATTGAATTTAAAATATGCTGTGTTTGGCTTAAGAACTCAACTGCTCATTTGATACTTACTTCACCTATGAGGGTGGTACACTTCCGGTATGATTTACTCAGCTCTGTTGTCCAAGGACTGAGACTCAGTTGATGGTGCTTATAAATAAAAAATCAGGCAGCTTTCCAGTAGTGATCTGTATTCCTGCCCAGATATCTAGCATAGGATTTCAAAACCTAATTCTTCCTTTTTTTCCTTCTGCCCCTTTGCTGCCCTTTTAATGGCTTTCTGCTTCCTAGACAACCTTCTGTTGTAGGTTATCAAAACCCTTTGGATGTCTGGAGACACATATTTATCCTGTTGAAAGGAAAATTGAGAAAGAAAGAAAGAAAGAAAGAAAGAAAGAAAGAAAGAAAGAAAGA
>JAHTLZ010000127.1:1903744-1914636 GCA_023846285.1 Phrynocephalus versicolor | reverse complement strand
AGAAAGAAAGAAAGAAAGAAAGAAAGAAAGAAAGAAAGAAAGAAAGAAAGAAAGAAAGAACCAGATGTTTGCCAAATATATTTCAGAACACCAGAACAGACGCCTGTCCTTATAACGGTTGTTTCATAGAGAGATACACAGTATATATAGTTTACTCTGGAGAGCTCTGTGTAATAGCATTACCTCTACAACTTCAAGCTTTAATCAGTTTAATTGGTAGATGAATCAACTCAAGCTTTAGTTGATTAAAATTGGTGTGGGGGGGTCTTAGCAATTAATCAGCAATGGGAAATATTAATTGATCTGACTATAAATAAAGGGCAAATTTTGTGTGGGTTTTTTGGGGTGGGGGGTGGGGAGGCTGGATGCTCTTTCTTTCACAGACCGTGAAAGTGGAAATGCTAAAAATAGCCTTTCTGGTGGTTTGTGTAACCCCTGTAAAAATGGATAATAATGCTGACTTTGGGGAGATAAGCTGATTTATTGAATTTTTTTTGGGGGGGGGGAGGGGCAGGAAGGAAAATATATCTAGTAAAAAGCAGAACATTACTCCATTACAATTTGTTTTAATTGACCAACCGTTCCTTATGAAGATCTGAATTTTTGCTTTTAATAAATTGCCATTCCGATTTGTGTGAAATATAAGAAGAAAAGCCATTCAAGTACTGTACTAATCTGGTTGAATATGATCAGTAATATTCCTCCTGCTTTACAACCCCTTAGGTAATTAATTATCAGTTCCAACCCCAGACAATTTGATAGCTGCAGTAAAATCTCACTGTTAAGAACATAAGAAGAGCCATGCTGGATCAGGCCAAAGACCCATCTAGTCCAGCTTCCTGTATCTCACAGTGGCCCCACCAGATGCGTTTGGGAGCGCATGAGACTAGATATCTATCTCCTGATTCCACTCCCCTGCATCTGGCCCTTGAAGTACCCTGGTTTTAAGCCTGGAGATTCCACATCTCCGTCATGGTTTGTAACCTGTGATGGACTTTTCCTCCAGGAATCTGTTTGTCTGTTCTCACTTTTCCAGCCCTCAGTTTGAGTGGACGTCCCCTATAGTTCTGGTATTTTGTGAGAGGGAGAAGAGCGTCCCTCTATCCACTTGATGCCCGCCCTGCATTATTTTGTACGTCTCAATCATATCCCCCCTCAGTCACCTTTTTCCCAGACTAAAGAGCCCCAAATATTTTAGCCTCTCCTCATAAGCGAGGTCCCCCAGCCTCCCTTAAGTTAACTACACATACCACACCATCTCCGCCCAAGCTTTGGTGCATCTTTTGGGAAAAAATTCTGCCTCCATCTTTCCCCAGCCTTACCCTATGCTGCTGCTTGAAGTACAATACTCCAATTAGCAAAAGGGAATAAGGATTCTGTTATACCTCTAAACTCCTTTGAGACAGAAGAAGCCTGCCTGTCATCCCACTGAGGATTGGAATTACTTTGTGATTAGAAAAAAAAGGCACTCTGACCACACTCAGAGACACTCTTGCTCGTCAAAAACTTCTGAAGTCATGAGCGGAAATGAAATTCTCGGTGCATATTTTGGAGCTGACGTTAGGCATATAAGCCTCATCCTGTTTTAAATCATGTAAATAAAAAGAAGTAATGTAAATAAATATAAATAGACGGACTTCACTTTACTGAATAAGCTTGTGTAAACAGATGATTTTCTGTGTTCCAAAAAATGTGTGCCTCTTTTTCTATGTAAATAATATCAACCACGCAAGAAAGAAGCATCCAAACCGAAGCTTGGGAAAGGACTCCCATACTTTACAGCAAGATCCCTCTTTTTATGGGGTTAGTTTGTATCTGTTTGATTTGGTGTACGAGTAAAGCTTATTTGGGTTTAGTGATTTGGAGGATAATTTTACATTATCATTAACCACCCAGAGTAGAGTGTGTCACGGCAGGGCATTAGACACATTAACTGAAATAAATTAATATATCTTCAGGGACAACTCTCCTCCCCGAAGTGTGATTTCTGACACTTCTGGTGGAAATAACAGTAATAATTCCATCAGGATTAGCATGCTGAGTGGCATGGAAACCTAACTGCCTCGTGGTGGCGGCGGCGGTGGCAGGGGTGGTGGTGTTGGCAGCAGTGGCGCACGGAGAATGTATAGGTTCATGAGAATTCGAAAGAGGGGGATGGATGGCTGACCCTAAAAATGCCTCACCTGTTTATTTGGACACAAGCCCCACTATGTTCATTCAGACTTCCTTGTTTGCCAGGCTGCCGGCAGTGGTTTCTCTCTCTAATGCACCCTGCCCCAATCTTTCTCAGCATTGGTTTAAACATTGCTTGCTCAGTCATTATTTATGCTTCTCATATTTGCCTGCCTTCAGTTGCATCCCCCTAGTAAAAATCTGCCAGCTGAATCTATCCCCCCCCCGCAAAAAAAAAAATTGCTCCTCTGCTTCCAACTCGCCTTACCCCATACAACGGGTCCATCTGTCTGCTCTCCTCTCTCCATCTGCATCTAACAGATACAAGGTTTTTTTTTTCCAGGGAATTATGCTTTATAGCTCCCTCCTTCCTTCCCCTCAAGAAGAGCCCAAAATCTTGTTCGGTTTTGGGTTCTCCTCAAAATAAGGGGAGCCAGGCGTGCCTGGTGTGAATGCATGGATGGAACAGCTCTTTTCCCTCAATACCTGCATTCCTTCCCCCAAACAGCTGCAATGCAGGAACAACTGTATGAGTGGTAGAGAGGGACGTGGGCTTGCTTGCTGTGTCTCTCGTTCTCTCGTTCTCTCTCTCTCTCTCTCTCTTTTCAGTTCCCAGCATAAGCCATAACTCATGTCACTGAGGGTAGTTTATGGGCTGCAGGCAGGAGGCTGTGCTGGGGTGGGGTGAGAGGTGGCGTGGGACTCTGGCTGGCTTGTTTAAGAAGCCCGGGTTTCGTTTTAATCTTTTGCCACACAAAGGGGGCTTGAAATTAAGGCATCTTCCTGCAGTACACCCCCCCCCCGTCTTGCTGCATCAAAACGTTTATTTATTTATTTATTTTTATACAGTATTTGTATACCACAATCCAATTTTCCTCAAACGGGAATTCTGGGCAGTTAAGCAGGAACTCACAACAATTATAAACAATAATTTGTAATATTCATATATTACAATATATCAATAATGTAATATTCATATATTATCTCTGCCGCCGGAGATAAGGCTGGCAGGGTCTCTGCCGGCCTTTAGGAGAGCTCTACAGACCTGGCTCTTTAGGGAGAGCTTCAGTGATCGCTGAGTGCATGACAATATTTAGTTTTGTTGGGTTTTTTTTTTTTTTAAATCACAGCCTCTTTCTTGCCTGAGTTATGCTTGTCTGTATGTATGCTGTTGTTGTATCTTATCTTTTTATGTGAGTTATTTTGTTTGTGGGTTGTTTTTTTGGGGGGGGGGGGTCTAGTTGCTTCGTTTTATAATTTGTTGTACACCGCTCAGAGTTCCTGAGGGAAGTTGGGTGGCTAATAAGTACAAATATAAATAAATAAATAAATAAATAAATAATGTTGCAGATCAAAGCAAGGTCGAGCGATTCTTCAGCCTAATCTTTTGGTTCAGATTAAGGGAGGAACTATTGAAATCGGAGTGAAGCAAAATAAGTTGGGGAGCCGTGTAACCATCACAAAAACCAAATACTGTACAAGAATAAACTAGATGATACCTTTAGGCTACTAGTTTAACAAAAAATGTTGCTAATATAACTCTGAGAGGGGTTATGAGATAGACGCCACAGGGGAATAACACTGGGATGCCCACCCCACCCCACCCTCCCTCACCCCAGCAAATTTTGCTAGTACAGTGGTACCTTGTATAAAGGAATTAATTCGTTCCAAATGAAATTAGGTTAAGCAAAATTTCCTTTATACAAATTACCCATAGGAATGCATTGAAAACAGAGGAATCCCTCATCGCGACCATTTTTATGTTGTACAGATTCTCCCCATAGACGATTCTGTTAAGCAAATTTCCCCTATCTCCGGAATTTTTTATGTTGTACAGATTATATGCTATACAAACCATTTGTTATACGAGGGTCCATTGTAATCTCATTCAGGTTTAGGGATCCATCAGTGCTTTTCGTAATATCAGCAGCTGTTACCCAGTCCCCACCCTCACCCTAGTCGTACTGGCATGCCGAGAACCAAAGGGCGAAACTGGTTGCATGTTCAGGATTTGGAAGCCAAAATTCAAGAGTGAACAGCCAGCATGCAGAGCCAGAGATAGACTGGGTACATGGCCCTCCTCGGTTTGGCTGAAATATTCCTTTTGAAGTGATATGTCTGTGAAGGTTCTCACTCATCCAGGCGGGTTGATCTGGAAGTTGAGTCATGGCAACTGGACTTCTTTTTCTTGAGAGAGTGAAACGTTTCGCTGCTCATCCAAACGCATCTGGATCTGCCCTTTGGCGGATATTCTGCTGCTGGTACAAAAAAGTATGTTGTGAGCCGCCAAATGGCTTTCTTTAGAAACCAGGCGCTGAATGTGCAAGTGGTCATGTGAACAGCTGCAAGAACAAAAACGAGCCTCTTCTTTCTCCCCACTCCTTGCCATCCCTGTTACAGCAGGGTTGCCACTTTCTGGAAAGTCAGGGAAATGGAAATTGGTCAGGGAAAGTCAGGGAAAACGGTCTGACGTCAGGGAACTTCAGGGAAATTGTGATTCAAATACATTTAAGTAATGGATTTTTTTGACCTGCTGCTACAATAGCATGACCTGATCTCGTGGCAACTGGAATACAGAAGTAGCAGAAATAAAACTTACTGATGTCATTTCCTAGCTCGTCCTTTTTCTCAGCTCCACCCCCAGCAACCAGTCTAAAATGTTTGCTGAGCTCTGTCCTTGCATGATTTCCAATGTCTACTTGTAGCGTTTGCAAAGCAAAGCAAGTTTAAACATTTAGTAATATACAAAATTTAAACATCTAACTCTTTTCATACCTATCAGCTACCATATAAATGATAAGCATGTTTTGGGGTCCTGCTTGTGTATGCAATGGAAGTTTTGTCTCCTGCTAAACCCAGCACAGAGTAAGGGAAATTGACAAATGTTGGTCAGGAAAAGTCAGGGAAATGACAAATTAAATTTTAGTGGCAACCCTGTACATAATCCTTTTGCATGCAGCCAACTTAAATGTTTGGGTTCTTCTTTTCCACCTAACATGGTCACTGAATGACCCATTTCACATCTGAATACATTCACAGCTGTGCTCTTTCCAAGCAAATGAGGTAAACTGTACTACTGCATGCTCTAAAAGTGTACTGTCATACTCCCTTGTGTGCACAATCTGTCACCAAAAGGACGTTTGATATACAGTTGATCGCAGAATCATGTGAAGAGGCTCTGTCCTGGGCCTCATGCTCTTCAACGTTTTCATTATTAACTTGGACAAGGGAGCGCACAGAATAAATACTGCACTTAGATCAGTATAATACTGCACGAGAGCGGGATCTTGGAATAGTTGTAGATTATAAGGTGAATATGAGCCAATAGTATGAAGTGGCTACAAAAAAGAGAGGACAAATGCTATTTTAGGTTACTTTAAAAGAAGTATTGTATCCATATCCCATGAAGTACCAGTCCTCCTCTATTCAGCACCTTTAAGGCTTCACCTGGAGTACTGTGCCCAGTTCTGGAAACCATGAAGTATGCTAAAAAAAGAAAGAAAACAGAACAAGTTCAGAGGAGGACAACAAAAATAATCAGGGGACTGGAAGCCAGGCCCTGTGAGGAAAGATTGAAGGAACTGGACATATTTAGCCTTGAGAAAAGAAGACACGGGAGAATTAAAGATGGCACTTTTCAAATGCTTGGAAGAATCGTCATACAGAGGAGGGTTAAGATCTTTTCTCGGTCATCCCAGAATGCAATGGGCTCAAGTTACAGGAAGACAGTTTTAGGCTGAATATCAGGAAAACCTTCTTTACGGTGAGAGTAGCATAACAATAGAACCCATGACCCATGACATCAGGAGGTAGTGAGCACTGGAAGTGGTCAAGAAAAAAAAACGGGATAACCAGCTTTCAGATCTGTTTTGACTTGGATTATTTCCTTGAGCAGGAGATTTGAATCTATGGCCTTATAGACCGCCTCCAACTCCATTATTCAGTGAGTCTATGATAATTAAGTTAGAGTGGCATCTATATATGGTAACTTTGAATATACTGCATAGAGAACAGAAGAAGAGCCATGCTAGATCAGGCCAACAGCCCACCTTCCAACTTTCGGTATCTCACAGTGGCCCCACCAGATGCGTCTGGAAGCGCACGAGACTAGATATCTGTCCTCTGATACCACTGCTCTGCATCTGGCCCTTGAAGTACCCCAGTTTTAAACCTGGAGATTACCCATCTCCATCATGGTTTGCAACCTGTGATGGACTTTTCCTCCAGGAATCTGTCCAATCCCCTTTTGAAAGCATCCAGGCCAGATGCCATCACCACATCTTGTGGTAGAGAGTTCCACAGACTAACAACATGCTGGGTAAAAAAATATTTTCTTTGGTCTGTTCTCTCTCTCCCAGCCCTCAATTTGACTGCATGTCCCCTAAAGTTCTGGTATTTTTGTGAGAGGGAGAGGAGCGTCCCTCTATCCACTTGACTCATGCCCTGCATTATTTGGATTTGGAAATGGAGCTTTGAATTCCATATGTACGGAGGACATACTATGGTTCCTTAGGCAAGTGCAGCTTCGACTGGAAAGATTATCCAAAGCGGTTAATCTGTCACGCTTAAAAGAAGTCTTGCTTTTTATATCAAAGCAACTGTATCCATACAAGCTAACTTCATGTATAAGTACTGTTGTCGCAAAAGAACAAAAATTATTTTTTAATCATCTATTGTTCTTGTCTCCCTTTAGTTCTGTCTGAAGTATTGGCTGGATAGCTCAGTGGTTTAAGTATCTGGCTGTGTGGCCTTGGGCGAGCTGCATAGTCCTATGATGCCCTCAGAAGAAGTCTGGAAGTTGAGTCATGGCAACTGGACTTCTTTTCTTGAGAGACTGAAACGTTTCACTACTCATCCAAGCAGCTTTGTCAGTCTGAGGAAAGTTAGTGGCCAGTCCATTTTATTGTCAGTCTGAGGAAAGTTAGTGGTCAGTCCATTTTATAGTTCACCTTGATTTCACACACACCCTGGTCTGAATAGGCTCATAAGTTGGACAAAGGCCTAAACAGGCTCGTTAGGTGGACAATAGCCTGAATAGGTTCATAGGTGGACCATGATCTGAATATGCTCGTGAGGTGGACAAAGGCCTAAGATGTGTGAAAGTCCCACCTATGCAACCTTTCCCAACACCCATTCAGTATGGGTCGTTGTGGTCTTGCTGGTGGAGGTGTGAAGTGCTTCTGATTTCTTTGGGGATTGAAGAAAGTATCGCTTGATAAGTAGCAGACAGATTGTGTCTGAGTCCCCCACCTCAACAGAGGTGGGGGGCTCAGTAACTGTTTTCTCAGACTGACGAAGTTGCTTGGATGAATAGCAAAATGTTTCAGTCTCTCAAGAAAAGAAGTTCAGTTGCCATGACTCAACTTCCAGATAAACTCACCTGGATGACTGAGAATCTTTATAGCCCTCAGAAGAAAGGAAAAATGAACCCCTTCTGTGCGTTTTTTGCCTTAAAAACCCTGGAAAAAGTCACTCTGAGTCAGAATCAACTTGACAGAAAACAAATATTATTATAATCACTCTAATTTTCTTGAAAGATTGGTTGAAGATTGTCACATTATTTTATTCGTGCAAAATGCTTACAGAGAGATGAAGAGAGAGACTGTATGAACTGTCTTTTGGGAATCTTCCTAATTTTCTCATGGGGAACCTCTGAGGAACTTAGGACATACACCAAGATTTCCTGAAGCATCTTTTAAAAAGAGAAGAAAAGAAAATGCAGGATGAAGAGAAATATGGGTGTATAAAAATAAAGCAAAATACAGCTAGCTGATAAAAGCAGCCCATTACATGAGAGACACGGCACCTCAGTATTTACATAGACCTTACTGCTAGGTCTAGCCACCATGAGAACATGTCAACTTTCTAATTGTGGGCTGCAGTAAGAATTGGTGACTTCTAAACTATTTAATTAATTTTGATGATCACTTTTATTATTGCCAGCTGCCAGGGAAGGCCATTTCTGTTAACCACACTGGGTACCAAAATATCTTGATCTGGCGGATTTTCCATGGCCCCCAAGGTTCACTGCCTCCCAGTTGCTGAGCTCGTGGGGCGGGGGGCGAAAGGAGATGGGTATCTTTTTGGTATGCCAGCCTTCCTCAAGAGTTTCTCAAAAGGAATCTCTGTGGTTGAGATGATGACAAGACAGAGAGGTGGAACCTCTGTTATGGGAAGCCAAGCTAAATTTTGCGACCTTTCGGCTGCTGTAAGATTCGACTTGCCACCCCCAGCTCCACCCCTTTTCCAATTCTCATTCCACCTTTGTTCTCATTGCTCTGTAATTTTCTGCTCTCTCTCTCTCTCTCTCTGTTCTTTTAGATAGTTATTCAGCAGATGCTGTCAGGAAGCCTGTCGGAGAACGCACCACCCTCTCGATGCAGTGTACTTGCTTTAACAAGGATATTCTCTTTGTTTGTGCCTCTTTATTCAGTTTCATTTGAATAAAGGTCTGAACTGATGGTGCATTTATTATTTGGGGGGGGGGGAACCATCACAAAACACAATTGCAAAAATAGGTTACGGGCGATACCTTTATAGGCCGCTATTAAAAATAAAAAAGGAGCATTGCAAGCTTTCAAGTGTAAATCACCCTTCTTCAAAGCAGGTCCCAGAAGTTCAGACATGGTAAAATATGTGCTTTACCAGGAGGTTAGATTTTAGTCCTTGGTTAGATGGTGTTAGCCTGCCCTGGCTGCAACATTACCTAGCCATGGACTTTAAGAACACTATCTAACAAAGGACTTTAAAAGTAACCTCCTGGTAAAGCACATATTTTACCATGTCTGAACTTCTGGGACCTGTTTTGAAGAAGGTTGATTTGCAATCGAAAGCTTGCAATGTTCCTTTTTTGATTTATAATTGTGGCCCATAAAGCTATTGCCTGTAACCTATTTGAGGGGAGAAACTCAACTAGCAGGGTTGGTGGGCAGAGCCCCTATTACCGTTACTGTGCAAGAACCATGCACAATAATCTCAACTACAGATGAGTAGTAAAGGGTAGACAGGACCAGCGGTGAGCGAAAACCCCTAGATTCGCTCCTCGGCCAATCGGCCGTCAGCAAGGAGCGTGAGATTTTTCAAGGCCAGAGGGTGAGGGACAAGGAAGGCCCAGGGAGAGGAGGGGAAGGCTGTGTGCATAAGCCATTAAACTAAGTGCCTCTCTATTTGGGCAGCTGTGTCTTTTTTTAGCCCATTATTTTGACGCTGTTGCACTGGGTTTTCCTCAGACGGGAGAGTGGAGTGGAAGCGGGAGGTGCTGAATGTGGCAATTGCCTGTAGTCTGCTCTGTGTGCGCCCGCGTGAGGGAGTGTACCAGAAGAATGTTCATTGGAATAATCTCTCTGGATTCCAAATCTGATAGCTTCGCTGAAGACCCAGGGATTGTTTGCCTGGAACCCAGTGGAGCCCTTTCGTCTTCACATCGGTTTCCCTGGCCTGTGGGCCCTGCCGTTGAGGCTAAGAGACCTTAGGATCCTGGCTCTTTGCAATTCCACTAGACCAGGGGTGTTCAAACTTCAGCCCTCCAGGTGTTTTGGACCACAATTCCAAGAATTCCAAGCCTGTATTGCCAATGACAAAGGACTCTGGGAGTTGTGGTCCAAAACATCTGGAGGGCCACAGTTTGGACACCACTGCACTAGACCATAAGATATTTATATAAAGGGGGAGGTAAAGGTAAAGGTTCCCCCTGCACATGCATGCAAGTCATGTTCGACCCTAGGGGCAGTGCTCATCTCCGTATTCAAGCCAAAGAGCCAGTGTTGTGCAAGTCCATGGCCATGTGGCTGGCATGGCTGCAAGGAAACACTGTTTTACCTTCCTACTTTTTATGGTGGTACTTATTTATCTACTTGCATTGACATGCTTTCGAACTGCTAGGTTGGCAGGAGCTGGGGTTAACAGTGGGAGCTCGCTCCACGGCAGTGGCACCCGGGTTTTGAACCGCTGAGCTGCGGACTTTGCAGCCAACAGTTTTTGGAAACCTTAGTCCACTGAGCCACCACGTCCCTATATAAAGGAGAAGGTGGGGGTAAAACACAGGAAGGCCAGCTCAGAGATTTCCCCCCAACTCTTAATCCTTTCTTCACATTTCTGAGAATTTAAAGAGGTAGAACACCTTTATTTTCAACCTGAAAACACGTTTCTGGTTCTGATTGCTACTGGCTATATTACCTAGAGCAGACGGGGATGATGGTTCCCCTACCTCTGAAAGACTACACTTTACCCATCCTCATATAATCCATTTAATCGCTCTGCAGATTGGCAAACAGCCTCAGCCTTAATTCTTACTTTTAGCTTGCTAGATATCACCTTTTTTGTCTCTAGATAGACCCCCTGAAGCCGTCTTAACACATTTGGATAATCTGAGGAGATCCGTTTCACCTGTTGACTTTTGGCTTACCATATACCCTTGTTCAATCCGTGTGTGGGGGAGGGGAGGTGTTTGTAAGGGCAGAACTGACAAAGATAAACAGTATTGCAAAGAAATCCCATTTTTATCCAGCATTGCTACAGATCTGGTACCAGACCTGTACTATTGCCATCTCATTGGCTAGAAAGCAGCTTAGTCACTCTAGATCAAGAGAGAGAGTCCGATGGGCGAACAAGCCAATCATACTTGAAGGAGAAGAGTGGTGTGAGGTTTTATAAAGCATGCAGATCAGGGAACCGAAAGTACTGGAGCCCGTGGCAATGGCCACTGGAAGGACACCTGGGGT
>JAHTLZ010000127.1:1890567-1903186 GCA_023846285.1 Phrynocephalus versicolor | reverse complement strand
TGTTGTTGTTGTTGTTGTTGTTGTTGTTGTTGTTGTTGTTGTTGTTGTTAGGGTAGCTTCCCCCCCCCCTTCATTCTTTTTCTCTGCAACATCCCTTGGAATCTTTGTAAACTGAAGTAGAGTTAGCATCGTGAGCAGCATGTTCCCAAGTTTTGAGACTACCAGACCGCACCAGCTGAATGACAGTAGATAGATAGCTGCCTAAATGACCTGTGGCCACTTCTGAATCATTGAGATCTTGCTATTGTTGGAGATGGATGGCTGTTTGTCTGACCCAACCAGGTGGCTCATCTGTTCTTGTGAAGAGATGACCTTGGCTTCCATCTCTGTGCATGATACAAATTAATTAATGGGAGGGTGTCAAGCATTCCAGTTTAAGGTAGGTTAATTACCCGATCCGCTGCCCAGATGCCCTAAGCACATCCAATCTCGCCGGACTTCAGAAGCTAAGCAGGGTCGGCCCTGATTAGTACTGTACTTGGATGGGAGACCACCAGGAAATACCACGTGCTGTAGGTGCCTGGAGTAGGAATTGGCAAACCACTCCAGTATTCCTGCCAAGAAAACTCCATGGACATGGGGTCACAAAGAGTCGGTCACGACTGTAATGATGCAACACACACACACACACACACACACACACACACACACACACACACACACACACACACAATTACACGATCCAGGTGGACACACCAGGGGAAGAGCAGTTGTAGGTGGATCACCCAGCCACACGGCCAAACAACAAAGTGGTAGAAGGAGCCAATAAAGAAGAACAAAGTCTCTTCTAAACACACCAAAGAACTATGAATGTTTGGTTCAGTGGGTAATATAAATCCTCGGAGCATGATTTATAAGGCACATGATGCAAAAAAGGAGCTAACTTGAGCAGCTATGGGTCTGGTCAGTCCTTGAACAGTAGGCAGCTTTAAAACTCTATATACAGTAGCCTTGGGTCCCATGACAGAAAATGCAAGAAATAAATAACAGGAAATGATTTAAAAATAAATTAATTCATCTTGTTCATATTTCACTAGCTCCATAAGTACCCCAGTTGGCCTAAAATGAAAAAAAAGAAAAAAGAAAAATATTGCCACAACCCATGACATCACCTGTTCTTCTCTGACCTTTTTTCCCCCAGTCTACACATTCCGGGTCAAGACATATTTTCTCAATTTGATCAGGGTGAAAAAAGGACCCATCCGTCCACAACCAAGTGTGACTGCTCTCCTGAGTAGCAAAACTGAGGGCCGGTGAAAGGACATTGAACTTGGTTTATTTGTTATTGTTGTATTTTTACTGTTGCAAATGGAGGGGTGCTTGAGGCTTTCTCTGCTAGTTTGGGGTATTATGTACTTTGGCTTGTAGAGGCATTATTTGTTATTCCCTCTTAGGCACCAACATGTCTTAGCCACTTGTATTCTCAGTGATCTTAACGTCACCAGTGGCTGGCCAGTGTCGGAAATATGAGGCTTCAAAACTAGCTCTATATCTTCCCTGCAGAATGAAGAGAGATGGCGGTGGTTTCTCCCCTCTTTTTTTTTTCCTCCTCATTTTCTTCCCTTCTTTTTTTGTCCTTAGTGACCAGGCTGGTTATTTTGGGAATAACGGTTTTCCTGGAAGGAGAAGAGGAAATCTGATTGTCTCTCTTGAAGTGATGTGGTAGTGCCCTCTCTCTGCCTCGGCACGCACGCACGCACGCAGACACATGTGGACAACCCGGCCGAGTGCGAGCGGCTGTTTTGTGTGCCTGTGTTATTATTATTATGTCACAGTTTCAGCTCCGTTAGCTGTGACCTTGGACGAAAGGAGAACGGCGATGAGAGAGCCTTCGTCACACACGCTGCCCTCCAGGAGGCTGAGCCAGGCACTGATCCAAAACTCAGCTCCCTCCCTCCTCCCTCCCTCCCTCCTTCCAGATCCTTTTACCCATGGCAAGGGGGCAGCTGTCTCCATCACCATGGCCCCTCAACCCTCAAGAAGCCAGCTTTTGTGATGCCCCACAAACACGAGTGCACCCGGGTGGGTCGGTGTGGGGAGCGGGGGAGGGCTTTCCAACTGACTGAGCCATCGTCCTCCATCTTGTCACCTCAAGTTATATCAAGTTTTTAGGCGCTCCCCTTATATAAGAATAACTGTGGAGTCTTTTTTAAGGAGACTAAGAAGGGTTTTTAGCCTTAGCGACGGCTCCGAGGAACCCTAAGCAGTGGAACAGGGACTGAGGAAGAGGAGAGACAGAGCCAAACCCTAGCTTTGTACAGGTGTGATAAACCTCTGCTTGGATTTCCCCACCTTGGACTCTAAATGAGGCATCCATCATTGAATGGTGACCTAGACAGGTACAGAAAAAGTCCTTTATCTTAGAAAGTGTTCTGCTTATATACCGCCCCATACCACTACAAGTGGTCTCTGGGCGGTTTACAATTTTTATTACAGTGTGCAGGCTACACATTGCCCCCCCCAGCAAGCTGGGTACTCATTTTACCGACCTCGGAAGGATGGAAGGCTGAGTGAACCTTGAGCCTGCTACCGGGGATTGAACCCAGGTCGTGAGCACAGTTTTACCTGCAGTACAGGCATTTAATCACTGCGCCACGAGGCCAGAAGACCAGCGGTTGGACAGAGGGCTGTTGGCCACAAACTACAGTGGTACCTTGTATAGAGGAATTAATTTGTTCCAAATGAAATTATGTTAAGCAAATTTTCCTTTATACAACTTTCCCATAGGAATGCATTGAAAAGAGAGTAATCCCTAATCACAACCATTTTTATGTTGTACAGATTCGCCCCAGAGATGATCCTCTTAAGCAAATTTCCCCTCTCTCTGGAATTTTTTATGTTGTACAGATTTTATGTTATACAAACCGTTTGATATACAAGGGTCCACTGTACTTTGTTTTCTATGTGAGAGGTTTGTACACCACACATACACATATAAAACCAGCCATGACAGTTCACCTCCACCTCTAGAACCTGGGGAGTTCACAAACAAATTCACCTGCTGTTTGTGTCTGTCTGTCTGTCCGTCCATCCATCCGTCTGTGAATGAATTGCTGAGTATTGAGCCTACCTACAGTCTTTCCGTCCCGGTACACCTGTAATTTGAGATGTAGGAACTGAATTTGTTATTCACTGGAGACAAAGCTCAGATCTCTGTGCATGACCAGCTGCGTTCTTGTCTTCATTTTTTTTTTACTCTGGTTGCTCTAGGCCTGATCCTTGACATTAAAAATAGGCCCCCGATGAGCTGCCACAATGCAGTATAACGAATCCCAAACATAGGACTGTACCCAGACCTAGGAAAAGTTATTTTTAGACAACAGCTCCTAGAATTCCCCAGGCAATATAGTCACCGGTTATAGATGCCCTAAGCACATCTGATCTCGCCTGATTTTGGAAGCTAAGCAGGGTCGGCCCTGGTTAGTACTTGGATGGGAGACCACCAGGAAATACCAGCGGCTGTAGGCGCATGGAGTAGGAACTGATAAGCCACTCCAGTATTCCTGCCAAGACAACTCCATGGACATGGGGTCACAAAGAGTTGGTCACGACTGTAACGACGCAACACACACACACACACACACACACATTGTAGTCGAAATATACCTTTCCCAGGCTCAGACAATCTCACTTGCTCATAAGCATATAATGCTAGCTGTTTATTGTCAAGGGGGAACTTGCATAATTGTTTGTTCATGTTGTGTGGGGTTGGGGGGGTATCGTCCTCCCTGTAACAGCAAGGCTCTCTTTCTCTAAAGGGAAGCACTCAGAGTCCTCCATCCTTTCTTGGAAGTGTTTTACTTTTTTAAAAAAAATTCTCCCTGGAAATCCATCTCCATTAATCAGAGGATCACTGAAATGTAGGAAGAGGCAAATTCTGACACTCGTGTTGTCTTGTTTGCTTGAACTACCAGACAGCTGTTGTGCAAGAAGTTTCGGGTGGCAGATGTAAAAATATTAGTTTCTATAAAAGATGGTGTTTCTGAGTAGACTGAATTCTAAACCCTTTCTTCTTGACTGCATGGATGAGCAAAAATGTCATCATTTAGGCTACATTAGGTATGGGGTGGGGGTGGGGGTGGATTGGTGATTCCTATTTCATCTAGGACGACTTTACCCTAAAAAAAATGATATGCAAGATCATGAAGTGAACATCAGAGGACTGGTAATTAGCTGAGAAAACAGGAAGCAAAGAGAGGAGAGTAGGACCACAGGAAGATAAAAATATAAATCGGACTTTTTATTGCTTCATGTGTTACAGCATTTCTTAAATGGCAATAGTAAGGCAAGAATTCTCATGCCCCTCGTCTCTGCAAGCTGGGTTGGCAGCTGCTGTGGGTGAAGGAAAGGCAATAAATGCCAGTCTTGTCTGGTTTTAGACGCTAATCAGGGTTCTATGTGCACAATCCTATAGTAGATGGGAAACAAATATATATACTGTACTGGTTAAGCACCTCAGTCTGAGTCCTCCCAAGTGCCTCACTGGTTTTGCAGGGAATATTTTGGGATTCATTGGTGATTCAACTGTCACTCACCTCCATTGGCACAAGCAGTTCAGTCGACAGATGCTGTGTGTTGCTCTTGGTTTTTCTTAGTTCAAATTGCTGGACAACTTAAATAAAAAAAACTCCACTGATAACAGATGAACCACGGAGGCTGTGATCAGGTAAAGGCTCTTTGCTCTGTACCATAGTCACCCCAAAATTGCCTGATTCAGGCAGCTTTTGCTAATTTGTTCAAAGACCCATTCAGAAAGCAGTGAAAGATAGGTGTGTGTGTGTGGGTGTGTGTGAGTGAGTGAGTGAGTGAGTGAGAGAGAGAGAGAGAGAGAGAGAGAGAGGGAGAGAGAGAGAGGGAGAGGGAGAGAGATTGGACAGAGAGGAGGCCCATATCGCAGGCGCTCTCAGGTGGCCATGCCCAGGGAGGCTAGAAAAGCGGTAACCCACAACCGAGCCTTCTCTGTGGCTGGCCCCTCGCTTTGGATCCGTCTCCTAAGTGAGTTGCGCCTAGCACAGTCCCTGCCTGCCTTTAAAAAAGCCTTGAAGACCTGCCTTTTCTGTGAGGCATTTGGCAACCTTTAATTTAATTTAGTTTTTTTCCCTCCACCTTCTTGCTGAGCATCTATTTTTAATTTTTATTTTGATCTCGTCCTAATATTAATTGTACTGTTCATTTATCTTATATATTTCCTATGGGGTTTTTTTTTTTTGTATTGCTGTATCTGCTCGTGTTGTTGTTTATATTATTAACCACCCGGAATTCCCCCTGGAAGACGGGCACTACAGAAATAAATAAATAAATAAATAAATATGTGCATGCATGTACTTACAGGAAAAGTGAGCAGGTTAGGGATTTGCTCAGAGACATCTCCAGAAAAGAGGAAGAAAGACTACTTTCTGACCAAAACCCCAGGAAGCTGCTGTGAATTCGTGTGAACCATGTTAGACCTGTAGAAAGCATGTCTTATACTATACATAACCTGGGTAAAACAACAGGTTTTACCTTTTTTAAAGCTTTTAAAAACTGGATTTAAAAAAAAAAATTATGCAAGCCACCTTGGGTCCTTTTAAGGGGAAAAGCAGGAAAATATATTTTAAATGTGACTAGCAATACTGTATGTAGCTCAGCACTCATTGGTTTCGAAACAGGAGGGAAAAGATGGGGAGGGCAAATGTCAGTCTGGCTTTTAGGGCAAAGTGAGTCAGGTATTGTTCTAACTTCTGCCACAATTGTCTCTTTGTAGGCCAAAGACAGTGATGATGAGGAAGAGGTGGTGCAGGTGGACCGAGACCATTTCATGGATGAATTCTTTGAGCAGGTGAGATGAGAGGCAGGGTCAAGGACATATATATATAAAAGAGGACAAAGGCTTGATGGCTAGAATACAATTGCCTGGGGTGGGGGGAGATATCCAATTGGAGAACAGTGGCATACTTATGAAAGTATTGTTTCCTTTGTTTGGGGGCATTTATAACACAATGAAGAACGAGTGCTTAAGAAAACAAAGACTTCACATGTCAAATCTCCAAAATTGCAATTTGAGACCAAAATTTAAGCCTTCCTTGCTATGTTTTTCATACTTGCATGCTTAGGGTTATCAAACAAAGCTAATGTCCAGGGCATTAGTAAGCCCAAAAGGCCATACATCTCAAATTTGGGTTTTCAGAGATCTGGAAGTAACATAGTCTAGAGATCTGAAAGTACCATAGTCTAGAGATCTGAATGACGCAGCCATATATAGATTTAAGAATTCAGAGATGGGCTTTTCTGAAATAAACCAGTGGGGATTCCTGATATTTATGAATACCAGTTGCTGAAGATACACATCAAGTGGGTGGCATCACCCTCATATGGTATTGGTAGGCTTTCATTGAACCTATCTCATTTCCCAACGTTGGAATCAGTGATTAGGGTGTGTCTAAGGTATTTTGGTCTGATTTTATGATTTACATCTATTGTATATCAGGGTCGGTTTGTTGGCAATCCCCAGGCTGGTTTTGGCTTCTGCAGCTTAATACAGAGAAGGGCAACATGTAGTCCAAGCTCCAAGACCTATAGCTATCCCACTGGTTTTGCAAAATCTGGATCCACTACCGCTGCTCATTACATGACCAAACACAAGTCAAAACAGAGAGAATCAAAGTCTTTTGGCAGCTCCTTCAAAACAACCTGTGCCCCCATGGTTTCTTCCACTCCTCCATGTTGAAAAAGAAAAAGACAAACAGACTAATGGGCACTACTGATTTCCATTTCAAGGACTGGGGTACACCCCAAGCATTGAGCAGGGGGCTCGGCAAAGTTTTCCACTCCTCTGTGGTATTTCTTACCTCTCGGTATGATCACCTGGCTTGTTTTAATCAAAATGTGTCAAAACGTTTCCTGAGGCATTAATATTGGCAGACTGGCATCTTAAACCCAAGCGTGTCCCACTTACTTAAAAAGCAAAAGCCAAAATAAAACAAACAAACAAACAATAAACAGAGGAGAGATCCAACTAGAGACATGGACATGAGGGAAGCTAAACCTTTAATCTCCATCTTAGTTCCCCTTAAAGCAGAAGAAAAGTGTTCTGCTTATATACCGCCCCATAGCACTTCCAAGTACTCTCTGGGTGGTTTACAATTTACTTATACAGGCTACACATTGCCCCACCCCCCAGCAAGCTGGGTACTCATTTTACCGACCTCATAAGGATGGAAGGCTGAGTTAACCATGAGCCAGCTACCTGGGATTGAACCCCAAGTCGTGAGCACAGGTGTTTTTTTTTTTTTTTAGCTGCAGTGCAGGCATTTAACCACTGCGCCACGAGGCTCCTTTCCTCTTATCTGTTCCCCTCAGGCCTGTTTTATCTCTGCCATGATTGGGAAGAGACTGCAGGGAGTTCAGTTATGGTCATGAAAACTTCCTCATATTTCCTCTCACCATAACAATCTTTCATTTCTTATAATTGGAGCTATGCACATATACAGCAATGTCTTTCAAATGCGACAGAGGCAGACATGGTCTATAATTAGACCACATTGCATCAGTGATGTGTAGTTTGAATCTAGCTTTCAGATGTGAGAGAAGGAAATGGTTTCAGTTTGGTTTTGTGTGTGGCAGAGAGTTTCCACAGCTTAATGCTAGCTCTCTTTGAGGGGCTTTGTGTGTCGCAACCAAGCGACTCCTAAGCACAGTTGTCTCTGGCAGTAAGTCCCTTTCCTGCTAGATAGCTCTTAAGTGATGCTTAATTTCTGGAAATTTCTTCAGAGGTGGGCTTGTGCAGCAGCAAAATACACTTTCTGACTATTGTGCCAAAATAAAATGGCCACCAAAATTAGAAAAAGCTAACCATCCTTGCTGTCGTCTATTTCTTCCCATTTCCCTGTTAGTTCCTCCTCAAGAGTTACCTTTGTAAAAAAAAAAAAATATAAGGTGGTGGCTATCTGTGGCCTGAATTAACTCCTGCTTAAACACGTGCATGAGTTCTCCTTGAGAGCTAAGAACATGAATATTCAAACAAAGGACATTTAATATGCAGCAGCGTCTTTTAATGATGCCACATGACGTGCACAAGTACTGGAAGTGGAGGGATGATGGGAAAGCCACTGGGATGGTAGCTGCCTCAACAGCTGTGAGGTCCATATTTGTGTGTGGATGAGCATTCAAAAAGGAGCACTCCAGAGAAATCTTAAGGTTTCTGTGAAGTTGCATTGCAGCATGCTTTTGCTGTCTGCTTTAAATTCAACCCTCAGATTCTTTTATCGGGTTAATCTGCTGTTCCTGTCAGAAGCCATACCATTTGTCTTCTGCAGATTCAAATATGTGATGTGGTCTTTGATCAGAATGCAATATCTGGTGTGAATTTCTGAGATATTCACCTTACCTCCCCCCCGCCTTTTAGTGATAACACTGGAAATACATATTCCTCACACGGCTACATCGGAAAAGATGCAAATAGGATGGTCTTGAAGTGGTTATGCTTTTCAAGAGGAGGGTACCTCAGGGAGGCTAGTCAGCATTTTCTCTCTCTGTCTTCTTGATCAACACTTTGCCGCTTTCCTTCTAAATTCTGCTATAAAATAAATAAACATGGCCACCCTCTTTCAAATAAACATGAAAATTGGATTGTTTCATGCAAAATTACCAAATGCAGTTCCATTCCAAGATTCCGAATATTCTTATAAGCGTGTGTGTGTGTGTGTGTGTGTGTGGATCCCACTTATCTGAGAACTGTAATCTGTGAATTTATTATAACAGAAGACAGATCCATTTAAACTGGTGTCACTCCAGCAATATGTAGAATGAAGGCTAGCATCTCTAGTTTTTACTGTAAAAAGGGTATGTGAGTGGCATAAACCCGTCATGCCCTAAATCCTTTCTTTCCCCCAAGGTCTATTCTCTCCAGCATTAGATCAGTCTTGGAAATGTGCCCACCTGGGAAAGGAACATTAAAAGGGGGAATCCCCTAGGGACTAAAATGAGGGCATACAAGGGATTTAGCCTCTCTCCCATGTTCTACTAATCTTCCGTTTCACATCCCTTTTGGCTAGGACAGACTTGGGTGTGCAGACAAATGTATGAAGTTTCATGTGGTAGCTAGAGGCCAAGTGGTTGCAGTGCCCGTTCGAGGCATGGTGTATGTGATTCCAGCGCAGGGGAAAACCCAGATCAAGACAGACACGGGGACCTGGTTCTTGATGGAGGGACATTCAAGAGAACAACCCGTGCCTGGTGACTGATTTCAGGACCTTGGAGAGAGTTTCTTCTAAGGCTTTGCTTGAGGCTCCCGACCTTTCTTGCAGTACATTGCCCTCTGGTGCTTATATGGGGAAAACGCAACCATTTAACTACCCCAAACTTGTTCCCAGTCTGTCGGAAGTGTTTGGGGAATATTTACATGTCCAGCAGCCTCCGGCTACTCAAGAGCTGAAAAATACTTTAGGGGTGTCAGATGAGTCTGTGCGCTTCAACTTCAGGATGGGAGAACTTCCACCCTCCCGAGGTTCTCAGCCTGCCCCTGAACCTCCTCCTGTGTCAGGCCCACAGCTTGTCCATGGCTTCCCCTTTGGTAGCTCTGCTCATCCCTACTTTCCCCTTGCTTGGGTGTTTAATCTCTGTCTCCCCACCTGTTCTTTGCACCCATCTGTGCCAGCTTTACACAAACGTGGGTAAGCTAAGTGAGAAACATGTGGATGCTGGTGAGTGAATGGACAGAAGGCTGATGGCAGGTGGATGAATGAACAGATGGGTTAATGCAGCGGTCCCCAACCTTGGATAACCCAGGCGTTTTTGACTACAATGCCCAGAAACCTTGGACAGCACAATTCATAGTAAAGACTTATGGGAACGGTGGTCCAAGAACTCCTGGTTACCCAAAGTTGGGAACCACTGCTTTAATGGAAGTGTGTGATATGGGGAGAGGTATGACAATAACGGGATGTGTGTGAATGTGTGGAAGGGGGGGGGGGAGACAGCTTGGAAATATTAATCCCAGATCCCAGAATCCCCCAACCAGTACAGTTAGTGGTCATCCACTGGAGAAATTTTGGAACTGTCATTCAGAAGGAAACATGATCTAACCTCTGACTGGTGAGGGATGGATGGGTGGGTGGAGGGAGGGACATATGGATGTACAGATGTGTGTTTATTCATTGGAATGGGGAGATAGTAATATCTCTCTGAAGGCTGTGTGGCATTCCCTGCTGAAACACAGCTCCTGAAAGCTTACCCATGAGAAATTTGGCTCCTAGATTGCAAAGGCTTTCTAGCTGCTTTTAGTCCCTGAATGGGAGACTTAAAGATATCATTCCTGTATAAGAACATAAGAAGAGCCATGCTGGATCAGGCCAAAGGCCCATCTAGTCCAGCTTCCTGTATCTCACAGTGGCCCCACCAAATGCCTCTGGGAGCGCACCAGACTAGATATCTGTATCCTGATACCACTCGCCTGCATCTGGTCCTTGAAGTACCCTGGTTTTAAGCCTGGAGATTACACATCTCTACCATGGTTTGTAACCTGTGATGGACTTTTCCTCCAGGAATCTGTCCAATCCCCTTTTGAAGGCATCCAGGCCAGATGCCATCACCACATCCTGTGGCAGGGAGTTCCACAGACTAAAAACACACTGGGTGAAAAAATATTTTCTTTTGTCTGTTCTTACTCTCCCAGCCCTCAATTAGAGTGTATTCCCCCTAGTTCTGGTATTTTAGGAGAAGAGCGTTCCTCTATCCACTTTACTCATGCCCTGCATTATTTTATACGTCTCAGTCATATCCCCTCTCAGGTGCCTTTTTTCCAGACAAAAGAGCCCCAAATGTTTTAGCCTTTCTTCATAAGGGACGTCCCCTAGCCCAGTAATCATTTTAGTCGCTCTCTTCTGCACCTTTTCCAGTTCTACTATGTCTTTTTTGAGATGCCATGACCAGAATTGTATCCTGTCAAGGATAAAGAGCACTTCGTTAAACAAAGCTCATTAACAGTGTATTTTTCAAGTTGCGTTACTTCTTGCCTGCTGCAACTGCAGTATGAGAGCCACCCAGTCTGTGTCTCTGTCTATCCTCCCACAGGTGGAGGAGATCCGTGGCTGTATCGAGAAACTCTCCGAGGACGTGGAGCTTGTGAAGAAGCAGCACAGTGCCATCTTGGCCGCCCCCAACCCGGATGAGAGTGAGTGAGACTGCACACCCAGCATCCCGTAGGCTTACGCGCAGAGACACTGCTCTGTGTGCTTGCAGCACGCGATGCCTGCTGCCCAAGAGACATAGGCACCAAAAGAGGTGCAGGGATGTTTCACCAGATCCCAAGGGAGGATATGAGACATACACCCGATGCCTGGGTAAACGGTTCAACCATCTCTTGGGAACTGCCCTCAGATGCCTCTTTTTGGTATTCTGCTTGCAGAGACCAAGCAGGAGCTGGAGGATCTAACAGCTGATATCAAGAAGACTGCCAACAAGGTGCGCTCCAAGTTGAAAGGTAAGATCCGCGCTGGCAGTGATTGCAGAGGGGTGGGGGCTTTTAAGTCATTTTCATCCCCTGCCTTCCTTTTCTTCATAACCATCATTTATATCAGGCATGTCCAAAGTCAGGCCCGGGGGCCAAATGCAGCCCGTTTTCAAATGTCATGTGGCCCGCATCAGCCTGTCATACATCCCCACTAGCTGGCCTCTCCCCACACCGGATAGAGATGTCAGCTTGTAGTTTCACAGTTTGCCTGCCCTCCCTTGCCTCCGTCTGTCCCCCGAGCCACCTGCCCAGCCTACCTGCCCCTGGTTCTGTTACTGCAGCATCCTCCCCACCTCCTTGCATGTCCTAGAGCAGTGGTTTCCAAACTTTGGCCCTCCAGATGCTTTGGACCACAACTCCCACTGTCATTGGCAATACAGGCTCGGAATTCTGGGAGTTGTGGTCCAAAACATCAGGAGGGCCGAAGTTTGGACACACCTGTCCTAGAGGCTATCCAAAGTCCGTCCGGGGGGGGGGCGAAATGTAGCTGAATCGTCGCCCCACACACACCCACATTCTCACTTCACCAAATCTGGCCCTACTTGCAAATTTTGGACACCCCTGATTTATATCGAGCACGTAATGTTTGCAAAGCACTTCATTACATTACTGGAGTGATCCTTACAACAACTCCATAGGAGAGGAACACCTTGTTTCAGATGCTGCATTCGAATTGTGAGATGGCTGTAGAGTGGTGGTATCCCTGGGGGATTGGTTCCAAGTCTTCCCCCATAGATGCTAGAAAAACGCCCA
The DNA here is from genome assembly GCA_023846285.1 of Phrynocephalus versicolor. Lineage (NCBI taxonomy): Eukaryota > Metazoa > Chordata > Lepidosauria > Squamata > Agamidae > Phrynocephalus > Phrynocephalus versicolor. The sequence goes on along the minus strand of JAHTLZ010000127.1, from coordinate 1,890,945 downwards.
AGTATTGAACACTATACATTGCATGGTCTCTGGCTCCCTCTAGTAGCTGGTTCTGGTAAATACACCTGGGAAATATATATCAACTTGCATTACTGGGTTTTTCCATTTAGTATTTTTAGATAGTGGATAAGTGAATTGGTGGATACTGATTTCATGGCCGGGGTGGTTATAATTAGCTAACATACACTGAGAGCTAAAAGAAGGTTGGACCCAGGAATTCTCATCATAGCATATTTTGTTACCGCCATAGCACATCAGCGCTGGGTCAGAGGGTTCTACATAGAGTAGAGGCTGGGGGTCCAGAGAATCTCCAGTGGCTGGAACTCTGTTGCAATCAATCAATCAATCAATCAATCAATCAATCAATCAATCAATCAA
>JAHTLZ010000127.1:1880464-1890557 GCA_023846285.1 Phrynocephalus versicolor | reverse complement strand
CAATCAATCAATCAATCAATCAATCAATCAATCAATCAATCAATCAAATAAAATGTATCTTCCCATTTGCACACTGCAGAAGTATGTTGTTCTAGTTAATTTACTATTTGTTTTTTATTTATTAAAATCTTTTTGTAGGAAGGATGAATTTGCAGAGTGAGGGTGTGAAACTCATTGCCACTCATAGCAATTCCTAGCAGTTGCTGAGAAAGCAAAGTGTTTCGCTTGTGTACCGCCCGATACCACTTCAAGTATCCAAGGATTCTCTGGAAGTTGAGTCATGGCAACTAGACTTCTTTTTCTTGAGAGATTGAAACATTTCACTGCTCTTCCAAATAGCTTCATCAGTCAGACTGACAAAGCTGTTTGCATGAGCAGCGAAACATTTCAGTCTCTCAAGAAAAAGAAGTCCAGTTGCCATGACTCAACTTCCAGATAAACTCACCTTGGAGAATCTTCACAGACATATCCAGGGATTTCACCTTTTTAAATCCCACTCACAATTGCTCTGGGCGCAGTTTTTAACTCTGAGCTCTTTACTTTTGTTTCATTCTTCATTCTTCAGCTATTGAGCAAGGGATTGAACAAGAGGAGGTACAGAACCGATCTTCTGCTGACCTGCGGATCCGGAAAACACAGGTATTCCACATTAGATTTATTTTGACTGTTTTCTGTCTTCTCTTTGTGCCCCCCTCCCCTTTTTAAAAAGCCTTTTCAAAATGGTTTGGTATTTCCATGTACCTGACTTACCAGGATTTGAGATGAACAAGCCTGCATTTAATAGTTATAAGTGCTTTGTACCATTTTTAATGCTTAAACCAAGTTTTTCTAGGGTTTAAAGAGGAGGAGAAGAGTAAAACTTATTGAAAGGAGATTAGGGGGAGAAATAACACCTAAAAATAATATATTTTGTTATAAGATTCTTACTTAGCAAAGCTTATATAGCGTCCCATAGCACTTCAAGTACTCTCTGGGCAGTTTATAATTTAATTATGCAGGCTACACATTGCTCCCCCCTGCCCCCGCAAGCTGGGTACTCATTTTACTGACCTTGGAATGATGGGAGGCTGAGTCAACCTTGAGCCTTCTACCTGGGATTGAACCCCGGGTTGTAAGCACAGTTTTAGCTGCAGAACAGTCATTTAACCACTGCACCACGAGGTTCCTGGCTAGCCAGATAGCTGGTCTCTTCCTTTTCTTCAGCTTATGAGTTCATTTTTGGCTGTCACCAGGATCTGGGCTTATTAGCTTTATTAAGCTGGGAGGTGAAAGAGGTACCCATTCTAAAGAAAATATCTTTACTTTTAGGCTATGCCTGCCTTATCTTTTTTTAAAGTCATTCTCCCTCCTCATGCAGGGATGAACATCTCATCTTACCTGGTACTTTCCTATAACGATGTTCTGAAATGAAATGCATTTTTTTAATCAGTTGTTAAAATTGTGTGCTCACATATTGCAGCATGCGTCACCTTAGAAGATACATTCCTTTCTGCATTCATATAGAAGACAGATTCTCTTTTAAAATGTAGCTCGCCATCTGTGGATTTTTATAATGAAGAAACGAAGGAAGGAATGAGAAGACAGACTGTTTTGTGACTGCTTCTTTTTAAAAATCTTAAAACAATCCAGCAAAGCAGTTTACAGAGTATTGGATAGGTTTCCCTTCTTTAGAGATGCTATTTTCTCCCTGGCAGAGAAGGCTGTTCTGTTTTGAGCAGTTGCCTGCTTAAGTCCAAATACTTCATCTGCTCCATGCCATATTTGATGTTTTATTGTGTCCATTTTCCTTTTTCTATTAAACCTTCTAAAGGTCCAAAGAAGAACCCCACACACCTCTAAATCTGGATCAGTTTAAAAGTGCTATCCATACATTTCGGTCCATATTTCAGAATGAAGGGTTTGCATGAGAATTCACCTCCCCCATTCCATTTTACCTCCTATAATCAATAGGATCAGGCTTTGCAATGAAGCCTCTTCTCTATCCTCTTCCCCTGTGACCTAACTGTCTCTTCTTTTCTTTGGCTAGCACTCAACCCTCTCCCGCAAATTTGTGGAGGTGATGACGGAATACAACACAACCCAGTCCAAATATCGAGACCGGTGCAAGGACCGTATCCAGAGGCAGCTGGAGATAAGTAGGTTTTTCATATTGGCCTTTCATTTGCAAACATCAACAGTATGGCTCAGTTTCTAGAAAGGAAAAAAAAACACACACACAGCTTTCCCTCCTTCGCAACAGAGAATCCAACTGGTTAAATGGAAACCATTGGAAGTGGTTGGACTGGTGGGGAGGGCCCACAGATCAGTGGCAGTGCTGACAGAAGGTTTGCAAATAGAAGGTCCCACGTTCAATCCTCGGAATCTCCAAATGGGGTTGGAGATTCTCTGGCTGACAAACTTCCACCTGAAGCCCGGAATATAAGAACATAAGAACATAAGAAGAGCCATGCTGGATCAGGCCAAAGGCTCGTCTAGTCCAGCTTCCTGTATCTCGCAGGGGCCCCACCAAATGCCTCTGGGAGCACACCAGACTAGATATCTGTCTCCTGATAGCACTCCCCTGCATATGGCCCTTGAAGTACCCCTGTTTTAAGCCTGGAGATTCCACATCTCCATCATGGTTTGTAACCTGTGATGGACTTTTCCTCCAGGAATCTGTCCAATCCCCTTTGGAAGGCATCCAGGCCAGATGCCATCACCACATCCTGTGGCAGGGAGTTCAACAGACTAACAACACGCTGGGTGAAAAAAATATTTTCTTTTGTCTGTTCTTACTCTCCCAGCCCTCAATTTGAATGCATGTCCTCTAGTTCTGGTGTTTTGTGAGAGGGAGAAGAGCGTCCCTCTCTCCACTTTACTCATGCCCTGTATTATTTTGTACGTCTCGTAGCTGTTGGCAGTCGGTGTTTGCAACACTGAAGGGGAAAAACCCATGATGGGACGGTGTCTGATTAGGGTTGCCCTCTAGGAAAAATGAGTGAAAGCAGAATGTTGTGGCACATGGCGAGAAAGAAGGAAGAGACCAACAAAGAACATTTGGAGAGCATCTTTTCATTTTTCTTAAGCCATGGCAGTGCGCTCTGAACATCTGCCATCAGAAGGATGTGAATTCAGGAGAGAAGGGTTCATGTTCCAGGAATGTGTCAGTCCTGGTACTCATGAAGGTACAGTAGGACCCCGGTATCCACTGGGGATTGGTTCCAGGCCTTCCCGTGGATAATGAAAACCATGGATAAGAGAGAACGCCTGCCCAACCACCCCCAAACTGCTGGTTCCTGACAGTAGCTTCCTTTAAGACTGCTGTTTTGAGACAGTAGCTTGCTTTATGCCTGCTGTTTGTGACAGTAGCTTGCTTTACAGCTGCTGTTTGTGACAATAGCTTGCTTTGTGGCTGCTGAATTATTTAATTTTTTCCCTCTGCCAACTGTGGATAACTGAATCAGTGGATATGGGGGCCCTACTGTACTTGGAGGAGGAGCCACTGCAAGCCAAGGCAACCTCAGCCCTTTATGGCTGTTGTTTCTGAAAGAGAGTATCTTTCCATCTGTGGCAGGAACTGCCTTTTCCTAATACAGCAGTCCACCTGCTGTCAGATTAGAAAGCTAGATATGCTCTTCTGCATGGCTCTTTCTCTTCAGAGAAGCACATGGCAAGCAACAAGCAAGAATGTCCTGAAAAATCCTTCTCACTGTCTGTGGAGATTCTCAGTCATCCAGGTGAGATTGATTGTCTGGGAGTTGAGTCGCGGCCACTGGATTTCTTTTCTTGTGGGAGCGAAACATTTTTCTATTCATCCAGTAGCTTCGTCCACCTGAGAAAGATTGCTTGCAAAGCTTCCAATTTATAGTTCACCTTGGTTTCAACCACCCTTGGTCTGAATAGGCCCGTTAGGTGGACGATGGCCTGAATAAGTTCATTAGACGGACCAAAAAAGCTTTCTCGGACTGAATAAGCCACTCGTAGAGAAACATTGCAATCCCACAAGAAAAGAAGTCCAGGGGCCATGACTCAGCCCCCAGATTCTCTGTGGGAGCTGGAGACTAGTTGAAAGAGACACATGCGTCCTCAGTTCCTTGTCCGACATGGAGGCTTCTGCCCAGACTGTGATATATGAATAAGGAGGCCCTGAACTGCAGCGTGTGGCGGATTTATCACGGCTCTGACCTTCCTTCCTGGCAGCTGGCAGAACCACCACCAATGAGGAGTTAGAAGACATGCTGGAGAGCGGAAAGCTGGCGATTTTCACAGATGATGTATGTATCTGGCTCAGTGTTGCTTCCTTCCTGCATTCCGGGGGGGGGGGTGTCTCATTTTACGAGGCACTGCAACTCATCAGCACCTCAGAATTTGCTCCTCACATTGGGGGAGGAGGGTTCCTGGGAATCTATGGGCTAGGTTGGGTAGGCAGAGAGTCAAAATACAGTGAGTGACTAAAGACAAAGAGATGAGGAAAAGACCTTCTTACCAATGTCTGTGAGACTGTGAAGATTCTCAGTCATCCAGGTGAGGTTATCTGGAAGTTGAGTCCTGGCCACTTGACTTCTTTTCTTGTAGGATCAAAACATTTCCCTATTCATCCAAGCAACTTAGACTGATGAAGCTGCCTGGATGGGTAGTGAAACGTTTTGCTCTCACAAGAAAAGAAGTCTTGTTGCCATGACTCAACTTCCAAATTCTTTACCAATGTGACTAAGGTATAATCCATCTACTGTATTTCCAAAATCTTCCTCACAGGCATTGCTGCTAAAATCATCAGGGTGTTTTTTTTTAGGGGGGGGGCGGTTAAGTTGCAGTTCCAGTTCCTAGGTCCCACGTTCTACAAGTATGAGCCTCATGGCACAGTAGCTAAACTGCTTTACTGCTGCTAAAACTGTGCTCACGACCTGGGGTTCAACCCAGGTAGCAGGCTCAAGGTTCACTCAGCCTTCCATCCTCCCGAGGTCAGTAAAATGAGTACCCAGCTTGCTGGATGTGTGTGTGTAACGTGTAGCCTGCATCATCACTTGCAAACCACCCAGAGATTGTTTTAAGTGCTACGGGTTAGTGTATAAACATCATAGAATCTTAGAATCATAGAGTTGGAAGAGACTTCAAGGGCCATCCAGTTCAATCCCCTGCCATGCAGGAACCCCCATCACACTATTTTTGGCAGGTGGCCATCCAGCCTCTGCTTAAAAACCTCCAAAGGAGACTCCACCACCCTCCGTGGCAGCATATTCCACTGCCGAACAGCTCTAACTGTCATGAAGTTACACTTTGCTTTTTCAGTTTATTTATTTATATTTATTTTTGGATTCATAAACCACCAAGCTTAATTCAGAGAACAACTCCAGTTGGTTTGTTTAGAATTTTAGGTGAACTGTCAGTGTTAAGAGCTTAGGAAAATGGCTTCCTGCACTATGGGCCACGCTAGCTAGAGGACTGTGACGCTTGCAGTCCAAAAAAGGAAATCGACCAAGCTCAAACTTATTCACATGGTAGAACTGGGGTGTCGTAATAGAGGGATGGATGCTAAAATCTCTGCTTGAGACTAAAATGCTGTCTCATTCGGTCTGCATCTGCCATCCTTCCCTTCAGATCAAAATGGACTCACAGATGACGAAACAGGCCCTGAATGAGATCGAAACCCGGCACAATGAGATCATCAAGCTGGAAACCAGCATCCGGGAACTGCACGATATGTTTGTGGACATGGCGATGTTAGTGGAGAGCCAGGTAAGGACAGCCAAGGACAGCAGGAAGGCCCAAAGGCTGCCTTTGAACCTTAGAAGCCCCAGCATACATTCATCTTAGAAGGCCGGTGTTAGACGACTAACAGAGCATAGAAGATGGGGTTGTATAGCATCTCTGTTTTGAATTGACTTCCATGGCTCCTGGTTCACTTTGAGGCTCCATTCAAAGCATTGCTGTTGATGCCAGTAAGAACATAAGAAGAGCCCTGCTGGATCAGGCCAAAGGCCCATCTAGTCCAGCTTCCTGTATCTCACAGTGGTCCCACCAGATGTGTCTGGGAGCGCACAAGACTAGATATCTGTCTCCTGATACCACTCCCCTGCATCTGGCCCTTGAAGTACACTTGTTTTAAGCCTGGAGATTACACGTCTCCATCACGGTTTGTGGCCTGTGAAGGACTTTTCCTGTCTAATCCCCTTTTGAAGGCATAGGCATAAGAAAAGATAAACCTTTATTGATCCCACATCGGGGAAATTTACATAGAGATGTGAAGGCCTGGCGGGGGAAAAAACAGAAAAATTCAAGGGGAAAAAACCCAGGTTTTTTTTTCCCTGAAGCCTTTTTGGATTTAAAAAAAAAATAGAAAAACATAAATAAAAATGAAAAATGAAAAAAAAATGAAAAAAGCAAAATCAAAATGATTATGGAATGTTTTATTTTAACACGATGAAAATATGTTAAGACAGCGTCTTCAAATATTTTCCAAATCATTTCTAAAAATCATGCATAGTATCAGATTATTCCAATTTCTGTGCACTGAGGACGCGCAAGCCTTAGGTTACAAACTGAACTCTCCAGTGCAAGCGCAAGATGCATTTCTTCCTTTAGGTGGTGCAGCTATTGTCACAAGAAAAAGAAAAAGGTTTCACTTTTGTTTTTGCCCATGGATGGGTATACAGTGGTACCTTGTATAAAGGAGTTAATTCGTTCCAAATGAAATTATGTTAAGCAAATTTTCCTTTATACAAATTCCCATAGGAATGCATTGAAAGCAGAGTAATCCCATTTTTATGTTGTACGGATTTTCCCCATAGGCAATTATGTTAAGCAAATTTCCCCTATCTCTGGAATTTTTTATGTTGTACAAATTTTCTGTTATACAAGCTGTCTGTTATACAAGGTACCACTGTACTGTATTTGGTTCTGTTCTGTATTTACTAGGCATCAAAGCACTGGAAGAATATACAGAGCAATAAATTTGCCACATCAAATTGTCCATAGTCATATTTTATGCTCCTAAAGTAACAGAATGAGTTTCAAGCTATAAAGGGGGGGGGGGGAGTGCTAATGTAGCATTTTTTCCCATTTTCCTGAAATTTTCCATTTCCCCCCTGGGTGTGGGGAGGGGGAGAGAGAGAAAAAACCAGGCTTTTTTTTCCAAGCTTCAAAATTTCTGGAAATTTTACATCTCTAGCTGTGCGTGGCTCTGGACCCAGATTTCTGCTGGATTCTTTTTGTTCTTTATGCATCCTCTCATGCCGTGGCAATCAACGCTGGAGGATCTTCTGCTGGTGTGATTGCTGCCAGAATTGATGTGGCCAATAAATGGTGGTGGTGGTGGGAGCTTTTTAGACCGTGTTGTCCATACCAGGCAAGGAGGCTTTTCTGAGGAAGGCTGCCTGGTGTCCAATCCATTTGTAAATTTTCACACGTTTTATTTTTAACACCGCTCTTTTAGAAAAGCCTTTAAAGCTATTTCAAGTTTCTGGGGTTATTTTATTTTGAAGAGTTTAACTGGCATGGTACTATCAAAGCCAGTGCAAAGAATTCCAAGTGACTTGGTGTCCCGGTGTCCGGAAGACCTGGCTGTCTCTAATTCTTAATTTTTTTTAATGAACCATCATCAAACTCAAGATTTCATAGAAGCTACCCCGTGCCCAAATTCTTTCTTTCTCACTGGGACATTTTAACGCTTCAGCGTCAGTTGAGGGAATCCTAAAGATAGTCATCTATGAGGGGGGAAAGGGTAGAGTTGCTACATGTTCAAAGGCTCATGTTTCATCCTTAATCGCTAACAAACCCCGTTTCCAACATTTAGCTTTTTGTATCTTTTTCATTCCAATTAATTGGTGCATCTCCTCAGAGTTTTTGAGGTATACTTCAAAGCCACGGTTTTTGAAGACTGTGCTGACCAAAACCTTGGCTCAGATTCCTTCTGAGGTTCAGAGGGTACTTTCGTATCAGTTGTTATTATTTATTTATTTAAAATATTTTTACTACGGATGGGCACTAAACAGGAAAAAGGTGTTTCGTTTCGTTTCGTTTCTACAGTAGTTTTGTTTTGTTTCGTTACAAAACAAATTTTTAAGTCGTTTTGTTACAAAATGAAATGAAATGAAACAAAATGCTATGCTCCACCAGGTCCTAAAAGACCCAGGGGAGCAAGCATTTCTAGCCTGCCCTATGAAATTTGGAAAGGTTTGGGGTTCAGGGAGCTGAGTTATAAAGTTCGAAAGGGTTTGCCCCATGAAAAAAACCTTCTGATTGGAATCATATGGGAAGTGGCAGCATTGCTATCGCTCACCCAATCAGCTTCCAATTCCAATTAGAAGGCTTTTCTTAGGGCAGCCCCTTTGGAGCTTCATAACTCAGCTCCCTGAACCCCAAACCTTTCCAAATTTCATGGGGTAGGCTAGAATCGCTTGCAGAAGGTACTCCTGCCATTTCCACTAAAACGAATCACTTCGTTCTAGAGGAGGGAAATGGTTTTTCGTTTAATTTCATAATGTAACGCTACCTGTCATTTCATTTCGTTGTGAAACGACTCAAAAGCTCACGACACAACAAAATGGCGTGTCATTTTTCGTATGGTGCCCATCCCTAATGATTACCTTACTCCTTAAAAGGAACCAAGGCTTGATATCGTTAAAATATAATATTAAAGATTCTACCCACTGAGTACGATCTCGCCTGATTTCAGAAGCTAAGCAGGGTCGGCTCTGGTTACTACTTGGATGGGAGACCACCAAGGAATACCAGGTGCTGTTAGGCGCCTGGAGTAGGAACTGGCAAACCACTCCAATATTCCTGCCAAGAAAATCTCCATGGACGTGGAGTCACAAAGAGTCGGTCATGACTGTAACAACACACACACACATACAAACACTAAAAAGGATTAAACCAGGCATGTCCAAACTTCGGCCCTTCTGATGTTTTGGGCCACGATTTCCAGAATTCCAACCAAGCTTGTATTGCCAATGACAAAGCACTGTGGGAGTTGTGGTCCAAAACATCTGGAGGGCTGAAGATTGGACATGCCTGGATTAAACAAAGGAGATGCAAAGATGGGGCCAGTTTAGCATCTGGGGAGAGGGAGTCCCAGAGTCCCAGAGCAGTTAGAGAGAAGGTCTTCTCACATGTCAGCATCAAACACACTGGTGAAGATGGTGGGGCTTCCTGATCTTAACACCTAAGCAGGTCATTAAGGGAGATGTGGTCCTTGAGAGAGGTTGAGCCCAAGCCATTTAGCTTTCATAGGTCAGAATGAACACCTTAAGTTATTATTCTCAATTTTATCTATCTTACAAGGTCTGCTGTGAATGTGTTAAATCTTGCTCCGTAGAGGAAGATGGCAGGAATAATTCTATGAGCCATATGTGTTGACCATGTCATTACCGAGCTTAATGTGTCCTATTCTGCCGGAGTAATTTGTCTCTCCCTCCATTTCAGGGCGAGATGATTGATCGCATTGAATACAATGTCGAGCACTCTGTGGACTATGTGGAAAGAGCCGTCTCTGACACCAAGAAAGCTGTAAAATACCAGAGCAAGGCTCGGAGGGTGAGTGAGAGGCACTGAGAGGAGTTGGAGAAGGGATTGATCTGGGACCGTGGAAAGGCCAGGGATGAGGTTGAGTTAGAAAAGGGGACTGAGAGAAAATTGCCCCTGAAAGTTAAAGTTCACTAATAATCAGAAGACTAAGGGAGATTTATCAAGCAACAGAAGGAAGCCTAGGTCCTTGAAAGAGACAAGGAGCCTTGATCTGCTCAGAGATGGCCTTTGGTGAGGCTGGAGGGTGGTTTCAGAATTGCCTCACAACTCTGAGCAACAGTGATTTCAAACTATTCTCGAGACTGCAGTTCTATTCATGGAATTCGGTCAAATGGGGGCTTTCTTGCAAATAATTGCAATATATAAGACTGCCCCGGGGTTCTCTCCATCAGCTTTTAATCTCATGATTGGACATTATACGAAGCATTCCTAATCAAGCAGGACTGCAGTTACGCACCGTTTCTAGTTAATATTTTTGGTTTGAGTTCAACATTTCTCTCAGAGAACTCTTTCTAAGGAACTACTGAAGTTGGACAATTCTGAAGCAGACAGACAGACAGACAGACAGACAGACAGACAGACAGACAGA
>JAHTLZ010000127.1:1865432-1880454 GCA_023846285.1 Phrynocephalus versicolor | reverse complement strand
AGATAGATAGATAGATAGATAGATAGATAGATAGATAGATAGATAGATAGATAGATAGATAGATAGATAGATAGATAGAGGCTTGATTAGCGAGTGGCCAGTTTGCTTTTGTTCATTCATTTGGAAAAAAAATCAAATATTTTCTTTTGAGGGAAGTGATTACATGCCGTCAAGTTACGTTCCTACCTCTGGAGAAATTGCCAGATTTGTCTGAGGTATAACTAATTTTACCAAACCCCCTTACTGATACCACTCACAAGCCATGCACCTTGCCTGAGGCTGTCCATGTGGCAGGATGAGTCCCTCCCTCAGCCATACGTTCCCCCTGGTGATCTTGGCTGGCTACTGACAGAAAATACCTTTAATTAAAACAATGTTTATAATAATCACAACAAACCCTTAAAAATAAAGATAACCCCCCCTTTTGTTAAAACAATAAAAAACTGGCCCTCTGTAATTAGATGCCATTGTCTTCTAAGCTGCAAGTTGGGTTTTATTTGCTCCTTTCTGGTGCTTCAGGCAGGGAGATAGTCTGTGAAGCTCCTTGCTGTTTCTTCACATAGCACTGAGCCGACTTTTCCTATGGTGTTGGTCTACAGCCCGTAATACTGTAATTCCCTAGCTTACTGTATGGCGAGCAGAAGACTGGTGAGGCTGGTGCTGCTAAACCATGGCTCACTGTTGCATATAAATACAGTGAGTGCATTTTGATGGCTCCTGTGTCTTATCCAAAATGGTGGCACCCTTTCTGAAGCCCAGTTTAAGCCGCCTCCTCTCTTATCCAAAGCTTATACCTTGTGACTAATGCTTCTTTGTCTTTCTTTTCCTCCCTTCCTTCCTTTCTCTTCTTCTTCCTCTTGCTCCGTGGATTTTCTTGGGTAATGTAGAAGAAAATTATGATTATAATTTGTTGTGTGGTTCTTGGTATAGTACTGGCCTCCTCCATCGGAGGCACACTTGGGTTGTAAATTAAAGCAAAAAAAAATACTAATACTAATACTAATAATAATAATTTAAGAAATTGTACATGCAGTGGATATAACAGCACATGTTCCAGCTACCTATAGATAAAACAACTTTATTGGGTCAGCAAATCTAAGTTTGTTGTTCAGCACCATCTCTTTATCCATTATTACCCATTGGCTCGACACCAGGGTTTTTGCCCAGAATGGCCAGACACTCTGGGCTTCAACCACGGTGTCCTGTAACTACACCTCCCTTTCTCACGGCACCATGATCCAAACTGTGTGATTTCTTTTCATATCAACAAGTACTGTAACCCTGTGGGAACGAATGGTTCATGGCTTCCTTTGCCTATTTGTACATGGGGAAGGACCGAGCCATGGACCAAGCGGTCCCCTCTGACCGGCCACTCCATCACATACTAGGAGAGAGTGTATCCAAAGAAGCAAAATACTTCAGTATCCGTACTACAGTACTAGGAGCTGGCGTGGGCCATAACCTAGTGCGCCATTCTTTTGAGCTGATTCCATTGCACCTCTGCTTGCAGAAAGGGAAGGATTCAGTGCACACGGAGACAGATGCTCATTTTTTTTCCTCGTGGGAAACTCGTGCACTTGCCCTTCTGGACTTTGTTTCCACAAAGAGAATTAGTTAAATGTGTTGCTTTTTTAAAAATATATATATAAATAAATCAAAGTTTTCATTCTTAGGTACCTGGAAAAAGAAATTGAGTCAATACTCAGGGCACTATCTGTTCATCTGCTGCATCCTCCTCATTTCTTCCTCATTGCATTCGACTCCATCCCCACACTCTTCTGCAATGGGATTTTCCCGCCAAAACCCCTCTCCTCCCTTCTCATTGGCCAGGAGCTGCACTGGGGGAAAGGCTGCCCATGCCTGATGGTGGGCCTAAGGGACCAATTGGACCAGCCAACCCCTCGGATATCAAGGGATGATCCTGTACTCAACAGCATTAGTATCCTGGTCACTAGATTTAGAGTTACTATTGTTGTAACTCCCCCTCCCCCCAAAAAGGGCAAAATATGGGATACAACGGCACAACAACAACAAAAATGAGGCACAGATACACTCACGTTTTTAAAAAATGATCATATGGAGCATTATTGACAACATTGGATTAAAAATATAAATGCTACATATCGATCTGGTTTTCTTAAGCAATATTGGAACAACCAAGAACTTGACTGATATTGGAAAGGAGAAAGCCCATGCGGATCCCTCCGGAATATAAGAACGTTGCTGCCATCTTATCTAAAACTCTTGATTCGAGTAGCTCAAGAAGAGCCTGGTGAGATAGTGGCATCCAACAAATACCGGTATGCACGGAAAAACCCAAGAGGCCAAACTGCTGCTAGTTCAGGATCCTGATCATATTCCATCCTTTTGCGCACAGGAGTGCTATAGCGGTTTGTTTTATTCATATCTGGCAAATCCGAGAAGATCAAAAGAAATCAACCCTGTAGAGTCTTTGAGACTAGGGCTGATCTCTGACCTCAAGGTTAGTCCTGTTATATATGCTTTGCTAAACGTCCAGTGGAGGGAAGGTGAGGTGGAATGGAGACCATGTTGGGTGTGAGGCTTGAATCCTTTGCCCCTGCTGCTGTACTTGAAGTCAGATGTAAACAGCCCACCACAAAACACAGGAGGGTGTCTCTTCCCATTGTGAATAGCTCTGGGGTGAAGATTTTGCTTCGCAGCACAGCGAAAGCAAATTAATCCAGTTCACTCCACTATCGTAGTCTATTTAATGCTTCTAAAAAAAAAGTACACATGCAGCGGTTGACTGTGCGTGTACCGACTAACATAATGGCTAGTCTTTGGTTCTTAAGAAGAACGAAAGAAGCAGATCAGGGCTATGGTACCTGCTCAGAAAAATGGCAGCCAGGAAGGAAAAACCTTGCCATTGCTCCTTGTTAAATTAAAGGAAGAAGACCACTCCTTTTTCATGGGAAGCCAGCTTGCTCCTGGCTGGAAACAGTGGCCATGTGTCATGTAGTAATTCTGAATTTGTAGCTCAGCTTTGAGGGATCTGGAATTAGAAACGGGCGGTGGCACTTTGCATGTTACACTGCCAGAAATCCTATGAAATAGTGCACCAACAGTATTAGGGAATATATTCATTTTCTGATGACATTCCAGTATTCTAGATGGAGGAGTATGACCAAGGTTTCCTGTAATTCAACAGGGTTTGTTTGTTTGTTTGTTTGTTTGTTTGTTTGTTTGTTTGTTTGTTTGTTTGTTTAAGGAAAAAGGAATGCGAATAAGCAAAAGACTGGTGGTACACCAGTCTGTATAGAAAAAAGAAGAAGAAGAACAGCAAATACTCTAAAGACTGACTGATGCTACCTAGTTTAGAAATTCAGTCAGGATTGGCCTTCAGATGGGCGAGACCAATCTCCCGCTGAAGATCCATAGAGGCCTCTTGTCCATCCCAACTTGTTTGTTCATACAGATCTTCTCTAGCTTAGAGAAGGCTGGGCACAACAAGGAAATGAAGGGTGGTGTGGAGGAGAAGGATGGAAAGCCAACAGTCTCACAACAGAGAGGAGACACAGCCACAACAGCCAGTGGAAGTGAGGGAAGCAAAGCAGTAAAAGAGGCCGCGGAGGGTCTTTCGTCCCTCCTGACCCTACGCCTAGGAAGTTTTGTTCTTTTTTAGATCAACCCTAAGTGCATCCACGGTTTTATTGCAACGGCAACCGATCAAAAGCTTTGGAACTGCTCTAGGCAGCCACGGGTGGCCACTAAGGAGCTTTTCCATGCAATATCATTTCTTTTCCCAGACTTCCTAGAATCAAGAGGTAAATCTTTTGCTGGTCTTTTCCATGTTTAGGAAAGGGTAGGGAATATGTTTTGTTGTTGTTGTTGGTTATTTATTTATTTATTTATTTATTTTTACAACTTATATGCCACCCACTACTCAAAGGTCTCTGGAGGGCTTACAATCAAAAGAATTAAAACAGTTAAAACATCAAATATCAATAAATAATTAAAACAATAATAAAAACCTTACACTAAAATCACTACCCTAAAATTGCCATCAGAGGGCCCACAATCTATATTGTATCAATTAAAAAACTTCTGGAACAGGAAGGTTTTTACCTGGCGCCGAAATGTCATCAATGTTGGCACCAGGCAGATCTCACTTGGGAGGGCATTCCATTACTTGGGGGCAGCTGCCGAGAAGGCCCTGTGTCTACACTCTCCGTCAGAAGCAAAACTGTATTTTAAAAAAAAGCATTAGCGTATTAAGGGGGGACTTTTCACCCCAGCCTGTTCCTAGCAGACTAGTTTTGGCTGCACTGCAGATTTTCAAATTTTGGGGGGACATTGGCGATCACCACCACCTCATTTGGTAGGCCAGATTAGTACAGTTGGGAAGTGTTTTACCTCTTGATTCTGTTACTGACTATATGAATCGATCCTTGTTTTCAAGTGTCTATACTTAGGATCACCACCTTAAAAATGTTGGGTTCCTCCTCCCCACAAGTTGCCTTGACCCAGTGGCCCTCTTCTCTGCATGTTGAGACCATGAGACCTTCGGAGCAGCTGCTCCGGCCAAGCAACCTGCCATAGGATCTTAGGGCGCTTTTACATAACCTCTAAAATCCGGTGGCAACTTAAATTCGGACCAGAGATCGTGGGGGTTTGTCGCTCTTCCTGTGTTCCCACCCCTCCGCACTCCATTGTTCCTGTCTGTGTGAGGGGAGGGAGAAAAAAAGGGAGAAAAAAATGCAGGCTCACCTCCGTCTGCCGATGGAAGCAGCCCCGAGCCGCCCTGTAGTGATTCCTGTCTCTTAAAGGGGCGGCGGGGACAAAAAAACAAACAGAAGGCGAGGGAGCCCGGCATTCACAGCTCTACAATTTGCATCGGAAGATTTTTTACCTCCTGGAAGCCAGGTACTTGAAAAGTGCGCTGGGACGCGCTTAGGTGGGCGTGGTCGTACTTTTTTTTTTTAAGTCTGGAGCTGGTGGGAAAACATTTTTAAGCTCCAGACCTGGGAGCCCTTTGCCTCAGATTTTAGGGGTCGTGTAAAAGCGCCCTTATTCACTATAGAAGGGGGAGAGGCAGGCACACCTTCGCTCTGCCTGCCACGCGTGAAGCCGGGCATCCTACAAAGAATTTCCAGCAGGCTAGTGAAAAAGAGCACCCAGACCCTTTCTGCATGCGCACGGTGTGGCCCATGCGGAAACAGAACCAGAGTGCACCTGCATTTGAATGCAAGGGCAAATGCAGATCCCTATCAAAGCACCGTGTGTGCAGTGCTAGTTAAGCCAAGCGCATGGATCCGTCGCCACTGAACCAGTGCCTGCAAACTAAAAGCGTGTGCTAAGGTCCTGACCACCAGGTTAACATATGTTGGTCATGCTTTAATGTTATTTATCATCCCGAAGAAGAAACAAACAAACAAGTATTCTTTTCTGAATTGGCCCATGTATGCATCCTTGACTAACACTGCTCCATCGCTCAAGAATGCTAAGATGCTACACTCTGTGCGGTGGGGGTGGGGCAAACTGCATAATTTTTTTTTTTAAAGGAACAAGAATCACAACCCCTTGACAAATATAATGCGGTATTCAAGAGCAAAGCTTCTTCCTGCTTTACCAAAGTTACTGCATTATTTTGGAGCAATATAATATTGTGAAGTTAGGTGAAATTAGCTTTTGCCTTCCATGAAAATAAAATAAGTGATGCAATGGTGTTCAGCAACCTTAGCACCCTAACTATGCACCCTTTTCAAAGAACATTAGGTTGATGCTTGCTCCTTTAAACGCTATCTCTGTAAAGAAACAGAGCGCTAGTTGCTAGGTCAATTAGTGACATCTAGAACATAAGCTGTTTCGGGATGTGCCTCTGCATGTCTGGGATTATCTGGAATGAGTACTAGTACTCTTCATGCAATATACCCATGGTCACCAGCTCCCCAGTTGTAATATTTATGATACGATGAGTGGGTGTCTTGTGGAATCATCCTTCTGAAATATATAGCATTTTTTAAAATAATAACAGTAGCTTCAGAATGTTTTTTTCCACAGAATTCTCTGTTCTGTTACTATTGTTCAGAGCAAAGCTTTCCAAGTACCAGAAGCACAGTTCAGTCTGACCTCTGAAAAGGTTTCTGTGTAGACTAGAGAGAGGAAGAAATGCCCTCAAAGGAGGGCAGCCCTTGGTAATTTTGCATGCTTACTCCAAGCACAAATATCTCAGCACTGGGTGCGATGTCAGCACATGGATTCTCCCAAAGCAGCAGTGCTGTGGAAATTACCCACCCCTGGTGGAAGGTGGGTACCCCCTGCCACAGGATGTGGTGATGGTATCTGTCCTGGATGCCTTCAAAAGGGGATTGGACAGATTCCTGGAGGACAAGTCCATCACAGGTTACAAACCATGAGGGAGATGTGTCATCTCCAGGCTTAAAACCGGGGTACTTCAAGGGCCAGATGCAGGGGAGTGGAATCAGGAGATAGATATCTAGTCTCATGTGCTCCCAAACGCATCTGGTGGGGCCACTGTGAGATACAGGAAGCTGGACTAGATGGGCCTTTGGCCTGATCCAGCAGGGCTCTTCTTATGTTCTTATGTTGGTTGGACAGAAGCAAGACCAAATTCAGGAAGCATGCAGAGGTGCACAGGGCAGTCTCCTTTGCAGCTTAGTTATTTAGACTCCTAGGAACATATAATTATTCAGTTCCATTCTTTTTTGGTACTTGTTCGTGTTCTCCTGGACACACTAGGGTTGCAGACGTGTACTGAGGGATTTTTTCAAAATGAAGGAATGATCACCTGTGTCCGTGAGAACTCAGTTCTTTGGCTAAAGAATATTCCATCTCCTAGAAGTCACAGTGTCCCTTGCATTTGATGTAGTCTTCTTTTTCTCATCATGCTTGATGGCGTTGCACCAACGTTAGAGAAACGTATCGCTCCCTAGGCCTAAGGGTTCCTCTTGACAACCTTGAGTTCATTACACACATCAATGAGTTACCTTGTAATGTTCCGCTTCCTTCGGACGACAGGAGGGGGGGCATTATTCCCTGTGCCCACTTGTAAAAAAATATCTCAGCATGTTCTTCTGGTCTTTGCTCCTCAAAAACGTTAGGCGGACGGATGATGTGTACCAGCCCCAGAGAGTTCCAGCTGTGGTTATCAGAAGCTTGGACACCACTAAGAAATATGAAGGACTCAATGGGAATATTGAGTGCCTGCTATGTAGAACTGAGAAAAAAAAGCTGAGGTCAACATAAGTGCGAAAGACCTCCAGAGATTTGTCCATCACGAAGGAGGGAAGATGAAAAGGACTCCAGTCTGTTTAGTGGCAGGAGAGCAAACACCACAGGAAGAATGGCCAGTTATGAATGCTAGCCAGTATCTTACAGTATTCCACCCCAGCTCAGACCAGCATCCATCCTTCAGAAATTGCAGCAGTAATTCTGTCCCCCCAGGGTTCATGTTGCCCAGTGCGATAAAAGGCTCCCCTCAACACATGATCTCCTGGGAGTGGGGCATGGTCACATTACCCACTCCCAAACTCTCATTTCTCTTGGCCATTTACACATCTGCTATTTCTTCAGTCACCCTATGTTGTTGTTTTTTTAAGGTGTGTGTGTGTATATATGTATGTGTGTGTGTACATATCTGTATATAGATATGTTGTACATATGTTCACTGTGATAGCATTTTGTACCTATATGAGAGTGAACTGATGGAGATATAGGTATGCATATATAAACACACGGGTTACAGCATTGTGCAGTGTGTGTTTGCATATGTGTAGGCATGTGTTTCTGCGTCCGTTTATGGTTTTGTGCATGTGCAAACTAGCAGTCTTTTGCCCCACTTACTCCAGAGTGAGACCCATTATCCCCGTCTGGGTTTACAGCAAGGTCACTCCAAAGTAAAGAGTTTTGAGAACTAAATGTCATGTACTTATTTATATATGTTTATAAGGAGACTTTCTTTTATTTTTTTAAAAGCCACTGAAATAGCTTATATGAACACCTAGTTCATAAATGGCGGTTTTCATTTGTGCCAAATTTTCTTTCAGTGTGTTCTCACAAACACCTCTGTCTAGTCCAGTTGATGTTATAAATTATCACGCAATTGAAAACCCCAGAACAGAACAAAAGAAACATCTTTTTGAAGCATATTTAAATGCTAAAGATGCATTCTTTGTCAGAATATACACTGGATAAAATACAGACACAGCATACACTAAGGTGCTGAGAACCTTTCCATAATCTTTTTGCTTTCTGCAGCAACCTGATTGTGTGAATCGGGTGCAGTTAGAAAATGCTAAAATTTGCCTAATACCCCTCAAAGGCATCTGGGAAAATGTGCCTTTATAATACTCAAAGCTTTTCACGTCTATTATAGAAAAGGGATTTAAAGAGCTCAAGAATCCAGAAATAGGTTCTTACCACCATCTTTTTCTTTTTCTTTCTTAAAGTTTCATTTACTTTCATATTTGATGCTGGTAACTCGTAGCTATAGGCAACAGTCTTTCCAAACTTGGAAGTCTATGGTAGCTATTTCCTACCACATGAATAGGACTTTCCAAGGAAAAATATTAAGAAGGCCTTTTCAGGATAAAGGTTCCTCTTTGAGAGACAGTTTTGTTTTTAGAAGCAAGCCACACCGTCAACAGACCCAGGCGATACGTCTGGTACCAAATTAGACCCCCTCCGAATGCTGGTAGGAGGCCAAAGGGGATGAACCACTGCTTTCATTTCTATACTGTATATTTCTTTATTTCTTAATATATTTATATACCACCCGTCTTCTAACAGAACTCCGGGCGGTTTAGAATAAGGCAATAAAAACAAAAGAGCAGAACAACAGTAAACATAATAATAAAAACACATTAATAACAAGCCAGCAGGCATTCTAAGTTACTGGTCCAAAAAAGAAAAATTAAAGGTCGCCAAATGCCTCTCTAAAAAAAACCAGTGTTTTAACTCCTTTCTGAAAGGCAGGCAGGGACTCTGCAAGGTGAGTCTCACTCAGGAACGGATTCCATAATGTCAGGGTGACCATGGAGAAGGCCCTACTCCTAGTGATCATTTTTCAGGCCTCCCTACACGTGGCCACCTGGAGTGAGATTGATAGTTAAAACTCCATCCATATAAAACTAGCATCCTTTCTCCTTTCTCCCTCCTCATGGAAGGTTGTTCTCTAAAAGGCAGGCGCTCACACGGCCAGTCCTTCTCTTGTGTCCTGAAGTGGCATGTATCGGCTGCTAACCAAGCTTGGGGTTCAGAGGGATCCTGCTAAGAGACCTGATGCTAATTCAAAAAGGGCTTTCAAATGTGAATTCTCATGAGACAGAAGATGGGACCCAGGTACAAAGTGTGGCAAATGCCTGTTATGTGCCATTGGCATGAATAAGTTTGTCTACACCTCAGTGATACTGCTGATGCCCACGTCTCGCTTTTAATGTGCCTAAATATTATGCAATATTCTCTCTGTGTTCTGTGTATGTGTGTGTGTATATATGTGTGTGCATCATTGGTTCTCAAAGTGTGCGGTGAATCTACCAAGAGAGATGTCAACGGTTGCTAGGGGATATGAGGTGTTCACCACCATGTTTCCTCCTGGTCTCAGAGGCGTAGCTAGGGTTTTCAGCGCCCTGGGGCAAAGTCAGTGTTTGTGCTCCACAAGGGAGGGGAGGAGCTAAGGTGACACAGAGAAGGTGGCAGCAGCAGCCGGGGAGCCCCCCGCACTGGCACTGGCACTCGCAGGTCGCCCACAATGTGCCTTCCCGCAGCTCCTGGGTGGGGAGCCATATGGCGCCCAATTTGGTACCCCCAGATGCTGTGCCTGGGGACAGATGTGCCCCCCTTGCCCTCCCCTAGCTAAGCCACTGCCTGGTCTACTGTTTGAGCCAGGAGACTAGTTGGGCCAGCCACCATTTCCAAGGCCACCTGAAAGTTCCAAGCCCTGTGCCATGTCTCTTGGTGTGATTTCCAGCGCTAAATACGGTTGTGCGCCTCTCCAGATTTCTCTCAGGTTTCATTCCCTGAAAGAGAAGGTGCAGCTTGAACTTTTCTCTCTGGCTCTCTTTGGGATAGGCTCCCTTTTTTACCTGGCTTTAAAGCATCTGGCTGACAGCTTGAGAACCCCTCTCTGGTATAGAGAGATTGAAATCAATATCTCTACCTCCCAGAGAGAAAGAGATAGCCTTTGTCTATATGCTGGTATGGCAATGTGTTTGCTATGCGCTGGGTTTCTCGCATGTGCATTGATGGTGGTCTGCTTCCTTCCGCTTTCCATATAATTCTGAACAGGAAGTGTCGCCCAGTTAGAAACGGACAACCGAGTTCCAAAGATAGGAAATAAATCAGTGTCTGAATCAGCCGATTTCGATGTGCATCAGCCGTTGCAAATTCAGAAGCTAAGCTCTATCAGTATGTTAAATAATGTTTCTGTAAGAAGTATGCAAATTGGGCATGCGAGTGTGATTTTTACTGGTATGAGTGTGCCTCTCATCTCTGTGTCAACACAGACACACACATATATAGACACATATATTTGGACACAATTCAGTTTTTAACAATTATACACAGACAGACAGACACAACACACGTCTGAAATGAAAACTGAACTGTAATTACCCCTCAGCCAAGCCAAAGGCTTCATCTGAATACCTTGGGTTCATATATTGAGAAAGGTTTGGTAGGGAGACCTCTCTTCATTTTTGTATGGAATGCATGACACAAGCTGTTTGTCTCAAAGACTATTGTGCTTGAGTGGACTATATTTTTTATTCTGTTTTGCAAATTTGGTGTATTATGATGAAACTCCCTTGGGCTCTTCAAAGAGTGGCCTTTAGGTTGTTTGTTTGTTTGTTTGTTTGTTTGTTTACCCCATCTTTCTCCTTGGAAAAGGACCCAAGGTGTCTTAAAGCAATGACGGACAATATACAGTCCAGTACAAATAAGATACATATTCAAGTTTGAGAACAGGGAATTGAGGGACATCTTACAGCATTTAAAGACAACATTAAAGCTACGAGAGAACGTGAGCTTTAGTCATTCACCACAGAGTATAGTTTTAAAAAATGCTTTAAAGGTCTGAACTTTAGGGATATCTTGGTTTAGGGGTAAATGCAGTATATATACTCCAGAGTATATTCATATAGATATGTGTTTCCTCTGTGTGAGTACTTACTTTTCTTATTTTCTCTCTGTAATACCTTCATCTTGTCATCTCTTCATAAGAGATCACACTCCAGAAAAGAAAGAACAAAGAAAACTTAGATTTTTTGATCTTTTTTACAATACATATCCAGTATAACACACAAACCGTTTAAAAAAAAGTGCAACCATGCAAAGACAAAAAGACAAATCCTACGAACATGGCAAACCCCCCTTGACTTTCCATTTTGGGTATTGATCTATGTATTGTTTCAATGTAGGCGGTTTATTGTAGTCTGTGGCGTATTTGCTAAGAAACAACTACGTAAAAATCTTCCGTTTTAAAAAAAAATCATTCTTTTTTCCCCATTAACATGTCCTTCTTTCCCCTTACTCTTTTATTCCCCTCCGATTTCTTGCTGAACTTTATGATATTTAAAGCAAAAGAGGGGGACAAACTTACATATATATATATATATTTATATTTATATTTATACTTATATTTATATTTATATAGTTTTCTTTCATTTCACCAGTCAATGCATTTTATGAGCAACAAAAAAGAAAAAGAAAAAAAATACAAAACAAAACGAAATGCAATGCAATGAAAGTGATTTTACCCAAAGAGTCCCCCCCCATCAATCTTCCCCACTATCCCGTATAATCATGCTGCAGCTTAAGATCTTTTTAAAGGACAAACATTTCACCTTCTCGTTCCTGCTCTTCATTTCTTTCTTTCTTTTGAATTTGGATCGAGGGAGTTTCTGATGGCTTTCATAAAATAGAGTGTCCATAGAAACCCCACACCTCTTGGTGTACCTACATCTCATTTACACGCATGGGGCTCTCTGTTCCTTCCAGTTCTTTGTATGCCCACAAAGGCCAGTGGATTTCAGACTGAAGATACTGAGACGGAAAGAAAGTTTCATGTGAAAAGGAGTGCATACATCTTTTTTAAGCTTCCAGGGGAAGGTAGTTGACTCTTCTCTTCTTTCAGTACTAGTCACTTGCCTTAGAGAGGTGTGTTAACCTTGTTGTGCCCAGTTCACGTCAAACACTGGACACATATTATGCCAGTGCTGAGGTGAGTTGGAGGGAATGTATATCAGAAAAAGATATAACAAACCCTGCAGTTCCTGAAAATGGTAGGCACATCATCATCTTGATATTAGTGAGGGAGAATTAAACAGATGCTGAACTCTTACACTGAAATCCATGGGCAGTGTTTAACTTAGCACCATTTGCCTATTAGAACACACACACACACAGAGTGGTACCCCGACTTAAGAGCAGCTCGACTTAAGAGCAATTCGACTTAAGAGCAGAAAATTGTTGACATTTTAACTACCGCTATACAAATTTTAGGTATGGTCTGTTCAACTTACAAATATACTTTTTATTTTTTAACTTTTTAAAAAAAAAATTAGATAGGTACCCCGACTTAAGAGTAGTTCGACTTAAGAGCATGCACTTGTAACGGATTAAATTCATAAGTCGAGGTACCACTCTGTGTGTGTGTGTGTGTGTGTGCGTGCGCGCGTGTGTGCGTGTATACTGTAGAGTAATATAATAGTACAGTGTCCTCCTCAACAAAGAATATGGATAACTCTAACTCTAAGGACACAGAGGAGGTTTAAAAATACCAGTGGTACCTCAGATAATGAATTTAATTCATTCTGCGAGGCAATTCATTAGCCAAAAAAAAAAAAAAATAGTTATCCGAAATGAGGTTTCCCATAGGAATGAATGGGAAACCAATTAATTCATTGCGGAGCTTAGGAAAAAGACACATCTGGTTTTTTGCTTACAACTCTTGATAAAGTGCACTTTAAAGGTACAGATGCGAAGAAGCCCGGGATAACTCTTTTTTACTGATGCATGCTGGAAATTCATTATCCGAGGCAGCCCATAGGGAAAATTCATTATCCAAGGCAGCCCATAGGGAAATTCATTATCCGAGGTTGCCTTATACCTGGAAATTGTGATTTGTTATCCGAAAAATTCGTTATCAGGGGCATTCGTTACCCGAGGTATTACTGTATTATCTTTCAACAATGCTGTTGTTCTGTAAACACGAACATGCTATTTTGACCTGTAGCACTTTGGTGATATACCAAGGCTGTCACATTCTGATGATTGGATACCATCCTCCCTCAACTGAAAATTCTCAGCGAAAGTGCCTCGCAAGAGAATTTTGGACCATGAAATCTGGTTCATGGCTTTCCAACCTTCTTACACTGGCTCTATGGAAAGTCAGAATAATGATTCTGTTTTGAAAGTGGAGCTTACAATGTCATGGATCACAGACTAATACTCGGCCTGACCCTGGTTGAGTCTTAGTTTAGAAACACCTTTTTCCTGAACTGCTACAAGGCCAAAATAGGTTACCCTGTGCCGGATGAGAATTCACCCTAAAAATCCAGACATGGGTGGTTGGAGATGCATATAAATTAGGACTACAACATTCACTAAAATCATTTTCATTATTATGAATTGGGCAGAAGGTTTAAGCCTTTCTATTTTTTAAAACAAGCATACAAATATTTGCTTAGAAACAATATCATTTTAATGGATGTGCTTCATCCTGTATTTTGGAGAAGCAGGAATAACTGTCCTAAATTCATGCCTGTTTCTAAAACTTGGCATGTATCAGCTAAAAACCATGACTCAGATCTAAACTCAGTCAGGGTGAGAGAAGACCCTTTGAAATCAGCGGGGCTAAAGTGAGTCATTGTTCATCCTAACTGGAGAAGAACAACTGAAAGAATGAAGCACGTGTGTTGACTTACCAAATTCCCATTGATTCAAAAGTAGAGATGGGCACGAATAAAAAAAAATGGCATTTCGTTTGTCGTTTGGATGGTCTGTTTCGGTTTCCATTTTTCGTGAATTTTTGCAAAAAATTCATTTTTGTTTTCATTCATTTGTTACCATTTTGTTACCATTTATTTTATTTTTTTGTGATTTTTTAAAGGATTTTAAGCAATTCACTCATATTGCAGTAACGGAAACGAAACGCACGACAAAATTTCTGGTGTTTCTGTTCGTTTCGTTTCATTTTAGAGACAAAATTTGTTTGTCGTTTCGTTACGTAATGAAACAAAAACCGGAAACGGAAATGAAAAAATGTTTGTTTCGTGCCCATCTCTATTCGAAAGGTCTGCTTTAGTTAGGAATAACAATTGGTTTTAGGCTCGTGAATGTAAGCATCATTAGGTCTGGATCCAACCCGAAGGAAGCCTCTCTCCCACCCACCCCCAACACACATCTCTCTTCTCATTGGAAAGAACTTCCTCGGTCCAAAGGAAGGATGTTTTCAAAATGGGGAAAAATATATATAGATATATATATAGATATATATATATATAGCCATCAACCAATGTAAGCAAACATTCTCTTCTTTCCCACCTACCTATTCCTCACATATGGTGCTTTCAAGGACCAGAAGGGCTTGTGAGCCTTGATCGCGCAAAGGTTTACATGGATGCTTAACTTGATGCTGGAAGCTCAACTCCCCCAAATTTGCAGGGCCCTTTACAAGATCCAACCCTGTTTGGAAAGCCAATCAACCCACCTTCGGTCACCAGTTCATCTGTGTGGTTTGGGGCGTAATCCATTGTCAGATCCAGTCTAACACGGGCTCCGTGGAAATTGCAGGGAGTTGCATGGCGCTGTTGCTCAAGTGGCACCTTTTTATTTTGGGGAGGGTGTATGTGTGCGTGCATACTACCAATGCATTATGCCCCAAAGGCATTTCTGTGCCCTCTACCTCAGTTATAGAACTGCATTTATAGTGTACAGGTGCAGTCATTCTGTGTGGAATATTTCCTGGAAGGAAGGAGGGAAGGAAGGAAGGAAGGAAGGAAGGAAGGAAGGAAGGAAGGAAGGAAGGAAGGAAGGAAGGAAG